>BJKM01000586.1:10000-119359 GCA_015082035.1 Chaenogobius annularis | reverse complement strand
GGTTTTCAGCGATCAGAGTTTTAGTCATAATAAAAATCAAACCAACCCGGGGGCCCTGTGTAAAAACAGCCTTCCCTAGTGCTATTTCTGTGTCACATCACACAGATGGGAAAACAAAGGCTGCCCAATCTGAAAATGATTCATATTCCTGTAAAGATATGCCCATCCATTGAAAGTAGTCTGAAACTTGCTGTGCTAAAGTCAGTCATTATGTAACAATCATTCCGAATGAATCTTTTTATTTCTTCTTATAATCTTGATTTAAGTTCAGTTTCTATCAAAAACAACTTAAATAGCATTCTGTTGAAGGGTTTAGACGATCATTCCATGAATATATAATTGCATACGTTCATTTGCCTTCCATCATCCCTGCTGCACCCCGACTCCTGCTATGGCACCCCGGGTGCCTCTGAAACGTATTTGATAAGCCTGCCATAGACAATGCTACATTTGAACTCATCATGGAAATAAAAGGGCGCAACTCAGAGAAAGGACAGTTTACATGTTCTCTTGAGCTGACACTGACTGGGACTTGTCAACCGTTTTTGGAAAACTACAAACTCTGGATTATTATACACGGTCCTTTTGTTCATTGTATTTAAGCAGCGCATTTTCTTACAGTACTGCAAATTACCGGGTTCCACAATATTTTCCCTTTTGTAAACCCTCTCCGACGAGGATGGGATTCGAACCCACGCGTGCAGAGCACAATGGATTAGCAGTCCATCGCCTTAACCACTGGCCATCGTCATTTCACCTTCCAGCACCCCTTTCTTTCGATTGATTCACAGTTGTTACATGACATGGCGAAGAATCCGCGCGGCAGCCGCGGATTGTTTAGCTAAACGGCCTAAACGGAATCCCATTCATTTCCTATGGTAGTGCCGAATCACTACGATGCGATATACTTTCGGCCGGCGGCGTCGCTGTGGCGCGAGCGCGCCGTGTTTTGAATGCGGGGCGCTCCGAGCGGCGGACACGGTAAGTTTCTGCGCTCCTGCGATAAAACCAACTGTTTTTTCTCACAGTTCGTGGCGTTTACAACGGGGATTTGAGAGCCTTTCTTCTGGTCAAGTCCGTGTTGTGTTGTGTGTTTTGAAACTGTGTTTTTAGCACGTAAAGTCACGTAAAGTCACTGCTACTTGTCCGATGTGTTTGTTGAACTACTACCTAGTTTTCTGTCACTTTTGGGTGATTTTCACCCCTCTTAAGTTAAACTGCATTGCTTTTAAAGGGGTGCAGTATAAGGTGCAATATGACTAGTCTGCGTGTGTCTGTTGCATAAACGTGCATCACACCTACGTATGTGAATGTCTTCACTTGGTTTGAAGTTTATTGTGTTTACTGTACTTCTGTGTACAATAAAGCTCTACGTTTGCTTTTACTTTGCCTGAGCTGCAAATAGTTTGTAGATTATTAGTGTTAGTGTAACAATTTTTGCCATCCAAATGTCATTCATTTTCATGAGCACAAATATGACACAGGTAGAAGACATTCCACAGCTGTTACCTGGCAACCAGACTGTAATCAAGAGCCAGATCATATAAATGACGCAGCAGTTATGATTTGACACACAATGATACCGTGCATCATTTTGTCAAATGATGGTTTAAACTGGTTTCAAGTGTGTCCGTAAGTGTCAACTGTCTCTGTGTTTTCGATGGTTCAAATGTCTTCACAAACCGCCAACTAATGAATTAAAAACTATGACAAATATTTACCACAGGTGCCCTCCCAGAGGAGGCCAGGAGGATTAAGGACGACCCGTCCATGAGGGCCCGCATGTGCCCCAAGTGAAGGAGGAGCACGTGAGGCAGAACGCTCTCGCTGTGGTGCGTCTGAGAGCTTACACTAATGTTGCTGAAAAAACAGCGAAATAAACTCATGGACATGGACTCAAACAACAGGTAAACGTAAGTATGTGTCGTTACTTACAGAGCTAAATGTGACTATTATGCTTTCTTCTTCTGTACATGTAGCTGCACAGTCCAAACATCCTGTACTGGAGGAATCACAGGATGGAAGAGCTTCTGCATGTAAGTCAAAGTTGGTAACATTTATAATAAATTTCTTTCCTCTGCAGCTGCTCCATCTGTGCTGCCCTTTAACCTCCTGTGGCACTTCTGCAGGAGCTGACGTTCCTTCTGCCTGAGTCTGGCAGTGCTTCAGTCCTGGTTGATATTGTGGCACATTGAATAGACACTTTAATAAAATATCCAAACAAATATGTTGTGTTTAGTTGTTTCAGATGCAGCTCAACGCACACATTCTGCATCTGATGCTCCTGGTGAAGAGAGAACCCAAAGTGAGTAAGATCCAAGTGTTATGTGTCTGTTTATCACAGTAAAACAAATCCAGAATGTACAGACGAATGGTTAGGAGCTGCTCATTGTAGTTTGCCTGTCAGTGCAGTGGGTTTAAATCCGTGTCATCGACTGCATTTTATGTGCATACAAAAAATTGTGTTGTGAATGCTTGAAACTAAAACATTCATCTGTTTTGTTCTCTAGGCCCTCCACCAGTGCAGCTTCCAGTTCAGCCCGCAGCCGCCATCAACAGGCCTCCTCCCCCTCGGCTGCCCCGTCTTGAGCAGGAACTCAGCCAATCCCAACAGCATTCTACACTGACAAAAAAACCACATTTCTCATACATAAAACAACACAGCAATCAAAGCAAACGCATCACCTCACTCAACATCAGCCGGGCACTTTGGCAGTCTCTCACAGCGGGCAGCACCACCACAACTGTACCTGTCGTCACTATGCCACCCTCCTTAGACCGTCACTTGTCTCTTCTCAGGACGCCCTTGAGAAAATTGTGCAGAGCGTTGTGTAGAAGCAGCAAGTAGCAGCCTGAAGAAACCCCACACAAAGAAATGCATGTCTTGTGGCCAGCCAAAGTCTAAATATGAGGCGATGGCAGCTCCATGCATGACCTTTACCAGCCCTTTTAGGAAACATGGGGAAGACAATAAATGATTAAACGGGTGGATTAGGTTCAGCCCTGTATGATATCTGTATATATCTATATATTTAATGTAAATACTACTATTGTGTAAATGAATGCTGCTGGACTGTAAATGAATAAGACTAAATTTCTTGCCTTACTGTCAATACATATTCTTAAAGTGTATATTTTTTGGTTTCTTTCCAATATAGTTGCACAACAATATTCTATAAATTATTGAGATATCATAGAATAAATAATATGAGGAAATGGTTGTATTTCTCTACACAACATAAACTGAACACAATAATGGTGTGATAGTGTCGCCTCGTCGTGAATGCTACTGTTCTGACCCCTGCAAACTAACCCTCTGGAGTTTTCTGACCCACTCCCAAGTGTATTTATGTAGTCAGAAGGTGGGAGAAGGGTCAATCTCTGAAGCAGAGATCACTATTCGTGTCCTGCACTTTACTGAAGAGCCTTTGTAGCACACACAAGACATACAACTACATTTTATTAAAATTGAGAATCAGTCCTTCTTATGAGTTACCTTTTTAACAAGTGCCCACTGACATCCCCCACTCGTAAACTTGATAAACTGAAAGTTTTGGTCCATTGTAATGTTCCTGCTTCTTCTGAGCACTGCGGGATTTGAACTCCGGTCTTTTGCTTCTTATGAGCACTGCGGGATTTGAACTCGGGTCTTTTGAGCTTACTTTGCGAACGCTGCATTCTGATTGGTCGGCTTTCATCACAGAAGCACGTGGCAGAAAGGCCCATTCTGATTGGCCGGCACGATATGCCCACAATACACGGCCGGCCTCCGCGAGAGGCCTGTCTATAGTTGACATAAAACTGTCTGAAATTACAAACAGAAAAGGTCTCCTTCGAGCCGGATTTGAACCAGCGACCTAAGGATTACAGCTAAACACTCTACAGTCCTCCGCTCTCCCAACTGAGCTATCGAAGGTGAAATGCCAAAGCAAAGAGTAAAATACAAACTGGTTTAGTGCAGGGCTAAAAGACCAGGGGGCCAAATCAGGCCCCCTCCAAGTGATCTAACCTGGCCCACATCTTCCAAATACATTTTTATAAAAATCTTGTTTAATTCTGGGTTAGCACTAGTTTAAAACTGGTTTGGTCTTGGTTTAGTCCCTCTTTAATTCTGCTTTGGACCTGTTTTGATTCTGGATTAGCCCTGGTTCAGACCTGGTTGGTATTAGTCTAGTCTAGATGAGTGTCAGACTGGACACAATTATCCGCGCAGCGCTTGGATTAAGAATACAGCAGTATTGTATATTTTAAACAAATTGGTGGATTCATTGCGATAGTTTCCCATCAAAAACAACTCAAATAGCATTCTGTTTGAAGGGTTTACGACGATCATTCCATGAATCAATAATTGCATATGTTCATTTGTCTTCCATCAAATTCCATCAGATTCTCCGCTGCACCCCGGCACTCCTGCTGTGGCACCCCAGGGTTGCCGTAAAACTACAAAGTCCGGAATTATTCCGGAACTATAAATCGGACCTTTTGTTCATTGTATTTAAGCAGCGTCAGTAGCCCTTTCTTCCGATTGAGTTACAGTTGTTGTTGACATGGAGCAGACGCAGAACTGTCTATAGTTAACATAAAACTGCCTGGAATTACAAACAGATAAATCCTCCTTCGAGCCGGAGTTGAACCAGCGGACCTAAGGATTTCAAACTAACACTACAGTCCTCCGCTCTACAACTGAGCTATCGAGGTGAAAGCTCCCATCTAAGTGTAAAATGCTATTGTCAAATCTGATTTAAGGAAACTTAGTACAGGGCTAAAAGGCCCAAGTGATATAATCTGGCCCACAACCCATCTTCCAAATACATTTGCATAAAATATATATCGTTTACTGCTTCAATTCTGGGTTGGCACTAGTTTAAAACCTAGTTTGGTCTTGGGTCAGTCCTGGTTCAGACCTGCACAGATAAAGGTAGGTTGTTTTTTTTGTATAACAGTCGTGGGTTTTAATAGTAAAACTAGTGCACTTTGTGAGTCCAATTTGTTTTGCTTGAATGTTCCACAGTGACATTAAAACTTGCATCCATTCAGTTGCAGATGTTTATTAATTGCTCAAAAATGAAATGAAAAGCATTCTTACTGTGAGGGAGCTTTTTCCTCTCCTGTAATTTTTTTTTGCGGAGATATACAGGTTTAATGCTGTGCTGTGGAACATTCCGGGCAAAGCAATAACATCGTGCCGACAAGCAGGATGTACCCTCACCAGAGAAGTTACATAGTGCACCTTTTACAAATTTCAGGACCAAACAGGTCTAAAAGAGAATTGAGGAAGCCTGTATCATGTTACCTGCCTTATTTTACTACTATTATTATTATTATTATTAATTATTATTATTATTATCATATTATCTTTGTATTGTTATTGTTATATTATTATTATTATTATTATTATTATTATTATTATTATTATTATTATTATTATTATTATTATTATTATAACTATATCACTATTATTGTTGTTATTATTATTATTATTACTACTATATCACTATTGTCGGTGTAATCCCTCATTCGTCCAGGAGTGTTCCATTGTAGAAAAAGATTCAGTTGTAGTCGTCTGGACTCTGTTTTAGAAAAAACGAAAACGTTTCGACTCTCATCCAAGAGTCATTCTCAATCAGTGAAACAAGTCTGAGAGAACTCCTGTTTATATCCTACTCTGTGAGAAGCCCTGCCCACAGGGCGGGACCTCCTGCTAATGGCCCATTGAAACCAACTGGGATGGGCCGATTGTTCTATTGTTCCCTGCCTCACCTTAAGTGCCTGATTAGCATCTGTATGCCTCGGGCGTCTCCATGGTTTCAGCAGACCATTATAAACAACGGGAAGGTTTGAATCTTAAATCTCCATTACGATGACGATTTAATGAAGGATTCTCTTTTTTAACAAAGATTGCCTCCTTAACTCCTCTTTCAAACCATCTTTTCTCCTGCTCAGAATCTCCACCTCACCGTCTTCAATGGAGTGGTTTGTGGCTTTAAGATGAAGATGCACAGCGCTCTGGGGTCCTGAACTCGCGTGTCTTCTGTGCTGATAAAGCCTCTTGTGAAGTGGCTGTTTAGTCTCCCCTCTGTACCGCTCTTTACAACTTTCTTCACTGCATTGGATAGAATACACTACATTGCTCTGTTTTTGTGTCGGCATCTTTTTCCTTAGGGTGAACCAGTTTTTGTCTTAACGTGTTGCCTGGTTTAAATCACAAAAAAAAGCACAAAAATGTTTTCTATGAAGTACACATAGTTTTAGAGTTTGAGGTGTGTTTCATTGCTTTGGAATTTAACAAAAAAACACCAAAAATGCTTAGAAAGAAAATTGCTTAGGTGACAGATTGACATCATTGTTGGCAAAAAAAAAAACAAAAAACAGACAAGCATCTTTTTCCAGAGCAGTTTGTTCAAAATGGCAAAGGAGGCCGAGAAACATACGGAAATGCCAGGTAATGCTCAGGTGTGAAAATATCAGTAATTATTATCACGTTTCACCATTCAGAATAATTATACAAGAAGCATCCTGCACCACAAACTAGAGGAGATGCAGTTATGCCTGGCTCTGGGCACAACACGGAGACGACAAGGGTTTACAGTGCTCGAAAACAATCATTTATTTACAGAACTAATATCAACGGGAAGTGTGTGCGTGTGTGTGTGTGTGTGTGTGTGTGTGTGCGTGTGTGCGTGTGCGCGATGTGGATGTGGAGACCGTAACATGCAACACCAGCACACATCGTTTGTTACTAAAACCTCCTGAAACTGCTCTGATGTAGAACGCTCTTACAGTATCATCGTAGGAATAAATGCGTGACGTTTTTTTCACAATGAAAAAGTTGATTAGGACATCCTCCTTTCTAAAACCTGTTTATTTGCTGCTAAACCCTTTACTTTCAAAGCTCTTAAACAGCATCTGCACTGCCGCAGATATACACTGATTGGGCATGCTTCTCCTGTGTAAGTGATTTACCGCTTTGTGCTCACCGCTGTGTCCTTCTGCACACAATCTTGGCTGTGTCTGAGGCTCGAGTGTCCACTTGGAGAGCTTTGTGCAGGTTCATAAATCCCCTTTCTTCTTGTTGTAGCACCACAAGCAACACAGTCTGTTCCAGGAGGAGAACATGCAGCATATGAGTCACTGCATGGCCATGTTCACACTTCACGCTATAAGCAGTTATAAGTAAGCCTGGACTACATCAGGACCGAACCGGGATCAAACCGGGACAAAACGACGTTAGAGCATTCATAAAACAGTTAGACAAGATGTTTGGGCACTTGTCTGACTGTTATTATGGTGCTCAGGGTTGTGCAGTTAATCAAATTTCAATCATTTTCAATAGTGGTCGATGATCGGTTTGAGAGGACACTAAAAGCATGTGGTTTGTGGCAGAGTTCAAACTTTGGAGGAAGAAATGTACTGTTTGTTGTATCGAATGGCATGGATTTCAATGTGAAGTATTTCCCATCAATAGAGAAGACCTAACCTTGGCCCACTCTGAGTTAGATTTTTGAGCCCAAAGTTTAATACCTACTGAGCAATAAAATGATATCACAAATACGGTTTTTTGCATGTTTGTTTTTAATACAAAAGTAGCTGTATTTAATCGTGAATTGGAGTCTTATTTTGTTGTGATAGTAGAGGCAAAGAATAATTACAGGTGATAAGGATTGTCTGTGCTATTACGGTCTAGTATAAACCTGAGAAAAACACTGAAGTATATTGTTTACGTTCAGGAAATTAATATTGAAAGCCATTTTGATTTGTTTTTAAAATAACACAAAATATCGTGGAATATATAATAATCATTCAATTTGAAAACAAAAACAAAAAACAAACAAAAAAATGCTCAGCCGTGTTTGTTTTTCTGCATTTGTGTAGAGTGCTTTGCCGTTTTAAGTGTCACAATGCAGATATTCAGTCCTCGTTTCAGGTTGATACTTACTTATATGTAATTACTGGTGGATGTCTTTTCTCTCAGCGCGAATAAACAACGCTGAATTTTCTTTTGTCACAAGCTGTAAAAATGGTAACATTTTTCAAACTGTGGCGCAGAGACCGTCCTCCGTTGAAAGGAAAATGTGGCTTGTAGACATGAAGTTTGCAGGCGTTAACTGAGAGATCGAAGTAGATTTTGAAAAGGTCAAGAGACTAAAACAGACGGTAGACATCACAGAAACGTTAGGTAATGTATTGAAAAAAAAAAATCATATAAAGGTTATAAAGTGGTTTTCGCTTTTTTTTTAATTATCACTTTTTGTTTTGTGGTAAAAAAACAAAAAAAAGTGTAATTATTATTATGCAGAAAAAGATTCAGTTGTAGTCATCTGGACTCTGTTTTAGAAAAAACGAAACGTTTCAACTCTCATCCAAGTCCTTCTCAATCAGTGAAACAAGTCTGAGAAGGAGTTCTCAGACTTGTTTCACTGATTATTAAACCTGTCCGACAGGTCTCCTCGCCTTACCGCACCACCCCACACACGGAACATGTTTACTCACCGCTTTGTCTGTTTCCACACAGGGCTAAAGCGTTAAACCAGCAACTGCAAAGGCATTTCGAATAGAACCTGCTGACATTTTTTTCCACTGCAATTGCACAAACAACACTTTATTTTTTATTTGTGTGTGTGTGTGTGTGTGTGTGTGTGTGTGTGTGTGTGTAGCATTCAAAACACATTCCGCGCCAGTCAGATCTTGTGCGGTGGCGCGCGTCTCCACCGCGTTCACGTTTCTTTAGTTCTTCTTATTCTACGAAAAGGCAGGTTTGAACAGGTCACGCAACGTCGCGAGAAAACAAGCGTCCCGATTGGCTGGAGAACCTGTCAATCTCTCCTTTTTTTTTTTTTTTTTTTTTTCCTGGACGCACCTTTACCTGACAGGACGCCACCGGGTTTCGACGCAAATTACTGTACGTTTCGGGCGGCTGCGGCTGCCTGCGTTGACTCCAATTAACTCGACACTTTGGCCGCGACTTTGCAGCGATGGGGACTTGGATATTTTCACCGACTTTCCTGTGTTTGGGTGAGTGTCGCGCCTGGATGTCTTACCTGTGCGCACCCGAGTATCTTGCGTGCGCCGCGCCGTGCCGCGCCGTGCCACACCTGTTTGCGCGCTTCAGAGCAAACAAACAGGCCTCAAGAAGAAGAAGAAGAAGAAGAAGTCTCCACGCGACTTGTTTCGTTGTCTAAATTTATTTTAACATCGTTAGAATGTTTGATTTCAATTGTTTGCTGATGATGAAGTATTTTATGTAAACAAATTAATTTGGCTTATATCAGCAATGTTTTATTTGCCAAATAAAGGGGGGATAAACAGCCTACTTTACATTTAAGATTAAAGTGAGCGAGAGAAAAAAAAAAAATGAAAATGTGATCATGCAAGTCCGTTGCCACTGACTGCAGTGTGACCTACACAAAGGCGTCTGTGAGCGGTTTGGGTGGGGCTGTGAGAAGAGTGTAGTAGGTCGTTATGTTTGGGTGATTTAAAATACTCTTTTAAACATCAGATTATTTTTTCAAGACATCTTTATTTGTATACACCACAAGACGGGTTAAAAAACGCCATTTTAAAGGTGCACTTTGAAGCCTTTCCGGTGCCGCCTTTGTTCTTTGCCCGGAATGTTCCAAAGTATGACATCAAAACGTATCTTCATGTGATTACAGTTGTGTTGTTGCCGAGTGTGGGGTCGCCTCTCCGCAGACCAGGGCTCCCTTTGCGTAGCATTATTGCGTGAACTCTAAGCTCGGCCAAGACCACGCAAACCTTCTTCTTCCCTGAAAACCCCCGACGCACAAAGTTCCGCATTTTAGGACCAGATCGCTCATTTCCACAGTAACTTATCGATGTATAAATCAAAAACTTGATCTGGTTGCGTATTTAACATTCTTGTGCGTGAACATTGCGTGCATTACGTGCGCGCTCTTTCCAGTGAGACCCCTGACCTGTAACTATAGTCTTGTCACGATACTAACATTTCAAACTCTATTTGGATACTAGGAAATACTAGGAATAATATGGCTCGATACTCGATACCACAGTGAGACAAAAAGCACCTTTTATTTTAGACAACAGACTGTAATCAACATTAGTCCTTTCTTTATGTTATCACGGTCTTAAACTGGTTCTGATAAAGCTTTAAATCGTTCTAAAACTGTTCAGGAAAAAGTCCACATTTTGTCCCGTTGATGTGATTTTTGATTTTATTTTAATTATCAACACTTTTTCAAATGAGTGTCTAGTTTCGATACTAGTTTTAGTTCTCGTTTTTAAAGCCTCTCTTTTAAAGATTGCAGGCGCCGTCTTGTAAACCAGCCGCCGTAAACCTTTTTGTTTTCGGGGCTCTGTTACTGTACGAGCATTGTATCGGGAAAGGGCATCCGGCTTAATGTGAATTTAGTGGGCGGCCCGTGACTTATTTATTTCACTGTCTGCAGCTCCTAAATCCTATAGATGGAACTACAAAAAGAAAATGTACACATGATGAGAAACAACGAGCACCCAAAATATATATCGTTTTTTTTAATATTGCGTAATGAACTAGGGCTGCAACGATTAATCGACTAATTGTAAAAATTCTCTGGACTCTACAGACTCCTTAACACAAAGACTGCAATATTATTACATCAAAATGTAAAAAAAAAAGAATGTTATTTCCTATTTTCATCAATAATACACTTAATTCATGAATATTCTCTGTCTAGAAGCCTTCAGTCACCTTATTTCCAACTTTATTTGGCTGATAATGTATTTAAAAAGACTAAATGTACTATAGAAATAATCGTTCGACTAGTTGACTGCTAAAATAATTGTTCGTGACAGCCCTACATTGAAGTGGATGCAGTCATTATTGTGACAAAGTTTCTGTTATTTTTGTCACATTGCAGAGAGGAACGTCATGATTGTTTGCTTAATCAATAATCGGGATTATTCAGGTCACAATATAATAATCGTGAGAATCGGAGGCGGCGACAGTGACGTTTCAGTTGAATTTATACGCCAAAAAAGTACACGTAAAGTTCTTTTTTTTTTTTTTTATGAGGCAGTTTTTGTGACGAAATCGTGATGTTTTTTTTTACTCACAATAATCGTAACATTTAAATTTGATATCGACATTTGACATGCGTATGTGCAAATCATTAAACGCGCAAATTGTTGTGTTGAGGTTGAAGAACATTACGCAGAGTTCACGCACAAGTACGTCCCTGTCTCGTTTTGATTTGTCGTAGTTGCGGAAGAGAAAGAGGCATTTGAAATATGTGCATAAGTAAGACGACCGACTCGGGACAATTAGAGTTCGTTACTCATTTCCTCCTCCATAATCACAGTTGGTTAGTGTTCGTTCTGTTTAAACAATTCCATTTCAACTTGTTTCCGTTAGAGGTGGCCAATATACAGACATTCAGACACGACTGAGAATGGTTTTTTTTATAGTGAAAAAATAATGCAAAAAGAAAGTAATGCGTGTCGTGAGGGTTTAAAAGTGAGATTTCTGCACTTTTGTGAGTCATTTTTACAGACATTTCACATTTGTCTGATAATAAAACCTCCATTAACACGTTTTGTTTTGACACATTTCTTCACATGAAACCGTCTGACGAGCTTTTTTTATCAGGATCAGAAAAGCGTGAACTCTCTCTGAAGAGGAAGGAAATTCTCCCGACCGTAATGTTAGAGCTTTGCTGGTGAACTATTGCTTCTGCTTCCCAGATATTGAAGCTGAAATAACTGACTTTATTCCTATTACAAGTCAAATAAATGCCTTCCCCCAAAAGAGCAAACTGGGGGGGTAAAATGTGCTTTCTGAAAGACAAAAATAAAGTTTAATTTGACAAAAACAGCCGGATAAAATAACGTTTGGCCTGTATAATGAACAAAAAATACCTAATTTTGCTTCTAAAATTGCCACGATTATTATTTTCTGGTTCATTACGATTGTTTTGTGACCTGAATGATTGACCTGAACGATTATCGATTTTAACCCAATAATCGTGACAGCCCTAATTCCATCTGATCTAAAAATGAGCCCCGATTCAGCCTTTTGGAGAAGAAACAAACGACACAACTCTTTGCGAAGCTGTGACGTTGTCGTTTTCACCTCTGTTTCTGATTGAACTCTAATTATTATTGGAAACACAGAGGAATATCATTATTTCATTAGCCTATTATTTTATTATTAAATAAAGCACTAGTTTTGGGCGTTTGTTGGTTCTTGACAACTCCTCTTTAAAACCTGTCCATTTAACTTGATTTAGTGAAGATTTGGGAATTTAAGGGGGAAAAAAAGTAATAACGTTTTGACGGAATCCCTGCGCAATCCCGGCCGATTGATCTTGTTTTAGGTTTATTTTATTTATTTATTTGTAGGTGTGGACAAACTGACCATGATTCATCTCAGAATGGTTGATTTGTCTGAAAATTTGTGTTTTTTTGTTGTTGTTTTTTTTACCTTCCTAGGAGCTTTGTAGTTCTTTTTTATCAGACGATTGACAAAAAGGAATAAATGCAGAAAATGTCGACCGGGTCTGTACAGGAATTTTAAGGGTTTTTCTGTGCTTTGTCTTTAGCCTTCGAGGTAAACAAATGTCCCTCACTCGGCCAGGCTTGTGAACGGCCGAGTAAGACCTACTCCCTCCGCTCCTGGTTTGAGAATCGTTCCGTTTTTAACCATTTGTCACATTCTGATCATATCGTGGGCGCTGTTCGTTCCCAGCTCTGGTCTCTGGAATCGGCTGCGTCACTGTGGTCATCCCAGAGCCCAAATACGAGTTCGCCCGAGGGGACAACATCACCCTGCCCTGCACCTTCAAGAGCAAACACGACAATCCCGATGTGATAATCGTCACCTGGATCGCCGAGGGGGTCAATGGCGCAGAAGATGTGAGTAAAAAAAAAAAATTATGATGTCTTAAATTCGTTTGGGGTTCAAAGGCTTTATAGAACAGAATTTTTTAAAAATAAATGTCTCTTTTCAAATATTCTTCTCTCAAAGGTTGTGATCCTGACTCATTTCTCGATTGGTGGCAAGACGGACTACAAGGCTAAGTACGATGGTCGGGTAAAGCTGGACGTGTCCTTAGCCACAGGAAAGGCCAATCTGAAGCTCTACTCCATCACTCTGGGACGACAACAGACGCTTTGTGTGCCGACTGCAAATACAAGGGGACGACGAGGGTACACCGTCCGACGCCACGGAGCTGGTGGTTTTAGGTAAGACTTCGTCTGGGATGGCTGAATTCAATAGGTCAACTTAAATCTAGCTTGAAAGGTCTGGAAATGGGTTTGTAACTGTTTTTAGGGAACATATTTTTGTGATTGTCTAAATGTGTGAATGATCTGTGCTGCCGTCTTGGCAGGACTCTTACACAAGAGATGAGTACTTTCAACGAGACTTTCCTGGTTCAATAAAGGTTAAACAAAACAACAACAACAACAACAACAACAACACATAACGGAAGTGGAGTAAGCCAAACATGGGGCCAATGCACATACATTTGAATAAGGAGCCAAACTCATCACCGTGTCCATTTCAATGTGACATTACCAGTGTTGGGAAAGTTCCTTCCAAAAAGTAATTATCATTAGCAGTTACTTCTTCCCAAATGTAATTGCATTTGTAATTGCGTTATTGAATAATGAAAGTAACTATTTATCAGATAAAGTAACTATTAAATTACTGCTTGTTCAAGTACTTACTCTGCCTTATTTGGTCTACAAATCACCAAAAGCACCCAGAACAAGCATAAGTTAGGACTATTCTCCTCCTCCACAGAGCTCAGAGCCTCCAAAACGAAAACATGTCAACCGTGCAGCCAAACGACGCAGGACAAGCGACTAACTACGCCGCAGACGCTGACCAAAAAGTGCATTTACAAAACGCACAAACTTATTGGAACATAACAAACACGTACATGCTGGTGCGCAAACTTCAGGTGAACCGTCGAATCGATGATAACATGGTTGCACTCACGATGTGTAGAGGAGGCAGGCGACTGTACTCACCAGGCTGAACCCAAATCCAACTAACCGGAACATCCCCATAACACCTAATCGTAACCAGTTTGACAAACTCTCGTAGACATTTTGGAATTCCCTGGTGCCTTAAATATCACTCCATCAAGCCAAAGCTGCCCTGCCCTTTTTTTGGATTAATATTATGTTAATAATCATCATTAAACAGTTTATGATTTGGAGATGGTAAAGGAGCCAGGCGTTCACCGCATGGGACCACTATATCGATCGGGACTGCAACTTGTTGCACTAACTTGTGTGACTAACTGTGAAAAGAATCGGAGTCGTACTGTGACAGCCGTATGAACTCTGAAACACTGACGAAACGACATTGTATGACAAGTCAAAGGTCAAAAAAAAAAAAAAAAGAGAATCACCAATTTCACATTTGCATCAATAATCCTCTTTTATTCGTACGACATTTCAATCTGTATTTAGTGGATAATGTCGTTCAAAGTCTCAATATCCAATAGAAATAATTCTCCCGTAAAATATAAAAACATCTTGTATTTGTACATTTGTTAAAATAAACCACAGCAGTTGATCCTTTCTTGAAAGTTTTTTAGAATGTTATTATTGTCACATGGTAATATTAAACAGTGCAGGCGTCTGGAGCATCAATCTTTTTCTTGGATACTGAAATCATCCGTACTAATTTGCATAATTCTCTACCTTTATTTTTTTTAAATGGTTGAATACAGAAAAAAGTTGTATCGTTGTAAAAAAACACCCCAATATCTAAAGTAATACATTTGTAACTGATTTTTTTTGTGTGTGTGTGTGTGTTGTGTGTGTGTGTGTGTGTATTTTAGAGGGAGGAATCAACATTTCCAAAGACACCTCCGGATGCACCTCCTCCAACAAGATCCGCTCGCAGCTCAA
Source organism: Chaenogobius annularis (assembly GCA_015082035.1). Taxonomy (NCBI): domain Eukaryota; kingdom Metazoa; phylum Chordata; class Actinopteri; order Gobiiformes; family Gobiidae; genus Chaenogobius; species Chaenogobius annularis. The sequence continues at coordinate 104,479 of BJKM01000586.1, read as the reverse complement.
TTTTGAACCTCACGCACTTCAAATAAATACACCATTACACCATGCAACTGTTCTTAAGTAGAGTAGGTTGGACTTTAGTTGTAAAAAGAATGAAGAATTAAAAAAGCATTTCTCTGTAATATCATGCAGTCAACATGGTAAAGTTAAAAAAGTAAATGGTATCCCAATGATTTGGAGATGGTAAAGGAGCAACCATGCCACTATATCGACCAAAACTAACTGTGGACAATTCTTCTGTGACGAAAGACATCAAAGTCAAGAGAAGCAACTTTCACATTTGCATCAATAATCCTCTTTATTCGTACGAAAATGATTTGGTGGATAATGTCGTTCAAAAATATAATAGATACTAAAATATAAAAACATCTTGTATTTGTGGCAGTTGGAAATGTTATTATTGTCACAAAAGATCGATATTTGGGTTGAATACTGTTGTGCAAAAACGTAACAATTTTAGACTTTCTAACCATTTCTCTGTAATTATGAGGACAAAAATCTGCCTTTTAGGAGGATCTTGAGCTTTATCTGAACTAGTATGCGATCACAGTGTTTTAATAAAGAAGGTACTATAACTTTGTGTTGAAAGTGTCATGTTTGAACCTAAAAAAAGCATTTTTAGTGATATAATCGGCATGAGAATCGAGTAGGTTATATTCCTTAGTATCGACAATGGAGTCTGAAACGTTAGTATTGCGACAACACAAGTGTCACGTGTCTTTTGTTTTGTCCTTTTAGAGTAACGCCTCTGTGGGTCACACCAGTATTTACATCCAAAGAATGACCACGGAAGTACATGGTTATCGGTTAAAAACATGCAGAATCACTATGTAGTATGTATCTAATGTAGTTTCAAGATATTTCCAGCAGTTTTTTTTTTGTTTCAAACTTAATTAAATGTCTTCTATCACTGTGAATTTATAGAGAATGAGTTGGACATTTTAGCCCTCTGTAATTTAATACTTTTTGCTTTTACTAACTCTACATTTGAGAGTATCTGTATTTTCTATTCCTCCATTCTTTGAACTGGACTTTTTTTTCTTTTTTTTTTTTTTTAGCACCTGCTGAGGTCATTTTTGAGCACGTTCAAGGTGACATCCGGCCTAAGGTTTTGAGTCCAAGTATTTATTGGTAAACTTTATTAGAAAAAAGAAATAAATCAATTTGAGCCACTACCGTCTTTTTCCAGACCACTATTTGACACTTTAATAGTTCTGAAAATCTGAGTGAAATACTATTTACTCCAATAGTGAAATAGTACAAAAAATGTTACAGATGGTCGGAAATAGTGCAGAAAATGAACAGTGCGTAAATAGTATTGTTTGAATAATTGTTATAGTAGCCGCTGTTAAGCGTTCATGAGTCCAACGGCAGAGGGAAAGAAACTATTCTTGTGGCGGGAGGTTCTGGTCCAGATGGACCGTAGCCTCCTGCCTGAGGGGAGTGGCTTCAAATAGTTCGTGTTCAGGGTGAGAAGGGTCAGCTGTGATCCGACCTGCTCGTTCCAGAGCCCTGGAGATGTACAGGTCCTGCAGAGATGGGAATCTGCAGCTGATCACCTTCTCAGCAGAATGCACAATGCGCTGTAGTCTCTGTTTGTCCCTGGCTGTGGCTCCAGCGTACCACACGGTGATGGAGGAGGTGAGGATGGACTCAGTGATGGGCCGTGTAGAACTGCTCTGGCAGCTTGGCTTTCCTCAGCTGTCGCAGGAAGTACATTAATTCTGGGTTAGCACTAATTTAAACCTGGTTTGGTCTTGGTTTAGTCCCTCTTTAATTCTGCTATATCTGTGCAGCGCTTGGATTAAGAATACAGCAGTATTGTATTTTTTTAAACAAATTGGTGGATTAATTGCGATAGTTTCCCATCAAAAACAACTCAAATAGCATTCTGTTGAAGGGTTTACGGACGATCATTCCATGAATCAATAATTGCATATGTTCATTTGTCTTCCATCAAATTCTCCGCTGCACCCCGGCACTCCTGCTGTGGCACCCCAGGGTTGCCGTAAAACTACAAAGTCCGGAATTATTCCGGAACTATAAATCGGACCTTTTGTTCATTGTATTTAAGCAGCGTCAGTAGCCCTTTCTTCCGATTGAGTTACAGTTGTTACATGACATGGAGCAGACGCAGAACTGTCTATAGTTAACATAAAACTGCCTGGAATTACAAACAGATAAATCCTCCTTCGAGCCGGAGTTGAACCAGCGACCTAAAGGATTTCAAACTAACACGCTACAGTCCTCCGCTCTACCAACTGAGCTATCGAAGGTGAAAGCTCACATCTAAGTGTAAAATGCTATTGTCAAATCTGACTCAACCCATCTTCCAAATACATTTGCATAAAATATATATCGTTTACTGCTTCAATTCTGGGTTGGCACTAGTTTAAACCTGGTTTGGTCTTGGGTCAGTCCTGGTTCAGACCTGGTTGGTATTAGTCTCGTCCTAGTTTGATTCTGGTCCAGTCCTGGTGGGGCAATTTCATTCATGGGATTCTTAGTCTTACTTTATTAGTTCATATTTGCTGGCAATGTTTAGGGTTGGACTATGAATGGGAATAGGGAAATATTAAAAAAAGATTTTTAGGTGACTGTGTTAAAAACAAGCTATAGTGTGAAAACTAGTCACAGAAAACAACAAGCTATTTTGTTGAAAACTAGTAACGGAAAATTATATCAATGAATAAGGATGCACTGGGTCTTCAGCGATGCAGAGACTTTTAGTCATAATAAAAATCAAACCAACCCGGGGGCCCTGTGTAAAAACAGCTTTCCTAGTGCTATTTCTGTGGTCACATCACACAGATGGGAAAACAAAAGGCTGCCCAATCTGAGAAAATTGATTCATATTCCCTGTGAAAAGATAATGCCCATTCCCCATTGAAAGTAGTCTGAAACTTGCTGTGCTAAATGTCAGATCATTATGTAACAAATCATTCCGAATGAATCTTTTTTTATTTCTTCTTATAATCTTGATTTTAAGTTCAGTTTCTATCAAAAACAACTTAAATAGCATTCTGTTGAAGGGTTTAGGACGATCATTCCATGAATATATAATTGCATACGTTCATTTGCCTTCCATCAAATTCCCTGCTGCGCCCCGGCACTCCTGCTATGGCACCCCTGGGTGCCTCTGAAACGTATTTGATAAAGCCTGCCATAGACAATGCTACCATTTGAACTCATCATGGAAATAGAAGGGCGCAAACTCAGAGAAAGGACAGTTTACATTGTCTCTTGAGCTGACACTGACTGGGACTTGTCAACCGTTTTTGGAAAAATAAAAAGTCCGGAATTATTACAACGGTCCTTTTTTTCAATGTATTTAAGCAGCGCATTTTCTTACAGTACTGCAAATTACCGGGTTCCCACAATATTTTCCCTTTTGTAAAACCCTCTCCGACGAGGATGGGATTCGAACCCACGCGTGCAGAGCACAATGGATTAGCAGTCCATCGCCTTAACCACTCGGCGACCTCGTCATTTCACCTTCCAGGCACCCCTTTCTTCACATTGAGTCACAGTTGTTACATTCTCCTTCGAGCCGGATTTGAACCAGCGACCTAAGGATTACAGCCAAACACTCTACAGTCCTCTAACTGTTCATCACTCACTGCACTGTCACTTTCTGCACTACAACTTTTAAACTTAACTGTAAACTTGTTGTACGTAGCAATGCCTATTTTAATTTTAATTTTATACTATAGTAATTTTAAATTGTCCCTTAAATGCATGCCCTTTTGTTTGATTGAATATATGTTGTTTTTATTATTGCTCAGTGTTTTATGTTGCACCTTAAGGCCGAGACAAGTTCCTATGTCTGTGAAGTTTGTTCATTGACAATGGCAATAAACCTTTCTGATTCTGATTCTGATTCTGATTCTGATTCTGTGCAAGTGAAGGTTCTGATTCTGATTCTGATTCTGTGCAAGTGAAGGTGACTGAAGACGTCAACCCATTCTTGGATGGGCAATTTTTCGAAGCAATGTTGCTTTAGCATATTTTATTTTCATTAAAACACTCTCTGGCTAAACCACTGGTACAGTTTATTTACAAAAGGTACCTGAAGTCTGCTCCCTCCATCTCTGCATTTATTAACATAACATAAAACACATGGATTATCTGTGTCTTTCTTACTGTAGCTTTCTGTTCCAAGTGTTCACGCAGACATTGTGGCATTTCAACATTCAACCTCATAAACATGGAATAATTTACAATGGGTCTTTCCTGCTGAAATACATATATATGTATATCTGAATAGAAATAAGGGTCTAAAGTACAATTTATCCCCAATTTACACCTCCATCCTCAGGCCAATGGGAGTTAACATATGACCCATTAAGGTAATACATGAGTATGCAAAATATGAAGAGCGCTCACACCTTAGAAGTACTTTTCAAAAGGCATAAGATGTTACTCCAGTAAAGCTGCATTCTTCTGAGCCACGTGACTGTCGTGGTTTTAAACGCAGGACGGTGTGGGATGGCGTGGGACCCTCTCAGCCGTCTGCTCGTGGACTATCATGACTCGATTAGTACTAAGGCTCGGGAATAGCAAGCTTTTACCATGTGCTTCTTTATCTGACACGGTTCCGCTTGTCTTAGGAATGTTGTTTCGCTCCCAGATGCACAATCACAACAACGGTAAGAACCGAGAAATGCTTTCATATCGGATGTACTCAAGTTAGCCTTTTCCTGCAGGTTTGAAACGAATTAGATTTTTTTTAATTTAGTGGCACGTGTATTTAAATTCCCCGCAATAACGCGGATATAACTTGGTTGATGTTTTATTTTTCCATTCATGTTTTAAATAAATAAATCCAATATTGTTGTGTTAGCGCATTAGCATTTAGCATGTTATCTTCTTCTTCTTGTGACGTTTGTGGATTTGTAACTTTTTGGAGTGCATTATCGCCACTTGCTGGACTCGCTGTTTTTCATAAGCCTCTCATTCTAACTTTTAGATGGAAACAAACTATACATTAGAATAGGCTATTTTCGTTTGAGACGGCACGGTTTAAACACGCAAATCTGCCTGAAAAAGTATCACATTTGCTTAAAAAGAAAAGACTATTAAAACAAGTAAATGTATGATTTTTATCGTGCACATTTGTGAGGGAAAACATGCTAACGTTCAAGATTTTAAACATACAAATTACTTGCATTACTCCGGATGTGACGGAGTGGAGCTCCACTACAAACGGCGGCTGCATCCGGACTCTTAAAATTAATTTAAGAATACATCAACATTATTATATTATTTATTCTAAACGCGTGATGTATTTAAATTCTCTGTAAGCATATTTAACAACAACAAAAAATGAATATCTTAATGTAGCGTAAATGTGACTGACGTGCTAGCGTGACGTAGTACGTAGTAGGTGGCGTTTACATTCACCCGCGAAAGTACTTCAAAGCCTCCGCGGTCGCGCCAAGAAACGGGAGTAGAAGCGTGCTCGTGTTTACGTTTAGTGCTCCTAGTTTCTCCTCTTTTCAGTCGTTTTACTTGTATTTTGAGCCGGTGTGTTTTAACACGTCTTTTCCAAAATGCCCGCTCTAGACGTGATCGACGCTTCTACCGTTTCTCCATCGAAGAAAGCGCGGCTGGAGGAGGAGAGAGCCGCAGAAGTCAGACCCGTGCTCAAGTTTGCCAAACTCTCCGAACACGCGACCAAACCGACGCGGGGCTCGACCAAAGCTGCAGGATACGACCTTTACAGGTTTGAGAAGTCCCAAGGGTCAAATGTAACTCTATATTGACTTTCACACTCAAAGGGTCTGACGCCATAAACGCGCCTCGTTTACAGTCTGTGCTTGAAGTTTAATGTTTAGTATAAAAACACAACATATTCATAATACACACCAGGATGTGCACAAAAGCTCAAAAGAATGAGGTGGAACAGTCCCGCCCACTCCTAGTGGTCAGTCCCTAAAAGGCTGTGAGTGACGGCTGGATTCAACCAATCACAGTGAAGTGTACATTTACAGAAGAAACGGATGACCTTTTTTAAGGCAATTGTGATCTGGCTCTAAGAACAGTGAGTATTAAAATGTTTTCACAGCCTTAGTTTGGCCTATGATGGCGCCATATTTACATCTCTATTACTTTATTCTTTTATAAATGTCAATATAAAACTATAATTCACAAGGAACTAATCGACTAGTGAAGTTTCTGATGAAGAAAATGATGCAGCCGAGCCTCGCTCACATGTGGTGCTTGTGACTGCAGGCGGAACTGTTCTAAATGTACCTGTGCAGGTTCTGCAGTTATTCTGTTCGGTCAGTCGCATGGTGACTTCTCAAGCCTCTTCGATTGGAAAATATCATGTTTTTCCTCTGTCACTTACAATTAGAGTAAATGAACAGGAGCAAACTGCAGTGAGTCAGCTTTACAACCAACCATTGTTTCAATCCAAAGAGTTCAAAAACTGCTGCTGTAAAAACTGGATCATTTTAGTCAATTCTTAAGGGAAAATCAGTCAAAATGACAATGTGTGTAAACTAACTTGTCCATCTTGTTTCCAGTGCGTACGACTACGTTGTTGGACCCATGGACAAGGCCATTGTAAAGACAGACATTCAGATTGCAGTTCCACCTGGTCACTACGGTCGAGTGGGTGAGTGACGCTTGCGTTAGGCTCGCGTGAAGCTCGAGGCTCGCGTGAAGCTGAAGTGGAACTGCTCGCGTGAGCCTCGCGTGAGGCCCATTTGCAGCTCATTTGCAGCTTTGCAAATTAGATTATAAACCGCCAACTAACTTCCTGGTGTAACGCGTTTTGTTGTGAATCCGATCATCAGACTTTTCAATACGGCTCATACATCAGTAAATGTAACACCTTCATTTAAAGTCGCATTATGTAACTTTCAGTTACAATGAGGTGTTTTTATTTCTCAAATATCGCTTTTTAAAGCCAGTGTTCTTACCGTAAGTGCGTTGGCTTTTCCACAGAAACCCTCTGTGTGTCGCACTCCTCGGCGCTCTGTCCTCTTCATCATAGTGTTCCGGGGCAGAAGTCTGCACACGAGCCCACTTCCCTTTTCCGAATGAGACCCAAACATAAGCCAATCCTGAGCGAGTTTGACTGGGACACGAGGATCCAGAAGGAGGGGCTTAGGACATGGGCGTCTCTCAGTCCGACGCACTGTCCTGCCTTCTAAACATTTAAAACAAACACTTGTTTTGAAGTTCCTGTAAAGTGTGGAACAGAGACGTTTGTCTTCTCAGATGGCTTTGTGCACTCGGGGTGATCTGATTGTGTCATACATGGACACAGTGACACTGGTGGTCCGACTTCAGCTCCGACGCTCTGGTGCTCGAGCCACAGTCATGGTCGCCACACTTTGTCTCACCACTTTGTATTCATGAATAAAATGGTTTCACACACAATAAATGCTCACTTTGTTATTTTCTGGGAACGTTTCAAAGGTTCACCAAATATGTTACATGTTTTTTAAAGTTATATTATATATAGTAGATATTAAAAAAGGTGCACTATGATAACATGATCAATAAATGAACCAATAACTACAGCTTTAGAGCCAGTTTTACGCACCGTTTTGAGTTTGTCATACTCATGTGTTTGTCCTTTTTAGCTCCTAGATCCGGACTCGCAGCCAAGCACTTCATTGACGTTGGAGGTGAGTTGTTTTTTTAACCATTTCGCGTCGTTCTCGCATCGTCTGAACTCCACTGTTAAACGTTCTCTTTGTGCCGCGTGCGCTCAGCGGGTGTCGTGGACGAGGACTACAGAGGGAACGTCGGCGTCGTGCTGTTCAACTTCAACAAGGAACCATTTGACGGTCCGTGAAAGCCTCTTGCAAAACCTCAGACTCTTATTGGCAAACAAATGTGTCGTTGCTCAAAAACGTCACTAATTTATACCTTTTTTAACTAAACTACATCTGAAGATACGTCGAAGGAGTCTGTGTACTCATGTGTGTGTTTCCTTTCAGTGAAAAAGGGCGACCGAGTGGCTCAGCTGGTCTGCGAGAGAATCTGTTACCCCGATCTACAGGAGCTCGAGGTACAGCAGCCGTCATATTATTGTAGTGTAAACGTATAAATGTATATAAATGCCTTAACACTGCTAATTACAACTGTTGTCTCCTCCCAGACCCTTGACGAGACGGAACGTGGAGCTGGAGGCTTTGGATCCACTGGACGCAACTGAAATAACCTGTTTAGAAATATGTAAATTGTAAAAATAAATGTGAATTTTGTACATGTGCAGTTAATGTCACCTTTTTTCTTCATGAACGAACCATGAATAATGCGTTGAATTTCTAGCCAATATTAATTTAAAACAAACAGAATATAGGATTAGTATTATTTTAGTTCCCTGATGAAGCCTTAAATGGTTCAATCTACACTGCATGTGAGAAATACCAACATAGAGAGTCGACCCCGGAGGATGAGCCCCGAGGTTCATGTAATGATGTAGATTATCCACACGGGGGCAGCACAACATCACGTTTGAGCCACGCAGCAGCAACGTGAGCTCCGTTTAGTCATCTTTTAATAGCTTTTGTTAGATTATTGTTCTTTTCATCCCACATGCTGATGGAAGTGTTTTTCTGCTTTTGTGATTATGTTCCTTTTTTAGATTACAATCCAGTTAAATCACATAAAAAATCTGTACTTTCTGAGAGCCGTTCATTTATTTGGTACAATATAGTGTTTTTTAAATATTTTTTATTGCTATTCCTGGGTCGTAAAGTGAGTTTGTATTTTAATCTGATGCTACACAAAACCAAAACTTGAATCTTCCTCTGACACAAATATAAATACTACATACCGCCTATAGTGTCATGGGGCCAATCTGCCATAGACGACCGCTTGACCATCAACAGCCACAAGAGGGTGAAGTGTCCAGCCCAAGGACACAATGGTCACAGCTGGAACCCCCTGTTTATAAGACTCCGCCCCATGAAGCCAAACTATGAACTTGTAGCGTTTGATGCATGTAATATAACCTTTCTCCACCAGGGCTCCTCTGGGGGGCTATGAAAAGAGGTCCAACTGTGTGAACTTGAATGAAGGGCAGTATTATATAATCATTACTGTTCTCTAATATCTTTAATAATTCTTCTGAAACAGTTGCAGGATGTTCAAGTCACATGAGAGACGTCTGGGATGAAAACAAAAGTGAATACATTTAGACCAAAAGTATGTTTTATTGTGAATGTACAACTAACCCCTCCGACAGGCCGGTCCCAGGCGGGTCCGCGGAGAAAGGGCAGCACTGAATTGTGGGAGATTGTTTTGGTCCGTGTTGACCTCAGTGCATCAATATCATTCAAAGAGATTGTCATCATCCATGTTTTGTGTATCTCTGTGTGTGTGTGTGTGTGTGTGTGTGCGCATGTTTACACAGTTTAAAAGGAAGTAGTTGGTCTTATAAGCACCATTACAAAGGCCTCGTTTTCAATAGGACCTCCTCTAGTTTACAATTCTTCATAGATTAAAAAGTGGCATTGAGTATTACAGTATAAACAATTTACATGGAAAGAGCAGAGAAGGATATGAAGCTCGCTGTTACGGGTTTGCTAAAGACAAGTTTCCCTCCATTTGCAAAAGGCTAAACGGGATTGTAAATCTTCCCCCCCCCCCGCTCCGTTTGTGTTTAAAGAAGTACAGTGCATTCGTGAGTCTACGCGATCTCGTTGCTAGCACCAGTGAATACGAAAGAAAAAAAGAAAGAGAAATAAAGATCCTGGTCAGTAGGAAAAGAGATTGGAAAGCGAGTTTTTAAATAGGCAGCAGGAGACGTTCAAGCTCGATCGCGGCTACACCTCAATAGTCCATAGTGCGTTCCTTTCCTCTCCCATTTTAAAAAAACAAACAAAACAAAACATTTCTACCATTAAATTAATACGCAAAGACGGCCTAAATGTATCCAGGTATGTTCAGTCCACCGCGAGAGGAGAGAAAATGAATTTATTAGACTACGGTGAATCTCCAAACAGGCTGAGAACTCAACCCTGCAGTCCTTGTGCCTTTCAAAAAACAAAACAAAAACAAACAAACAAAAAAGAGAAAAAAGTAGCATCGATTCCACGTACAAACCACTCAACGGCTGCCAAAAACCACTCAACGGCTGCTTTTCGATCGTTAAAAATGCCATGATTTTCCCGCTCGGTTACCGCTGAATTGCGTGTATGTGTGAAAGCATCTTTGGCAACAGAATGGCGCGGTCCTTCTTCACAAACAAAAAAACCGTACTTAGTCCTTTTTTTTTTTTTTTTTTTGTCTTTTTTTGTCTTTTTTGGGGGTGTTTGAAAGCTCTTCTCTGTCGGCGCGAAGCAAGATGTCCCGCCAAATTCTTACCCAACATCGGACGTTAACGTTTGGCGATTTCTTTTAAAAAAAACAAAAAAAAATTAAAATGTCTCTTTGGGTTTATCAACTGCCGGCACAACATCTGCTTTTTCTCGTGTGTCCCCCCCGTGCGAGGTTAATGCAGGATGATCAGCACTCTCATCTTTAGTACGTCGCCCAGCTGTCCCGTGAGGTAGTCTTTATCGTGGCGGTCTTCGAGCGCGACCAGCTCTGTCTTCTTATAAAGGGGCGCGCCGCTGATCTGGAGCGAGTAGGCCCCGGGGAGCAGCAGGGACTTTTTCTTGGACAGGTGCAAGAAGCTGACCCCGTCCCGCTGGTTGACGCGGAAAAAGCCGTCGTCGTTGCCGTAGTCGATGCCGTAGCGGACGTGGTCGGAGAGCGCGGTCAGGGCCGGCGTGAACTCCAGAATGTGGGCTCGGTTTGTCAGGTCGCTGATGTTCAGGTGGAGCTGCAGGGTGTCGTCCACGTCCACGCTGGCCAGGCTCAGCGGCTCGGCGTCGGGCAACTGCGGGGACAAACGTGCCGGGCGTGAGCGGCCATGTTGGTGCTGTTAAAAGGCGACGCATCGTGCTTTTTCTACCGGCACTTGGTATTGAAACGTAACATACGCAAGATCATCGGGTTTTTTTTGTGGTTACGTGACATTTTAGAACAGGAATTTGAATAAAAGCTGAGTTTGCACAGTCTTAAAGGTTGAAGGTTGTCTTTATTATCCCTGAGGGGCAATTTGAAGACAAAAGGGGGACATATTAAGCAACTGTAATTCACTTTTAACCATGTTACAACAGTGTTTAGTTTAGGTGTATTCTGACTGATTCCTGCATGTTTGAGTATTCTTTTATTGTCTTGCATTTGAGGCTTGTGTGCTCTTCACACCTAACCCCTATCCCCGCCCACATCCCTGTACTTTGTTGAGAATATTTGAAATGTTTAGCTCTTAGCTCCGCATTTTTCAACAGCTGTTTTGGATCAGTATTGCCGTTTACAGTGTTTAAAACCATGATCTGCTTATGTTATAGTTTAATATTAAGTGCCAGCATAACATGTCTTTCTTCTTTAAAAATATGTTGTGTGAAAGGGAGAATAAAACCGAAGGGAATAAAAATGTCAATAGTTTGAATATGTCCGCATCAATATTGCGTTTTAATAAGACTAAACGAAGGAAAACGAATTGACTGAAGTAAAGACTAGTTGGGAAATCATTTCAGAGAATATCCGACTTTTTTGTGGTGGTGTGTGTCATATTCAACGTCCCCGAGAGTCTGACCGTTCAACGCCGGCATCATTATTGTGGTTACCTCATTGTCCTGCTCCTCCCCTGTGGCGTTGGCGCTGCGGCGCTGGCGTCCCTTTTTGGGATAGCCGTTGATCTTGCACTCGTAGCAGGCCTCGGGAGACAGGGAGTTCTCGTCGCCCTCGCCGTCACCGTCCTGTCCCGGAGCAGACGTCCCGCCAGAGAGGCCGAGTCCAGAGACGCAGTGTCTGCAAGCAAACACGAGGCAGACTCCCGTTTACAAGCGGCACCGGCGAAGAGAGGCGATCAGTGGACAGACTTTAATCCCACTGTGGCTTTTATCTTCAGAACGTTTACTTGTCTCTTGAGCAGTTTTGTAGCTGAAAATGTTTATTGTTTTCTTTACTTTGTACAAGCTGAATTTGGGTGGACATAACGGAGCTTTAGTTGTGCAAAAATAAAGGTCAATATAGAACTTTATTGTGAAATGTGTAAGAATCTAAATTTAAAGCTTTCATAAACTTTATTCTATGTAAATATACAGTACCTTGTTGAGTAGGATTACTTTGTAGTACATTATTTTGTACAAGCCTTGGCTACTGCACTTTATACACATTAAATAGATAGCGGAGGCATTTTTATTATGCATGTAGTTAAAATATCACATCCTATTTTCAATACAGAACAAGAATCGTGACAAGGTGGTTCCATGTTTGATCAAGAGGGATTTAAGATCTTCATTTTCTTATGTTGTTTAAGTAACTAATTTAATACGCTTTTTTTTGTTGCTGTAGATAAATAATTTAGATTTAAAACGACACACTAATACTGATAAATTAAAGATGTGTTCGATCTATAATAGTGGATTATAGTTGAAAATCTATCACAAATTAATCATAAAACAAGAAATTGAACATTATTCCAACAAAAACAACATTTAAGATCATTATATTTGAAATGTCCTACTTTATTTTAGAATTTCATGCTTTTTAAATCTATCCTGTGCAAACTTTTACTGATACTGTGACAAAACCTAATCAAATAAAATGTGTAATGGTCCGTAACGTCGTACATTTAGTAAGAATAATCTTTTGAAACTGTTGACAGTAACCACAGCATCACGCCCACAAGAGACGTACCCCTGCCCCGCTCTGAAGTATCCGGAGGGGCAGCCGCAGAGGTAGCCCCCGTCGGTGTTGGAGCAGCCGAACTTGCAGGGGTTTTGCGAGGTGTGGCACTCGTTGACGTCGCTGCAGCCGCCGGACGTTTGCTCGTAGTTGAAGCCGGTGGGACAGAGGCAACGGAAGCTGCCCAGAGTGTTGTGGCACGAAGCCCCCCCGCAGATCTGCGTGTTCAGGCACTCGTTCTCATCTGGGACAAGGACGCAGGAAGTAAACAGAGCACGGGTCAGTGCAGCGAAAGGGCAAGGACAATACTGGGAAATGCTATTATTAAAGCGGATTGTTAAAGGGATTTGGAGTATTATAATATACGCAGTCAAAATAGCAGCAAACAGGGGAGGGTACATTGGAATGCAACAATAACTACACAAACTACTGCAAATACCTCTCCGTAAATATGGGTATCGCGCAATCAATTGAGGTTCAGGTTTAAAACGGGAACGATTTTCTGTTGTGTAAAAGTTGAGCCCCACAAAAAAAGAACACTGAAAATGCAGCCCCCGAGCATGGTTCTGGGGAGTTTTTAATCGAATGGTTCCACAATCCTCTGTCAGGAAAAGCAGGTGTTTTGGAGACGAGTTTGGACTTCAGTAAATTCATGTTGAAAGCCATTTGCAATTGTTTTAATCAAAAATAGATCAGTCAATTGGGGAAAAACTACAACGCCACATTTCGAAGCTTTAAGTCTGCAGGAACCTTTGACTGAGACTCTTGAACAAAACTGTATTTTGTGTGGTATTACGAACTCACCCACACACTGGTTCCACTGGTAGTGCTGGAGGTACCCCTGAGGGCAGCTGCAGCGGTACCCTCCCACCAGGTTCTGACAGCCGTGCTGACACCGGTGGTTCCCGTCGCACTCGTCCATGTCTGCACACGAGAGAACTTTAACTATCACTGCATGTGATGTTCTGGTGCTTTACGGTCAGACAAATGTTCAGTCGGTTGTTGGATCAGTGCAGAAAATATCGGTTTATAAAATATATCTACAAATGAAGCTTTAGCTATACATTTTGATTAGTCAATGATGTTTGTGCAACGTGTAACATTTCTGTGGCTGAAGATGATCTTTTCCACTGTGGAGTGTGAGTGACTGATGAGGGTTGAAGGAGCTGATGCTGCAGACTGGCAGCCTCACTTCCATCAGTCTGCCCCCGGGCAGCTGTGGCTACAGAAGTACAGCCAAGAGTGTAGCATGAATGAATAATGACGACCGTGTGACGCGTTGAGCCCAAATGTTAGGCGTTTGAATCAACGCTGCAGACCTTCACAGCCCTGTCCGTTGGAGTCCAGGCTGAAGCCTCGCTGGCAGTCGCAGTTGAAGCTGCCTGGAGTGTTCTGGCACACGCCGTTGGAGCCGCACAGATGCGGGTCAGAGGCACATTCATTGTTGTCTGTGAAAGAGAGGAAAGGCCCTGTATTATACAGAACAAAAGCCAATAATGAGCTAAACTTCTGATATCATAACAATTTATGGAACAGGCCAGCGTTGTGTTCAGTGAATAATGAGCTTAACACAAAAGGACCAAAACACGCAAAATGCAGAAGAGGCAAAAGAGCGAAAGACTGAATATGTCAAACTTCAACACTTCAACTTGTTTTCTTACAGAACTTTTCATACATGTGCTCTACGAATAGTACTGTATAAATTGTCTAAAAACATTTTGATGACACTCTGGAGCATTAAATACACTGATGACGTAATCAAAGCAGTTACACTGGCGTTCTCACCGATGCAGGCCGTGTGGTGCTGAGTGAAACCTGGGGGGCATTTACAGGTGAAGCCCCCGATGGTGTTGACGCACAGAAACTGACAGTTGTGCTGCTTCGTCGAGCATTCGTCCAGATCTGAAACATAACACGACTTTACACGTTCAGTAATGAAATCCATAAATGACTATTTATTTTGCTGTTGAATATGTGACAGTGTTTTAATTTATGCTTTTTTTTTATATTGGGAAAATGTGTTAGTTTAAATTAGTTTAAATTGTACCAACATTTTTATTTCAAAACATAATTCTGCATTATTTACACTTCCTGTTTAATTGGACTTGATAATACAATAAAATATGAATTCAAAATTGATTAATTCAATTAGCTGTTTATTGCATTTTTCAATGAATTTTGAACTTTCATAAATTTTAAGATTGATATAAAATAATGGTATCAAACGTATCTCTTTTCACACAAAAAATAAATTTACAGCCCCAACTTGTTGAATGAATTCGATAGACCTATAAATATTACTTCTATGTTTTATCATCTCAAACATAAATAATCCATGTCATGTTTGATGGACTTGAACTAGTTTTATATGTGAGTAAAGTTACTCCAAGGCCTTCCCCCTCAGTGACCTACAAATGACACTGTGGCCGTCCAAATATGGAAACTAAAGTCTCGTGTGGATGAAGATGAAAGCGCGCCTGAAATATGAACAACAGTTGTTTAGACTCAAAACAAGTGTGACACAGAGACGGCTCCAGATGTTCCGCGTCCGACCAGAAACCAGAGATCACAGTGTTTCTGGACAACTCAAACCTTCTCTTTAGGTCTTTATCTGAGGTAAAAGAATCATTTAGGTGAAGAAGACATTGTGCTTTTGTCTGATGCCCCTTCACAATGTGTGGGCACAACATCTCATTTATATAGTTTGAAGTTGAATGGTTTTGGAAACAACTAAAATAAAGCGAGTATTTTCAAAGGATAGAAACAAACGAAATCATATCTGAAGAAACACAATTGTTCTCATTTAATATTGTCCACATGAAGCTTTTATCAGAGTAAGCAAACGTTTACTCAAGTGAGAGTACTGTTACTCTGTCAAGTATATTACTCAAGTGAGAGTAAAAGCATCATGAGGTCAGAAAACTACTCAGAGAAGTCAAAGTTTCTCAAGTAAATGTAACTGAATACGACACCCCTCATTTTCAGATTTAAACTGTAGTTAGTGTTTTAATTCATCTACTGACACTAGCTGTTGTGTCTGTGTCTGTCTGTGTCTGTCTGTGTAGTGTCTGTTGTTGTCTGTGTCTGTTTGTCTGTGTCTGTCTGCGTTTGTGTTTGTGTCTGCGTTTGCGTCTGTGTCTGTGTTCTGTGTCTGTGTTGTTTGTTGTTTGTTCTGGTCTGTGTTTGCGTCGTTTGTGTCTGTGTCTGTGTTTGTGTTTATGTCTGTGTTTTGTCTGTGTTGTGTCTGTGTTTGTTTGTTGTGCTGTGTTTGTGTCTGTGTTTGTGCTGTGTCTGTGTTCTGGGTTTGTGTCTGTGTCTTGTGTTGTTCTGTGTTGTGTTTGTGTCTGTGTTTTGTTTGTTTGTGTTTGTGTGTCTGTGTCTGTGTTTGTGTCTGTTGTTGTGTTGTGTTGTGTCTGTGTCTGTGTTTGTTCGTGTTGTGTTTGTGTCTGTGGTTTTGTGTCTGTGTTGTGTTGTGGTTTTGTTTGTGTCTGTGTTTTGTGTCTGTTGTGTGTCTGTTTTGTGTCTGTGTTGTGTTGTTCTTGTGTCTGTGTTTGTGTTGTGTTTTGTCTGTCTGTGTTTGTGTTGTGTCTGTGTCTGTGTTTGTGTTTGTGTCTGTGTTTGTGTCTGTGATTGCGTCTGTGTGTCTGTGTTTGTGTCTGTGATTGTGTCTGTGTTTGCGTGTGTTGTGTTGTGTTTGGTCTGTGTTGTGTTTGTGTGTGTTGTGTTGTGTTTGTCGTTGTGTTTGGTCTGTGTTGTGTCTGTTCTGTGTTTGGCGTCTGTGTTGTGTTTGTTGTGTTGTGTTGTGTTGCGTCATGTGTTGTGTCTGTGTCTGTGTTTGCGTTGTGTTGTGTCTGTGTTTGTGTGTGTTTGTGTTGTGTTGTGTTGTTTGCGTTGTGTTGTGTTGTTTGTTGCGTCTGTGTTGTGTTGTTTGTGTTTGCGTCTGTGATTGTGCTGTGTCTGTGTTGTGTTGCGTTGTGTCTGTGTTGTGTTTGCGTCTGTGATTGTGTTGTGGTTTGTGTCTGTGTCTGTGTTTGCGTCTGTGTTGTGTCTGTGTCTGTGTTTGCGTCTGTGTTGTGTCTGTGTCTGTGATTGTGTTTTGCGTCTGTGTCTGTGTTTGCGTCTTGTTTGTGTCTGTGTTGTTGTTTGCGTCTTGTTTGTCTGTGTTGGTTGTTTGTTCTGTGTCTGTGTTTGCGTCTGTGTCTGTGTTTGTGTAGTGTCTGTGTTGTGTTTGTGATTGTGTTTGCGATCTGTGTTGTTTGTCTGTGTTGTTGTTTGCGTCTGTGATTGTGTTGTGTCTGTGTTTGCGTTGTGATTGTGTTTGCGTCTTGTGATTGTGTCTGTGTCTGTGTTTGCGTCTTGTTTGTGTTGTGTCTGTGTTTGCGTTGTGATTGTTTTGTCTGTGTTTGTGTCTGTGTCTGTGTTTCGTCTGTGATTGTGGTCTGTGTCTTGTGTTTGGCGTTTACCTCTGCAGTCTTGTTGTCCTCCTGAAGGATGTATCCTCGAGGACACGAGCACTGATAACCGCCCTCTGTGTTCTTACAGATGAAGTTACACGGCTTCGGAGCCTGAATGCACTCGTCCGTCTAGAGACAGAGAGAGGAGAGAACACAGAGGGGGGTGCAGTTAGAGGGGAGGCAGTAGAGGGAGGTAGATGAGGGAGGCAGAAGGGGGGCAGTTAGAGGAGAGGCAGATAAGGGAGCAGATAGAGGGATGGCAAGAGGGGGAGGAGAAGGGGGGGGTTAGAGGGAGGCACGAGGGGGAGGCAGATAGAGGGGAGGCAGATAGAGGGAGGCAGAAGGGGGAGCAGTATAGAGGGAGAGAAGGGGGAGCAGATAGAGGGGAGGCAGAAGGGGGAGGCAGTTAGAGGAGCAGAAGGGAGGCAGATAGAGGGGAGGCAGATAGAGGGAGGCAGAAGGGGGGAGCATTAGGGGAGCAGAAGGGGAGCAGATGAGGGGAGGCAGATAGAGGGGAGGCAGAAGGGGGGAGGCAGATAGAGGGGAGGCAGATAGAGGGGAGGCAGTTAGGGGGAGGCAGAGGAGAGGCAGAGGGGAGAGAAGGGAGGCAGATAGAGGGGAGGCGTTAGAGGGGAGCAGAAGGGGGGAGGCAGATAGAGGGGAGGCAGATAGAGGGAGGCAGAAGGGGGAGGCAGATAGAGGGGAGGCAGAAGGGGGAGGCGATAGAGGGAGCAGAAGGGGGAGGCAGGAGGGAGGCAGAAGGGGGGAGGCAGATAGAGGAGGCAGATAGAGGGGAGGCAGAAGGGGGGAGGCAGTTAGAGGGGCGGCAGAGAGGAGCGTAGAGGGAGGCAGAATAGAGGGGGCAGAAGGGAGGCAGATAGAGGGGAGCAGAAGGGGGGAGGCAGATGAAGGGGAGGAGAAGGGGGAGGCAGTTAGAGGGGAGGCAGATAGAGGGGAGGCAGTTAGAGGGAGGCAGAGGAGAGGCAGAGGGGAGGCAGAGGGGAGGCAGATAAGGGGAGGCAGTTAGGAGGGGAGGCAGGAGGAGAGAGGCAGAGGGAGATGAAGAGTGGAGAGAAAGGGCAAGAGTGAGAGAGACACAGCTTTGATCTAAAGGCCAGACATTCCTCATGTGGAGCTGCAGCAGGTCCAACCACAAACTCTGAGCTTTATTTACGAGGCACAGGATTGACACGGGAGGAACGGGATGTAAAAGTGTCATAAAGTTTAAGTGCCCAGAGACTGCCCACACACTGATCCTGGTCCAGTCTACAGGTGTCTGTGCCTGTTTAGTTTAGTCAGGTTGGTCCTGGTTTATATTAAGGCAGGTTTATATTGTTTTACACTTGGATCAGACCTGGTGGTGGTCGGTCAGGGTTGTGGAGCTTCTGTTCTGGTCTGTGCGTCTGACAACAGCGTCTTTGACGTTGGATTCTTACTTTAGATCAACTTTATGTCCAGAGATTATTTGGCATTTGGCATCATGCTTCTGCTGAAATAGACTACATTTCTATTGGAGCAGACGGCTTTGACACTGAAATGGAAAAACCAAACCCTTCTCTTTATTCCACAGAGGCAAAGACTATTCAATATTTCTTGGAAATATAAAGTGAAAGGGATATATATATATATTATATATATATATATATTATATATATATATATATATATATATATATATATTATATATATAATATATATATATATATTATATATATATATATATATATATATATAATATATGTGTGTGTATAGATATCAGCTAGATAGCAGCTCACCTTCACTTTGTCCTCTGAAATCGTTGTAAAATGCAGATTTGCAGAATGACCACACGACCTGATTTAGTTGTGAGTCCTGGCTGAGTCCTGCTTTAACCCTGGTTCAGTCCTGGTTTAGTTCCGGTCCATCCTGTTAGTTCCGGTCCAGTTCTGGTCCTGAGGGTTCAGTCCTGGTTCAGTCCTGGTTCAGTCCTGGTTCAGTCCTGTCCAGTCCTGTCTAGTCGTGGTTTAGTCCTGGTTTAGCCCTGTTGTTGCCCTGTTTAGACCTGGTTTAGTCCTGGTTCAGTTCTGGTTCAGTTCTGGTTCAGTCCTGGTCCAGTCCTGGTTCAGTCCTGGTTCAGTCCTGGTTTATCCATGGTTCAACCTGGTTTAGCCCGGTTTAAGTCCTGGTTCACACCTGTCCAGTCCCGGTCTGTCCTGGTTTATCCCTGGTTCACACTTGGTCCAGTCCTGTTTTATCCCTGGTTCCACCATGGTCCAGTCCGGTCCAGCTCATGGTTTATCCTGGTCACCTCGTCCAGTCCGGTCAGTCCAGTTTTATCCCTGGTTACACGGTCCAATCCTGGTTCATCCTGGTTCAACTGCTCCAGTCCCGGTCCAGTCCGTTTTATTCCCTGTCACCTATGGTCCAGTCCTGGTTAATCCCTGGTTCATATATGGCTCCAGTCCGTCCAGTCCTGGTTCATCCCTGGTTCACACCTTGCTCCAGTCCCGTTCCAGTCCTGGTTTCCTGGTTCACACTTGGTCCAGTCCTGGTCCAGTCCTGGTTTATCCTGGTACACCTGCTCCAGTCCTGCTCCAGTCCTGTTTTATCCTGTTCACACTTGTCCAGTCTTGTTTATCCCTGGTTACACTTGTCCAGTCCTGGTTCATCCCTGGTTCACACTGCTCCAGTTCCGGTCCAGTCCTGGTTATCCTGGTTCACACTGATCCAGTCTGGATTCATCCTGTTTCACACTGCCCAGTCCTGTCGATCCTGGTTTCATCCTGTTCACAACTGTCCTCCAGTCCTGGTTCATCCCTGGTTCACACCTGCCTCCAGTCTGCTCAGTTGCTCCAGTCACCGGTCCTAGTCCTGGTTCATCCCTGGTTCACACCTGCTCCAGTCCTGGTTCATCCCCTGGTTCACACTGCTCAGCTGCTCCAGTCCGGTATACCAGTCCTGGTTCATCCCTGGTTCACACCTGCTCCAGTCCCGGTCCAGTCCTGGTTCATCCCTGGTTCACACCTGCTCCAGTCCCGGTCCAGTCCTGGTTCTTACCCACACACTCCGTGCCGCTGATGTCTGAGGTGTAGCCTTGTTTGCAGATGCAGCTGTAGGAGCCCAAAGTGTTGATGCACTGGCCGTTCTTGCACAGATTTCCCATCACGCGACACTCGTCAATATCTGAGAGGAACAGGGGAAAATTAGCCCCCAAACCTAAATGTGCAGGAAGGGAAAGGTCTGTAGGAAGAGTTTAAGTCATAATTTATGGGACATTTCCGTTACAGCTCCCAAACGTGGTGAGGTCGTATTTCACCGACAGACACATTTATCACTGGTGTGTTTACAGAACACAAAGCAGCGTTTGGTCAAAATGGTTTGTGGTTTTCTCATCAAGACGACACGATACAGACAATAATATTTATTAGATATTCATCTTATCGTAATCTTACATTTCCTCTGTTTTCCCAAGTGGCAACAAGTCAATAAATCATTTTGAAATATAGACTTTTTAGTTTTTTACTCAAATAACATTGCGTCTATACTTTATTTACTTTATTGCAAGTCCCTAAATCTCATTTTTAGTGAAATTGGCTTCAGTTTTAAAGAGGAATGTTCAAACCCCAAACTAGTATCAATCAAACCATCTCAGACACCAGCTTTACACCTTATATTTGACAAAGAAACTCAGATTTCCCTCTTGTTTTTGTCGACAGCGTCTCAGCTTCACAAAGAGTTCCGCCCATTGTTTTTTTTTACTCCAAAGGGTTCAAGAACAGCTTCGGTTTGAATCGGAAGACATTTTAGTCAGTTTTAGGAAAAATCCGATAAGATTTCAGTCTGTCAGATGTTAAAGCTCCTGGAGTTGTTTACACTTTTTAAACACAAATCACAAATCTATGAGACGCAATCTGATTTTCTCCAGACGTGCGCGGCCCCCAGCGGAGAGGCTTCCCGTGTGCCCGTACCTCTGCCGTCCGTGGTGTAGCCGGGCCCCAGCGGGCACATCTTCTTGTACTGCGTGGTTCCGGGCAGAGGGCACAGCTCGCAGTTGTTGCCCCAGCCTCGGCCCCCGTCGCAGCAGCACTCGGACTTGGTGACCTGGACCCTGTTGCTGGAGGTCATCTGACACAGCGTGGTCAGCACCTCGGTGAAGCAGAAGCCCTCGCGGTTGTCTGTGGACGGCGGGAAGACGGAAAAAGGGTTTGAGCGAGGCACGTTGAAGATGCTGGAAACAGGCGCAACCAACATACCGTACGCTCGTGATAGTTTCTAGGGAGATTCGGTTTGCTCCTCTATTGTTTAAAGCAGAGGGTGTCCAAAGTTTTTTTCACCGAAGGCCGCATTTTGAAACTTATCGGAAGCAGAGGCCATTAGACAACCAAACAATGAAGTGAATCATTTGAAATGTTGCATTTGACATAGTTTTGATGGGCCTCCACACCTTTAATAAGACTTAGAGAACATTAATATTACGTTAGTATAATATCAAAATGCTTGGAATTATTCCAATTTTACACTAAAAAGTGCTACTTTTGTTCTTTGGGACCAACTTAACAGGATGCCAGAGCCAACAAAAATTGGTCTGATGGGCCGCATTTGGCCCCCGGGCCGTAGTTTTGGACATTGCCTGGTTTAAAGCATT
This sequence comes from Chaenogobius annularis, assembly GCA_015082035.1. NCBI lineage: Eukaryota > Metazoa > Chordata > Actinopteri > Gobiiformes > Gobiidae > Chaenogobius > Chaenogobius annularis. The sequence continues at coordinate 82,700 of BJKM01000586.1, read as the reverse complement.
CAGTCTTATGTGTGTGGTCAAAGTATATGATGGACCACAAAGTCACATGTTTTGGAGAGAATTCTGTTGGATGAGTGTGACCCGTTTCGTCATAACACCACTGTCAAAGTGCTTCTCTTATTAATTATTCAAGGGAAAATGCTAAATTTTGGAGAAAATTTGTCCTGTTGCAACCATGCAATATTTGGATAACATTAACAATCACTGCAGAGCTTTTTGGCAATTGACATCACGCTCAATTTCAGTATCTGGGCCTCAAAAACTCCTGCCATGGACACAATGGATGGATACATTTGAAACATACTTCTGGCGCCCATCACAAAACAATGGTATCGACACACACTGTAGCCTAGTATGACTAGGAATATTACTGTGATAATCATAATGATAAGAACAATACAAAGTTTTCAAACCTGATACTCATTCTGATACACAACGTATGGATTAAAATGGAATAAAAATATATATTACTAAAATATAAAGTAGCCATTCCAGAAAGAGATTCTATTTATCACGTGGCTTTTTACAAATCTATTATAAAAGATCAAGACCATTCACAAAACTAAAAGTCCAACTAGCCCCACTATTTAGGTAAAAATAAACAAAATAAAAATCTGAAAATCTGGGTTCGATACTCGTTTTACACCTACAGATTAACCGTAGAATCTGGAATCATAATATATATCTTGTTAAAGGTACATTTGGTTTAACATTTTTCTAAACTGTTATGTAACAATTCTTCTGGTGAGATTCTTTTTCTCTGAGACCAAAACAATTGTTTACCTCAGAAAACTAAGACCCTCTTCATAGTCTAATAACAGGCATAACTCCATCGAGACCTCATTTTTAGATTAGTCTTAGTTCTATTTGGACCAGGCGACACAGCTGTGTAAATCCGGGTTAAGACGTGGGTTCAAACCTAGAAACGTTCCATTTGAGACTTGGATTTGCCCTGGTTTAATCCTGATGAAGTCCTCTTGTGGTTTAAACATGGAAAATAACAGTTCACATTTCGATGAGTCTGGGTTTAGACCTGATTAGTCCTGATTTAGCCCGTGTTTAGTCTTGGTTTTGACCTGATTTTGTTGATTTGTCTTGATTTAGCCCCTTTAGTCTGGCGTCTTAGGAAAACGGATTTAATCCTGGATTCGCCCCGGTTTAGTCTGGTTTTAACCTGAGTTATTCCTGATTAAACCCTGGTTTAGTCTTGTTAGACCCTGATTGATTCCGTTAACTTTATTGCCTGGTTTAGTTTTAGACCTGATTTATCCTGACTTAAACGTTTAGACCTGATTTATTCCTGATTAAACCCTGGTTTAGTCTTGGTTTAGACCTGATTTATTCCTGATTAAACCCTGGTTTAGTCTTGGTTTAGACCTGATTTAGTCCTTATTTAGCCATGGTTTAGTCTCGGTTTAGTCAAGGATTGGGTTAGTCTGTGTTGACCCGAGTAAGACCTTGGTAAACCCGTCTATCTGAAGGAAGTGAAGGGGTGAGAAGAGACATGAGGCCCACCCTGATACTAGGACCAGGTCTAAACCAGGTCTAGACGGACTCAGATAAGTCCAACCACCAAAAGTCTGTGCGGAGAGATAGGGTTTCTCCAAGTCAAAGATTCCACCGTCTCCATGGCGTTCTCACCCAGTTCACCACCTCCTCGTATCAAGGCCAAGATAAAGAAGAGTCAGACAGGAAATGATGTAGGTACGGAAGCTCGCACAGGGTAAAAAAGGACCACTTTAACCGCACAATCTGCCCGAATGATGTGCCCGGTTCACACAGGAAGACGTTTTAACAAATGTCTGTTTCTACTGGACGATTGCACCTTCAGGATCAATTGAATTATGAAACGTAACAAACAAACAAAAACAGGCAAGATTTTTTGATGTCATACGTTGAAAATGAGAATAATTGCAGCAGAACAAAACAAACGTGCATTCAATTTGCAAAAGGAAAGTCAGGAAAAAATGTGCCAATATATATCAATGATCCTCAGTTAAATGGACCGTTTACATAGAAAAGGTCGATGGGTTGCAATAAATAAAATGAAAAAACGTCTACCAAACACGGAAGTGGTTTTTGTAAGCGTTTTAGTTTTGCAGTTGCACTCACCCATGCACTCTGTCTGTGTGGGGTTAGCCACGAATCCTTGGTCACATCTGCAGCGGTAACTTCCCACGGTGTTCTCACAGCGGCCGTTCTTACAGATGCCAGGTTTGACCATGCACTCGTTCAGGTCTGGAACAACAACAAGCATATCATCATCATCATAATAAGAATAATAATAAGAATAATAATAATGATGAAGATTGTTTTATAGAACCGAATCGTTGAGTTGATCCGGTCGTTTACAAATGTGGGGTCGGATCGCCAGTGTGTGCGGTGAAAATCTGATAACCTGACTATACAGATAACTCGATAATTACATCAGATTTTGGTGTGTGTTGACATCCACAAGGGAAAGCTGATTTCGATTGCTGTTTTTAGACGACAAAGTGCAATGACTTTTAAAATAACCCTTCGCTCTTTAACTTTTTCTCCTTTCATTTTTGTCTTTGCCTCTGACTCTTTGCATACATTTCCTTGTCACTATGTCAGGTTGAGTGTGCTTATGAGACAGAAACAGTTCTTTTAATTGTGCAAAATGTGTCGGAAATAGTTTCACTTGTCACTCAATTTAGTTTGCTGCTGTGTGTCGCTTTGTTTAATCCTCGTTTTGGTTTTTTCGGGTTAGCGTCTAGACTTTTTGTGTGAATAATTTTGAGAATATTTCTATTCCTGTTGATTAAATTACACCTTTATTTAACCGTGATCTTGTTTTTCCGTTACTTTATGGGTAATTGAGCCCAAACAGACACGGTAACATGAACAGATAATATAAAGCCGTAGATAACTGCATTAAACTGTAAAATAAAGAGCTACAGCTGCGTCGCGACAAACTTCTGCCAGTCAGATGACCCAAAGCCGGTCTCTGCTCGGTTCCTCCGTCGTCTCATTATTGTCTGATTCAAAAGAGGCTACAGCGAGTTGCTCGTTCTCTCACCGATGCAGCCGTCTCCTCCGGGCTGCCTGGTGTATCCCGGGGCGCAGATGCACATGTACGTCCCGATCAGGTTCTTGCAGTCCATGCCTCGGCTGGCGCAGTCGTCGATGCCGTCCTCGCACTCGTTCTGGTCTAAAAAAACAAACAAACAAAAACAACAAATGTGAAATGTTACTCAATCCTGCATCTTCCACGGTACGATAAGAGATAAGATAGAACTTTATTGATCTCACAGTGGAGAAAATTACACGTCATGTCAGCTCTTAGTGAGGTACTGTGACTACACTTTTATTAGCCTTTCTAAAGACTTTATTTTTTATAATTATGAATGAGTCGGGCTTAGTAACTACTTCATTAATACTCTAACTCTTAATAAACGATTTGTTCCTTATAAATTAAGTCTTTGTTTATGCTTTATTAAGGTGCAGTTATTATAAAGTGGTACCAAAAGAGACTGTATATAAAGTAAGTAAGTAAGTAAGTGATTATTTATATGTAAAAGAAAAAAATATTTTTACAAATACTGTATTTTTTAAGTTTCTTCCGGAGTTATGTTTGTTTTTTGAAAAGTCCAAACACCAAACACAGTCTCGTCACTGTGTTTTTGCATTTTAGCACAACAGCAGCTTGATTTATGTGCAATATAAGAACTCTGAGGGTCCGTTCACGCTTGTAAACACGTCATATTGAACTGGAACTAGACCAGGAATAGCTCGGGATTAAACCAGGACCAGAACAGGGCCAACCCAAGTCTCGAGCAGCACCAACATGAGCTCAAACTGTGTTAAACCCCGGAACGAGGGTGGTCTGTTTAGAGAGATGTAAAATAAACAATGACTATTCTGACACTGAGAGGTCCCGGCTGTCTCCAAATACAGCGTTTCTATGGAGACAACCAGATCTAAATGAGACGCACTGTAAACAGCAGCTGGTCCAAAAAGTGTTTTAAGACAGCATTAGCGCGACGATATCTGTTATGTAACGCTAACGAAGAGCCCGGCTGTATATGTTAATCCAGGAAGTGCACTGGACAATCTCTGAGTGTGTGTTGGACTTTGTCTTGTCTCCACATTACTTTGCCAGGAAATGCTCCACATTATAGTATTAAACCTATCGATTTCCATGGAGACAAGCCTGTGACGTCACGCTCGAAGTAAGAATTCATGCTTTTCAAGATGTTTTGAGCAATAAAAATAAATAAATAAATGGAAAATCTGATTTTTCCTGCTCTGCACAATTATGACCTGAATAAATTCAAGAAAATTGTAAAAAGGGTTTTTATACAGTTTTTATAATGTAACATTTTGTGATTTTCTGCACTGTGTTGACTACTGCCTTAGACAGGCAAAAAAGAGATTCAGAATCTCAATGGAACTTCCTGGTTAAATAAATGTAGTAAAACATATTCCAACAAAAGCAATATGGAGACATAACCTGGCTCTGCCAGATTGATATGTGTTTCACTCTGAATTGAGTTCTACACAATATCAATCTGAACAGGCTCTGTAAAAGCAGTCGGGAAAAGGTGTAACATCATGATGAATATTTTAATCTGATTGGTCGAAGTGTCGAAGGAACAAGCCGAGAAACCAAACAAAACTGTTGTTAAACCCAGTCAGAGAAAAGCACAGACTTCTTCCTCCTCAAATACACAAAGCGCTTCGTGTATCGATTATTCTAATACGGGCAAATGACATAAACCCAAACTTTGGATGTTTCATAAGAAGATGGCACAAGATATGATGCTATGAGCTAAATAAGACTGATCAAATAAAGTATGGGTTTGGTAATGTGAGTCTGGCTTTCTCAGATTGGGTCACGTTTTGTCTCACCTTTGCACATCCTCTTGTCCTCTCGAAGAACGTAACCAGTGGGACATTTACACTCGTAGGAGCCGATGACGTTAACGCAGCGGAAAGCACACAGCAGCGGGTTCTGGGCACATTCATTGATGTCTAAACAAAACAAAAAGATGTTTTTCATTTGGGGCGCATGAAAATACAGCCATCTAAAGCTAAAATAATATGTTTCTTGTACCTTCACAGGTCATCATGGGGCCGGGCTCAAATCCATCGTCGCAGGCACACTCAAACCCTCCGATCACATTTGTGCATGTGCCGTTTCCACAAGGATTACCAACATCGCACTCATTAGTGTCTGTAGAAGCGCAAAACATCATGAAACGCTGATTAAAAGGTAACACATTTCTATATTTGGTAAACTGAGGGTGTACAATGCAGCTCCGGAAAAGATTTTGGGTCCAATTTGAACAAAAACAACATAAACACACAAAAAAAGAATCCACCCACCTCAGATAAGTGCGCATACAGAATCTGCAGTGTTCAATTTCTTACCCTCACAGGTGACTCCGGTGGGGTCCAGGCTGTAGCCCATGGGACACTCACAGCGGAACGAGCCGTCCGTGTTTATGCACTGACCGTTCACACACGGGTTATTCAGGCACTCGTCAATATCTGTGAAGGCAAACGCACAAGACATCAGGTAGTATTGATAATATACATTTTATCGCCATTCACCTGCCTATAGACCACTCGAAATATAAAATAAATATGATTTCATTTGCATTATATTCAGTATCAGGAGCGTGCGGGGACTTTTATGGATGGGCAAGCAGACAATATTTAGTGGATAACAAGTGAAAACAAAAATCGAAGTCCTGAAGTGTTGAATGGATAAAAAAAAAAAATCACTTCCCCGACGAATTAATTACACAAATTTAAAGACTGCCTGTATTTCTGATTAACGTCTAATCATTAGAAACGTGAACAGAGCCTTAGCTACAAACAAAGACTTGTCTCTAAAAGAAACGCAGCTGTTGCTTCACCTCTCCTCCGCACATGCTCAGTTGGGGCCCTACAAACATCCTTGATTCTCACACAGGTTTATTCAGCGCGGTTTGAGGCTGTGTTGTCCGCTAAAACAAGCTGCTGTCCGCTCTGGTTCTAAAAGCTCACGTTAGAGAGCGGAGCATGAACGGGCCTCTGAACACGGTCACAGACTGAGCCGCTGTGGAAAAATAAGAATCATGCTTCCCGCGCAGTGTTGCTCAGTCGCCTGTAGAGGCCACTAAAAGACACCGTGAGTTCAGCCGAGCTCCAGCAGCAGAAGTGAGGGGAAAACAAGCTTATTAGGATAGATTTCGGAAACAATTTAAATATAGTTGTGACACAAGGTAATTTCAGATTTTATTGGTCAATCACTGCTTGCCTTGATTGCCCTGACCGCACGCCGCTGTTCACGTTTAAGACACATACCTACAGGGTGATCTGATCCTTGTTGATAGCCCTCATTGGGACACAGAAGGATGTAAGACTCTGGAAAACAGCGTAAAAGAGGTGTTGAACAAAATATAACAGGGAATGTCCTCAAATAAAATGGAAGAAAACCTGATCCCTTTCTATAATGAGGGAAATTGTTGTTTTCAGATTTTAAAATGTGCAAACCCTAAAACTAACAAGGTCCATCATCCAACAATTTATCCAAACAAACCCCACATGTGTAGCTCTGGTAAATACGTTTTACTTACCCAGACCGAGACAATGATGTCATGTGAAACCGTGCCATGAAATGTATGAAATGGTAATACTTGATCTCCGTACCATTGTCGGCTTTGGTGGGGCAGAGCTCGCAGGGGTTTCCCCAGCCTTGTCCTGCCATGGTGGTGCAGCAACACTCGGCCTTCGATGTGTTCTTAGGCTTCGGAGCTGTGCAGCGGCTGTTCTCAAACTTAGTGTAGCAGTAGTTCACACGCACATCTGAGGAACGGACAAGGGAATAATACAAGACAGTAAGGAGGGGGAACTGATTGAAATGGACAGAGGACAGAATCATGCCCGCTCTAGTGACCGCTACGCAGACTATGCTACACAACGTTTAGAATCACAATTTTCTCAGAGCCAGATCCTAATTTAAATGTGATCACAATTAATGTACGTTTTCCATTTGCAGAATACTTATTTCGAATTAAAGGGCTAACAACAAGTCACTATTTAAGAGAAATTGAACTTGTTTTACACCTCTGTCTAAAATGTTCCGTCGATCATACCAAAAACAACACTAATATTAGTTTAAACACAGCATTCAATCTATTCTTAATAGTTTTCCTTGGTCACCAAATATTAAATATATGAGTCAATACACTGTCAAACTTCTTGCTTTCCTGTTATTTTTATGCCGCTGTATAAATAACATGCTGAGAAAGCTTCTAAGAATCAAGCGAATATCCAGGAAAGCTGAGAAATAGACCCTCACCCCAAATTAATCACAGTCACTTTCCAAAATTTTCAAAGTAAATAATTATTAAGTATTTTGCACTTCTGAGGAAAAAGCAGTTGACTAATTATTTCGAGTCAGCGCTTGGTCTGTGCCAGGCTTTCTTTGCCGCTAAGTTGCTTTTCCCGGAGCGACTTGTAATAACGAGGACCACATGTTGAGTACAGCCTTCACTAAATACTGTACAAATAATCGGAGCGCTCACTGTAGCTCTCCACACCTGGCTCCAGGACCAACACCTGGGCCAAAAGCAGTGTCGCGTTTCGGGGCTCCATAAAAAAGTTGACTTGTCAGCCGTTTTACAGAGAGATTTACGGGCCCCCGCGCTCAGCTGGTTCGGCAGTGGTCTGGTGAAGGTGCGCGTGCACTCCGCCACAGGTTTAGTGTGTTTGACTTTCTGTCACACAAAAATGAGCTCAAAGCATCTGGTACGAGTCTCATTCAACCGTGTGGACTTCAGAGGGACACGTGAAGGTATTTAGCAAGTTTAGCTTACATGTGTTTGTAGTTTGTAGTAGTACTATTGATTCATGTACTTCCATTAGGGAAACACAAATCAACTACTACTAAAACTAGAATTGAAACTCAAGTGCTCGTTTGAGAAAAGTCACATCAATTGGACAAAGTTGGCCCTTTCCTGGATAGTTTCGAGGTGGGTTCACGCTTGCACATTCAGGACTAAACCCAAAACTAAACCTGGACTTGATCGGGGCTAAACATGGGCTCGAACAGGACCAAACCAAGTCCACGTCAGGGCGCCCTCAGCATGGTCTGGTCTGACTCTATTTCAGAACTGGTATTGTATCAATGGCCACAAAAGTACTGTTATTTGTTTATGTATTTGTATTTATGTGTTGAAAAATAACAGTATTATTAATATTGTCTATAATCAATATGGTGTCAAAGGTCGTATCAAGTATCGAGGTCTTTTCTTTAGCTTTGCAATAGAGTTTGAAATGTTATTATTGTGATTCCTTTTGACATAATAATAATAATAATAATAATAATAATAATAATAATAATAATAATAATAATAATATTTACATAGAGCCTATTTTATCTTCTCATTTTATTGAAATATTAATATAAAGCTTCTACGTTCTTATTCAACTATATAAAAATGTTCTATATAAAAGCAGTAATTCTGTTTTTGTCAAAGAAGTGCCGATTTTTGCCCTTTTTCTTTACATCATTCTATTTGTAAAAGGAAATACATGGAGCTTTATTTTCGCCTCAGTGTGGTGATGGTACTGGATGGTATATTTTATTTATGATACTTTTATTAGGCAGATTAGTGCATTGTAAAGACAAAAGCTGATCGACCATTGGATGCTCTGGATTCTAACATATTGGTATAGGTATTGGCCATGAAACAAACATATTGGTCGATTTCTGATAAATAGCACACATTTATTTGTAATTCTAAGCCATATAAAACTGTTTAGTTCACTAAAACTTGGCTTGAACATTTGTCCCACTTAGAAAACTGCAGCTGACACACATGTTGTCCACTCCCCGCCCAAAACCCCTCGCGTTAAACCACTTCACTGACCCCTTACCTCACGAGAGAAAGCCGTAAACACACCGACTCAGTGATGTCATGGCGTCTCTGAAGAGTCTTAACTGGGGAAAACTCCCTCCGACAACCGTGACACAGACACCGCCGAGCCCCCCCCCCCCCCCGCCCCCCCCCCCCTCCCCGACCCGTTTTAAAACACAACACGAGGACAGGGAAATGGAAAAGCCATCTACCTTCGGCGGGCCACTACTGGTCTCGCCGGGCCAGCTGGACGTGTGCGCTGGGGCGGCTCAGTCTCCACTCGCACCCACACGCAGACTAAACCAACACGCGCGCTATTTACTGTCGCACTTCAAAACTAAAGCATCCTTCATAACCTCCGTGTTGAGTTTGTGCCGGCCGCGCTTGCACAATTTCAACTGTTGGAACGGTTTCGGGGGCGGAGAGGCAAATGGCAAGTTTTCCAATAAATACTGTAATTGATATTGTTTTGTAACGCAAATTAATGCAAGTTTTAAACAGGAACGTTCTCACATTGAAGAGAAATATTAAATAATGAAGTGATTTTTTTGACCAAACAATAGTCTAAACATGTTCATGAAAGGTCAAATGTTGTCCTATTTCTGTATTTTCATGCTGAACTAATAAAACAATAACAGGTCTTAACAACAGGGTTCTGCAGGTTTTATTCACCTCTTCCAACCACGGGGATTTGTAATATTTAGCTTTCTGCATTTTTCTCGTCTTAAATACACCTCTAATTGCAGACCATTCACCTTTTTACTCTGATTTCTTTCAACTTTCTTTTACCTAGACATCTTCGGCCGGAGGTGGACAGCTTGAAGCCTTCGGGGCAGAGGCAGGTGAAGCTTCCGTCGGTGTTGGAGCAGGTCCCAAACAAGCACATTTCTGGAGACTGCGAGCACTCGTCAATATCTGAAACACAACCCCAAAAAAAAAAAGAAAAAAAAAGACATTTGAACATATGAACTGTAGAATCCAGAGGCAATTTGAGCGTGGTAACCATCTCAAAATGTTTAGACACAATATTAACGCACAAACTGTCTCTCAAACGCGCCAACGGAGAGTTTTCAACACTTTTCCGTTACACGTTTGACCATTTATAGCCATTTATTGAACAAAAAGGCAGTTTTATGGCACCCGAAAAGAGAGAGAAGTAGTGCAGGAGCAAGTAGAGCTGAAGATGTTAAAGGTGCACTGTGGCTGCATACTTGCAAGTTATAATTGTAGGCACAGCTGCTCAGGCGTAGAACATCGTTTCTGATTCAGTTCATGTTTTGAATGTAATAACCAGACACAGCCACATGCACCTTTGGGCCATTTAGACTTATTTTTTCACTAATTGCTGTCATTTGATATGTTTGTGCGTGAATAATGTGCCGAAGCATCTTTACAACGACAAAAAAGGCTGTAAATACTGCACTGTTCCCAGAGAGCTTCCGAAACTAACCACGCCCAGTCTTGTTCAAGGTTAAAGTTCTTGTGTGTGGAGGAAGTGAAGGAAATCAGAAAATGCCCAAAAATATATATATATTAGACTATTTTCGTCAAAAGCAAAACAACAATGAACTGTGAAATAATGCCAGTATGTTATTTCTTATTGTTTTGTCAAAGGAAAATGATGTGTAAATGTGAGTCAAGGGTTTGGCTCGCATATTCTTGAGCTGACATCCATTTGTCCATTGACACGTCGCCGCTGTCGACGGCTGTTAGGTCAGATCCACTGCTAATGGGACGTCCCCGCGTCCGCCCTTCCGTGACTCATTGAAACAAACACGTAACGTCATATCAACTGCGGTGAGGTCGTCCCATTGTGTCAAGGGCTTGGATGAGACAAAGCAGGAGGAGCAGTGGTCCACAAACACATGGGAACAGGTACAGCTGGACGAAACGAGGCAAAGCCAATCGGGCTTTTTGACTGTCACCACATTACATTTTTACAGTTTCATTTGATTTGCATTTTCGCCCCTTTGATATTGATGATATTACTAGGGAAAGTAAAAAAACATCTACCAACATGGGCTTGTAAGTGCTAAGAATGTTCTATAGGGAAAAAGTGTGTCATTTTCTGGCAAATGCAGACCTTTGTGTTACTGCATTGCATCGTTTTTTAGTTTCTTACAGAAGGCAGTGGTACTACATTAGCTGCTTTTGCATTAATATTTTCGAAGTGGGGGTGGTCAGTGGTGCCTCTTGTTACACTGTCCTAGAAAGCAGTCTGTGCAGCTCCTCCCTGTTTCCCAGAACAGACTCCGAGGCAGGAATGTGTTGAAGTCTGTCGAAAATCTCTTCATCAGTGAATAAACAACCCAAGAGCTCCGGGCCGGTCCCGCAGGAGAGAGAGGGGCGCTACCAAACACCCAGAGGAGTAATACAAGAGAACAAGGAGGACGCCAAAGGAGGAGGCCAGGAGAAGAAATTAAATTGAACGTGTGAGGTGATTTGCGGTGTTACATGAGGATGGACTGTACGCAACTATAATAGAGACGTGAGACTACGTCCTCTGTAGTCATTTCAAAAGCCAATATAACTTAAGAGTTATGGACTTGTAATTGACTTAAAACTGTCCAGACTGTCCAGACAGAAAGCATATAAAATGTTGTGGTGAACAAAATGATCCTGATTCTTTCCAGAATGGTTGATTTGACTGCAAATAAGTGGGTTTCCTTTATGTTTTACATGCCCAGAAACGTGATAGTTCCCTTTTATCAGATGGTCAACAAAAGAGAAGGGAAGTTCCTGTAAAATAATGCGTGTACATGTCTCTACCTTCACAAGTCTCCTCGTGGAGGTAGTATCCCGGGGGACAGATGCACCTGTACGAGCCGTCCAGGTTCAGACAGGTGCCAGCGCCGCACGTCCCGGGGTTCACCAGACACTCATTTATATCTGACACAGGAAATCAACACAATTACCAGCTGTGTTTATCATCATTTAAAAGGGCAAAATGAAGTGAATCATTTGCTGTAGCATATCGTGAACTCACCTGTGCACGCCCGGCTGTCCAGACTGAGTTCATATCCATCGTTGCATTCACAGAAGTATCCTCCCACTGTGTTCGAGCACTGACCGTTTCTGCACAGGCCTCTCTGAGTCGAGCACTCGTCCACGTCTGAGGGACAAAAATACATGTGCGATTTCTACGCCTTCAAACACTGAATCTGTATTTAAACACAATGGAAGTTATTTAGTTTATGGCACAGGGGTCTTGTACATGTGACGATGACACGTGGGACTAAAGTCACACGTTAAAGGAACGTATGACGTGGGATAGTTTTTATCTGTTTGTGTCTGCAACGGTCTAAATGTTTAAATGTGTAAACGTTCTTGTGTTAAGTTCGTAGGGCCAAGAAAATACCTCGTCTGATTTCTTACAAGAAACGTTAACTCGCATATATTTCTTATCTTGATTTATTTTTCATTTCAAATGTTTTATTGGACAGGATATAAGTATTTATACAGATATACAGAGTAAACTGGAGAGAAATTAGGGGGGAATCTGACCAGAACTGTCCCAGAATTAAACCAGGCCTTAACCAGAAACTATCAGAATTAAAACCAGGACTAAACCAGAACTATCCCAGAATTAAACCAGGACTAAACCAGAACTACCAGAATAAACCAGGACTAAACAAGAACTATCCAGAATAAAACCAGGACTAAACCAGAACTATCCAGAATAAAACCAGACTAAACAAGAACTATTCCAGAATAAAACCAGGGCAAAACCAGATAAAATCCAGAATTAAACAAAAAGATTTAACCAGAACTAATCCAGAATCAAAAAAGACTAAACAGAAACTAATCCAAATAAAACCAGGACTAAACAAAACTAATCCAGAATTAAACCAGGGCTGAACCAGTAAACAAGATAAAATATGTACATTTTCTTTCATCTTTAGAGGGGGCCTAAAGTTCCTCGACATAAACCCTTAAAAATGTATCTTAAATCAATGTTGTATAATCTCTACATTTTTGTGTGATTTTGTTACATTACTCGCTATTACAGTCTATCTCATGTGCAAATCTGAGAGGTAAAACAGTATAATTTAATTTCAAGTTAGTGCATTTTATTTTGGGGGTCCGGTGTGGGATTTCGGCTTGAAGTAGAGGGCACTTGCAGATCGAAAACAACTGCCCAAAACTATCGCGCAAGCCACTTTTATTATCGTTCTTAAACACAATTCGGCGTCCAACAGAATACATCGGCATCGCACAAAAAAGGCGTCTTTCTTAATAACTAAAGGCGCACATACCAACGCAGTCGCTTTGTGTGAGTTGATGAAGCGGGGTAGCACAGACAGTTGTACGAGCCCACCGTGTTTTTACAGGGCCTTTCCGCAGGGCTGTCTCTCACACTCGTCCATGTCTGAGGAAAACACGCGTTGCCTTTAATATCACTTCACATAAATCTAAAGTGTCCAGGGTAAACACGCCAGGCGATAAGTCGGCAGGACTCACCCACGCACTGACTGGTCCCTGGTGGTCTTGAAGCCGTTGGGCAGATGCAGCGTAACTCCAGAGTGTCGATGCACTGGCCGGGGTTACACACTCCAGGTTCTCGTTGCATTCATTACGGTCTAAGATAAGAGAGAAAAACATATAAAATCTAGGAATATATAAAGGAAAATGGGAGAATGTCATTATAACAGTATTGATACAGTTGGCAATGCGTCGTAGTGGTCTGGCGTGGGTCTTTGTCCCTCTTTTCAGACATTTCCTGGGCATTTTGTGTATTTCGAGCACTAGTTCAAGTCGAGACGCAGCCTGGGTCATAATGGAGGTTGGTGACGCGGCGTTGCCTCAGAAAAGTCAAACGAATTGTTCTGTAGATGTGAAATACAGCAGGGGTGGAGCTAGCATCACGACAGTATTCAACGTACACAGATACCATTAGTATTCTTCAATAAAAAGTGCATTTCTTCCATATCTTTGTCAAAAAATAAACCCCGAAACCTTGCTCTTGTAGTTGTGGACAGTGGGCCACAGAGCAGCTCTTCTACATTGAAGTGAATGGATCGCTTCCCCCACAGAGGTCCGTTAGTGGGCGTTTCTTTGGACGCTGACTGTGCACCTTAACATATTTAGCACAGAGGACTTTCCTACAATTAAATAGAAGCTTTCCTTTTCCTTTTAGATCGCTTCCTGTTGGTTTTGCCACTAACATATACATATATAGTATTGTGTATATGTGTAAGACGATGTTCTTATCTGGTAAAATGTTCATCTGTTGTGTCTACTTCCACCTGGAGCGACTCAAATTAATATGTGATAGAAGTAATGAATGATAATTAACAAAATAGTTTGGCGCTTAGACCCCGGCAGGAAATGCAGAGCAGGAGATTATAGGACTCTTACCCCCCCCCGGGAGCCTAGACACTGACTCTGAGAAGGTGGTGCGGGTGGAGGAGGGCTACGTGCTGAATGGTTTAAAACGAGCATGCTACGGTGATTGGCTGCTGTTGAGCCTATCGTAGCAGGGCAGGGCAGGTGAAGGCATTGCGCAGGTGAGACAGCAGGAATAGTCTTCGCTTTTAGCTTTACTTTTGGCTTCTGAATGCACACAAAACAATTAAATGATAAACAGATTTTACAGAAACGAAGAAAAAAAAGAGGGACTGTTTTTTAGGTCGTTTCCCCTTTAAGTAAAGTGCATAGTCTGTCTCTCAAGTATTGATTGATAATGAAATTCTTTACGATCTGAAAAAAAAAACGCATATTCAACAGCGTGATCTTTCCAGAGAGATTTGAAGTGTCATGCGCAGCTTTGGAGAGAATCATGCTTGTGAAGACAGACAAATCTTGGCCGTTTCTTCCCTAATCCCTTCCCTTAATCCCATCATGGACTTCACTAATTCTCTATAATCTCTCCACTAAAAGCTTCACAGCTTTAAATCAATGCATTTATGGAGCAGAGTGGCTTGTCAGTTTGAAGTCGAGCACATTCTGTTCTTAGAAAATCCCACGAATAAAAAGTTACGAATGTTGCTGTCAGGAAACTTGGACGGCTTCTGATTGATTCATTAAAAATCTCCAAATGGATGTGATGACGGGGAAAGGAGAGAGCGCGCGTGACATTTGAACAGTTTTGCCTGCCAACTTTTAATGGAGGCTCTTCCCTCCATTCATTGGGCACTGCCTTTCAAGAGCTCTGAGCATCGCCGAGGACAGCTCACAACCCGCACCACCGACTCTTCTCACTGCTGAACTCGGGGAGAAGGTATCGCAGCGTGTGAAGGGCAGAACAGCCAGGTTTTTCCACTTCGTTCCACTGGCCATAAGGCTACTGCACTCAAACTAAATGATCCCTGGCACTGCTACGAGCTGGTGGGTAATTTGCGACATCGTGACAACGCATTGATGTTTCGATGCACCTCGAGCCTTTTTCATTCAGTATTTTAGACGCTGCTTTTTGGACCATAGTCAGATGTGATCGTGCTTGCTCTTCCCTGAACTCTTTCCAATTTACTCCTGCCCTTCCAAAGATAGTAACTTAGATGGTAGCGCAACATTCAAGGGTGATACGCGCTAGCAAGTTGCAGGTAATGGTCTTGTGCGCCTTCTGTGGCACGTTCTGCGTTAACTCGTGTCTCCACTGTAAATCGTTACTTATACACACACATAAGTACTAAAGTGTGACTGCAACAATACTTGATCACATGGCATGTACCGCAGCAAGTATTTACTGTCATGAGCCTTTTACAAACAGCGCACACGACTCTTCCCTGGGTTCTACTTCATCTGCTGTGTGTGTGTGTGTGTGTGTGTATGTTTACAAAGTCTGGCCTTTGACCCTGACTTCTCTCTGAAGCGAAACGCAATCGGATGTGCAGAAGCGCCTTACCCAGACACTGTCCAGTGGGAGTGAAGCGGTATCCAGGTTTACAGTCACACCTGTAGCTGCCCGGCATGTTCAGGCAGGCGGCGTTCTGCTGGCACACCGGCCCATTCTGGCACTCGTCGATATCTGCGGGGGGAACAAAGAGCTGGCATGACTTCAATTGAAGAAAAAAGGGGACTTTGTTTTTGGGGTCGAGTCAGCGACCACCACCGACTCCCAGAAAATGAACGATAATATTGAGGACTTTATGCAACTGACACAATAAGTATAACGAAAGATAATCCTAAAAAAGAATGCACAGTATAGTTAAAAAACAGAAATAACTAACTAACTAAATAAATAAATAACAGAATTGATTACTTTAGTGGTTAGTTAGAGTATGATGTGTCCTCAAAGTGACTTATTTGACCATCTACGGCTCAAAACGGCAAAAAGTTAATTGAAGTATGAGTCGATTTAGCAAGCTATTGATTGGATGAGCACGCTAACTATTAGGATCAATATATATAATCAATATGGAACAAGATTGTCTGATTTGTGTTGATGGTAAAGATGAATAAAATGACCAATACCTGGACATCGGGCTTGAGTGATTTGGCAAAAAGTGTATTACAATTAGGTTTTGTTGTATTGATCAATCACAATTTTGATGACATTTTATTCTTTATAATTGAAAATGAATAAATATAGCCACTAATCTTAATTTCACAAACTTGAATGAGACAGGCTTTGCAGTGTCATTTAAAAATAATCACGATTCTACCTGGAAAATAGACACAAATCCACACAGAAAAAAACCCCCCGCTCACCTTCGCAGATGAGCAGTTTGTCGTTGTAGATGAAGCCGAGCGGACACTCGCACCTGAAGCTGCCGATCATGTTGATGCAGACGCCGTTCTCGCAGACTCCCGGGATCTCCCTGCATTCGTCGATGTCTGACCACGGCGCACAGGAGAGAAGAGTCAAAGGGTCAAATGCGCCGCGTTCGGTGAGAAACTCATCCTGCCGTAGCAGTGGAAATGCGTCTGACAGGCTTTACTTTGACCTGCTGCTTCAGGGAATACAGTTATTACATCTTCTTCTTTCTGTTGACTGTTTTTGTAAGTAAAATCAGCCTTTTCTCAGTTAAATTTGGAAAAACAAACATAATTTCTGTATTGGTATCATACATTAGTCATGGTAAACTAACAGGCGAAAAGCTCCACAGTACGTACATTAAACTTTTACGTAAGAATACTAGTTTTTCCACAAAAGTTCTTTCTTAAAATCACTTGCTGTCTCAAAACGGTGCCACTTGTTCGGCACAGAATGTAAATCTCTCACCGGTGACGCGTCCTGTCGTGATGTCAATGTAAAACCCGGGCCGTTCGCTGCCGCACAGAATGGTGAACTCGTCTGAAACCACCGGACACTGGATTAGACACTTTCATCTCCGCATTGCGTCACTTTTGCAAAACTTAACAACAACTAAACTGCAATTAAAGAAGACAAACAGGTCCACTGACTTCCTGTTCAAAACTGCAGTTACTCATTATCTGCTGCTGCTGCTGCTGCTGCATATGACTTTGAGTGAGCTAATGGTGATAAAAAATAGATTTAAAAGTGTATAAAAGTTGATTTTGGATAATATGTCTGTAAAATGAGGACAAAATCTACCACTAAATGTGCAGATAGCTTCGTCATCTGATCAAAACTAAAGGAAACAGAAGAAACAAAGAGACAATATCCAAACTAAGAAGAACTAAGACTACAACTAAACTTGTACTACACAAACCCTTTGGGGTGGTAATTGTTTGGGCCAATGTTTCCTTTCCGCGCTCACCGGTGCTGGGGACGGGGCACTTCTCACACGGCTTGTTCCAGCCGTGGCCGATGTTGTAGGAGCAGCAGCACATCTTCTTGGTCATGTTGAAGGTGAGCTCCCCTTCGCACGTGCTGTTGTATGAATAAAAGTTCCTGTAGCAGTAGCTCTTCCTCATGTCTGTGGGTTTGCAGAATAAAAGCGTTAAACATCGAATGACTTAAGGTGAGAACGCCTTGACAAAATCGGAGACGAGAATCCAGCAGCAGTCCTTTACTTTTTAATTTTGGAAAGGTGTACACACGAACAAAACACAAGCTTCCGCAAGTGTACGCACGCACGCTTTACAAATGAAAACCCCCGGGACGCCGCTTCGGAAATCCGGACAAGGTTCTACCACGGACCGCTCCGGGACGAATGAGGCCAGCGTTGTGGTACATGCTCCTGGTTTATTTAGACTTGGTCAGAGTGCAATCCTACTAGTCCTGAACGTGGCTGCCAATCTGGTCTCTCCGATCCGTACCAATCCTTCACGCACATACAGCACCACATTCGCACCTCAGCAATGTGGTTTTGTCCTATTCAAACTTTTACAATTCTGGTGACTGTTTTACGATGAATTTTCGATCGATTCCATTGCATCTCTTTGTTTTGAATTGCATTTGTCCAAAGCAAAGCAAATATTTCCTTACAGATGTTCGACTCAGTAGTCCGGCTTACCCATGCAGTTGTTCCCTCCGTTGACCTGCATGTAGTCCACGGGGCAGATGCAGGTGTAGTTCCCGATGGTGTTGTAGCACTGCCCCGGCCCGCAGATGCCGGGGTTCTCACACTCATTCACATCTGAAACACATAGCGAGGACTTTTCAACAAGTGATAATAAAATACAACGCTGTGCATTTATCACGAGACCACAAAGAACAAAGGTGTAATTTATGTCCGGATCGTATGAGGGCAAAGACAAGACGTATTTCATGCCAAAGGGGGGATCTGAGATTGCAACATTGGACTCATAAACTATTGGAATATAAGCTGCATATGTTTTGGATTCATGTCGTTTAAATTGTATTCAAGTTTTTGGTTTCAGGGAGTCGAACGCTCTTGATTACAAATGACAACTGTGTCAGGCTTAAACGGTCCTGGCCTTTAGCCTGGAGAACGCCATTTCCAGATAAAACAGGTATTATTTTGTGACATGGGGCAAATCAGGACACAAAGAGACTAGAATTTTAGTGCGTTTCTGAGCTATTAAGTTCAAATTCAGCATGGAGCCGATGCGTCACTACCTAAAACCAAACAAACTGTCATTTATCTCTTCAAATAACAAAATCACGTGCTCATTTTCTTAATTTTAGCGAACTAATTGCTTCTATGGGACGCAGGGGTGTAATATTCTGTCGTCTTGTTTTTGCTGCGCTTCCGTGATGGCTGGATCCAATTTCCTCCTCTCGCAAATGTCTCGTGGGCAGAAGGAGGAGGGAAATAATAAGTCATCGTTGTGTTTCTGTCTCAGCATCTTTAGACGATACAAAACATGACCACAAACATGTCTTAGATTCACCATGTGTCGGCTTATGTTCCCTCCTAACTGGCTGACAAGTCCGCATCAAAACAACAGAACAACAATGGACAATTTGTAGCTCTTAGCCAAGAACTAGATTCAAAAAGATAAATAATAATGTCATATAGACCTCGTGTAATTCACTGTAATCAAGGAAATAAAGAGGTCTGTTGTGCTAGTGGCTCATTTAACTAATTCCTTCTTACTATTTAATTGTTGTTGTTGTTTAGAATTGTGGGGTGTGCACAGTTTGTGGCATTTTGGCAGATTTTGTTTTGAAATGTGTGACTGCCAAAAACGATTGGTGTCGTCAAATACTTTCTACCATTTTAATTTCAGGCAACGGCAAATAGGGATACAAACAAACAAATAAACAAACAAACAAGCAGACGGTTCAGACAGCTCTTCAATATTGCTGCTGTTTGTGTACTTGGAACTGGCATTAAAATAACATGTTTTTGCTGCGTGAAGTCCAACATCTCCAGGATTTCTTCAAAGACTTGTGGGTGTTTTGTCCTTTACCTTCGCAGATCCTGCTGTCTGGGTTGAGGGCGTAGCCTCGTGGACACTCGCACTGGAAGCTCCCAAATGTGTTGATGCACTGTCCGCCCTGGCAGAGCCCGGGCAGCTCCTGACACTCGTTTATGTCCTCCAGGATCACCGTGATGGGGTTCGGCCGGAAGCCCTCTCCTCCCGGACACAGCGTCTTGTAGTCGGCTGCAAGACACGTGAGCGTTATTCACATCTGCACATGGCAATTTAAAGCAGAGGGACCCAACTTTGTTTGTGTAAATTGGTACATTTCACTACTTCCCCAGAGTGTACGGTGAAATCAGGACTAGTTTCTGTGGGATGAGAGCTTGGTGGTTGGGCGTTGGTGTCCATCCAGCTTCGCAACATCTGAAAAATCTGTTCTAAGACTGTAAAATCCTGAATGTGAACGCTAGCAAAGTGCCAAAGTGTTTGCGAGAACTAGGAACAAGTTGGATTTAAAAGCCTTCTTCTTCCTGTGATGGCAGGAAAATCAGGTATCCCACCTTTTAAACGGTTTTCCTAATGCAGGGGTGTCCAACCTTTTTTCACCGAGGGCCGCATTTTGAAACTTATACGGAGCAGAGGGCCACAGACAACCCGACAATGAAGTGAATCCTTCAAAATTTTGCATTGGACATAGTTTCGATGGGTCTCCACACCTTTAATAAGACTTGTAACATTAATTTTAGGTTGATATAACATCAAAATGCTTGAATTTGTCCAATTTGACACTCTTTGTGGTTTGGACCTACTTAGCAGGACCAAAAAAATTGGTCAGAGGGCCGCATTTGGCCCCCGGGCCGTAGTTTGGACATGCCTGTCCTAATGCATGCCCTTTTGATTTCATATATGTTGTTTTTTATTATTGCTCAGTGTTTTATGTTGCACTTTAACGCCGAAACAAGTTCATGTTTGTGAATTTTGTTCATTGACAATGGCAATAAACCTTTTCTGATTCTGATTAAATGCGCACGTCAACGAACGCTTATTAAAGTGATTTATCCAGTGCGATGCTGTTTGTTGTTACTGCAGTTCCACAAAAGTACCATAAAAAAAGAGGTCTACTTCACGTCAAATAGAGAGAGAGAGAGAGAGAAGAGCGCATCCTGACCAGAATCGAATGAATCAGTCCTGCACTGTCCTGCGCCATCTGGGGACAATTACGGAACAATTTGCAGAAACGTTCGTGTTTTTTACCAACAACAGAAAAGCCACAGTCATCGTAGGACAAGAACAGCCTTTGTGTTGACAGAAGGAGGTCATTTTGTTCTGTTGCTGAAAGAATACATGTGGTATGCAGTGTTTAATGTTATGATAACTCTAAACAAATCTAAAGTACGGGTATTTGATTTTCCACATGTTCTCACTAAAAGTTTCTCCAACGCTATAAGGTGTAAAATAGGCCTATAGACAAATACTGTGTTGTACTGACTTGTTCACATATTGGAATCATTATTCAAGTAAAGTGATCAGAAGAAGACATATTTGAGGAGATATTATGAGTAACACAAGATTAGTCAGTGTTTTTAAGTTAATTGTCAACATCTTAAAGTCAGGTCTGGATTATTTTCAGAGGATTTTGGCTTTGTTTTTATTTTAGTGAAGGCAAATATAAGATACAACGTGCAAGTGACGGTGGTCCATCCTGAAATGAGGCGGATAAAAACCCAAGAGCAGTTTGTGACCAACCAACCACGATCTAAGCCCAAGTCCAAGTGCATCTATTATGCCTCTGAAACAAAATCGTAGGTTTTTTTGTGGTGTGGTTTACTTCCTGGTTGGACATGAGTACACAATAGTTTCCATTTGACATAGAATAAAATAAAGGTATTGACATGTACGTTTATATAACTGCTTAAACTGTCAAAAGAACGTGCTCCTTTCACACAGATTGTTTCTGCATTTTGGATGTAGTTTTGTGCATTGTTGTAGTAGATGTTGACAGAAGATGGAAGGAGTTCTTTTTAAGACACAAAATGTTCTACTTTTTTCATCAACTTTAGTTCACAAACCGTTACTTGGCTTATGTAGAATGATAGTATATTTTATAGCCACAAGCTCAAGTGAATGAATGAGAAAAAAAACAACACGCAATTATTTATACAGAAAAGTACAACTAGTAGTACTTTGAATTGTAAAAATCCGCTCGTCTTCCTGGCCCACCATTACAATTCAAAACAGATTTAATTTCAAATACAATAACATGGTTTTCAATCACATGACTCTTTAGGTTAAATTTAAATGAGTGGTTATTTTTGAGATGACGAATTTGAATAGGAATGTGCTGCAGTGATACATCTTTAATATCAATAAAACGTAAAAAGTAAATAAAAAGTGACTACAGAGAAAAGCCCTGTCGCAGTGTGGGAGGAGTTATTTTGTGAATGGACGTTCTTACTGGAGTTGACGGAGGGGCAGGATTCACACGGGTTTCCCCAGCCTCGGCCGTGAGAGCAGCAGCAGGACGCCTTGGACACGCCCACGCCGATCTCTTTGGAGCAGGCGAAGTTCTCGGAACCGTCGCCGCGGGAATGGATGTCCAGGAAGCAACTGCCCGACCGCGTATCTGCGAGACAGGCCAATGCAGGCAGATGTTTCCTCTCGATTTGTTATTCGTTTTTACATTTTTAATTTCAAAAACACAATAAACACAAACATAAACAACAGACTTTTGATTAAGACTGACATTTAACACAACAAATCTTCCTCCAAAGTCCAAACTTTCCCCCGAATAACAAGCTTTTACTATTGACAACACCTCTTGGTCAGAAAGTCGTCTTTTTACTTTGCTTCTTGTATTGTAAAGCGTCTTTGTATGATGTATTATTTATCATTATTATCGCTATTTCCCAGTTTAGATTACCAAAAAATGATTGAAATTGCGATTATTTGAAACATTTGATTCCTTTGTGATTTCATGTTTGAACAAAAGCCACTGTGGATTGGACAAATACCTCCGCTCCAGGTTTCGCGAGGCAGAACGAGCGGACGAACCAGTCAGAACGGAATGCGATCGATGATTTCAGCGACGGCGTCATTTTCGGCCCGATTGCGAACGCTTGATATTCATACTAATTACTCACCAACGCAGCCGACTCGAGTGGGGTTCAGCTCGAAGTCTGGGGGGCAGTTACAGAGGTAGTTGCCCGGGATGTTCACGCACACGCCGTTTATACAGATGGTCGGGTCAGCGCACTCGTTTATATCTGTGGAAATAGAAGAAAATAGAGCAGTTATTACTTTTTTAAAAAATGTCATAGCAAGAAGCTGTTTACTACGTTTTGACGAATGACATTGTTTTTGTTTTTTTTCAAATATATTTAAGAACCTTTCCTTTTTCCACAGTTGAGAAATTAGGACGTTGCAACAAACAGTTAAAAAACAGTGGGAGAAAAGAAATGTGCAATCAAAAATCAAGATAAATGACGATCAAAACTACACTTAAATATAACACAACACTGTGCAAGTAAAAATATATAATGCAACAACACTCTCGCGTACAAAAAGGAGTAATGAACTTATTCTATTAACTAACTAGAAGTAGTAAAACTGACAATAATAATAATAATAATAAGTATTGGTTTATAAATGCTGTATGAACACTGGGAAAAGTAAAAATAACTGTAAAGTAAATGTGTGGATTCAAATTAAATATCTCTGGCGCAGAAAAAGATTCCACTTATTGTTATTTGGTCCTAAATCGAGCCCTTTTTTAGTCCTTAAATGGTCTTAGGTTGGTCTTATTTTAGTCCTTGTTTAGTCCTGATCTTGTCCACGTTGAGTTTCCAATATGTGCCCTTGCTTTATGAAATCAATCTTTCTGAATGATTGATTTGACATAAACAGTGAGAAAAGCACTTTACATTTAAATAGACTTTTTTGCTCATTTTGCTTGTAAAATTGTCACATTTCTTTTAACGGAACTCAAGAATAATACCTAATTCAGTTCTAAAATTGCCAATTTTGCCACGATTATCAATGAACCTAATTTTCTTGACATCCCTAGTCCAGGACCAGTACGTCCCGACATTGAATCCACAAAATCATATCTGCGTTTTACCTGTGCAGTTGCCTCCGCTTCGGTCCAGCTCGTAGCCGAAGTTGCATTCACATCTGAACAGTCCTGGGATGTTCCTGCAGCGTCCGTTCACACAGATATCGGCGAAAGTGCATTCATCGATATCTGAAAAGGAGAGAATATAAAATAAGACAATGCGGGCGAATGAGGTGGTGAAATTGTGCTAATCCACTGTGATAAACTGCAGTCATTGCCAGAGTGGAGCAGACTTTTTAGATCACTCGAGTAAGAAAGCGACACAAAATAATGACTCAAGTAAACGTAAATAAGTATAAATCTCAAGAGCGTCGCAACTGATTCTGAAAGTTAAATTGTATCTGACTGTAACGTCCACAAAACATAAACTGTTTAATATTGTTCATGTGTGACACCGAAACGGGAGGACGGACCAAAACTTTGAATCGAGCGTTCGACGACTGCTCCTTCCACGAAACATTACTCAAGTAGAAGTAAACGTATGTGATGATACAAGTACTCAACACTATGATACATTTTGAAGTGTGACGTGCTGTATTCAAGAAAACGTCTCGATAAATGATCAAATTGAAACTTAAACTGAACAAAAATACATGAATAAAGAAAGATAATCTCAATAAATCGTTTTCTAAAAGTGCAATATTGTAAAAAATCATGAACTGCAATAAAAAAAAACGATATTATAATTGGTAAAGTTACTAAATATATTATTCCAGCTTTCATATATTGAATTAAATACAGTAATTATTGTGACAGGCTTTAACAAAACAGTACGATGTGTTGAAAAAAGATACTCAGAGGTAAATGACGTTTTGAGACCGAGATCTCGTCTCATCACAGGAGTTTT
The DNA here is from genome assembly GCA_015082035.1 of Chaenogobius annularis. Classification (NCBI taxonomy): domain Eukaryota; kingdom Metazoa; phylum Chordata; class Actinopteri; order Gobiiformes; family Gobiidae; genus Chaenogobius; species Chaenogobius annularis. The sequence goes on along the minus strand of BJKM01000586.1, from coordinate 58,186 downwards.
TAACACGGGGTTATTTTGAAGACTATGATGGAGTCGGACTGTTCGTTCGGTCTGACCCAAGCTCTTATCGCCGGGGGAAGTTGTTAATGCGTTGCAGAGTTCAGTCACAAATGTTTTAGCTCAAACACTCAAGAATCAGGTGGTTCTTCACTGCACAAGGAGTCTTAACAGGCCAGTGCAGCATTATCACCTGTTTTTGCATCGTAATCCAAGTCTAATCTGAATCCAACTGGACAGGAAGTCTTTTGAAGTGTGAATACAGAAAACCAGGGCTGAAGCGGACTAAAAACGTTCCTTGTGCGTCGATTAGACAAACATTGGCAATGACAAAAGGTCTCAAAACTATCTCTTATCTCCTGATCGTATATTTGACCCAACGTGCACTGACAAGACAAGAAAAGTACAAGTGAATTTCATATTTGCAGGTGAAAAGACTGATTCGCTCCCAGTTTCGACCTCACTCGCTCATCTCTTTTCTGTTGACGTCCAAACAAATCCGTTATAATCCCGATAAAATAATTCACTAATAAAACGTTTGGTTAACTAAGACATCATCGACCCATTAATCAGCTAAACGACTAAAGGCGAACAAATAGTAAAGGATTAATAATGTTTGAAACCAAATTGTGGACTTCATTTTGCAATACAGAAATCTTTGTTTGATAAAATTGTAAATAAAACTTTGAGATACACATTTCACTAAAACGTAGTGAACATGATTATATATATAAAAAATGACATAATTGAATTTACATTTTTGACAGCTAAAAGTAATTCTGTTACCTACAGTGGCAGCCATATTGTAAAAAATAGCCACAATCTTTATAAACCAACCAATAATTATAATTGGACGAATAATAACACCTTATAAAACATTTTTACTTTATTAAATGAGTGTTTAAACTGTCACAAAAACGTGTCAGTTGTTTGTAAATTGTTTTTCTGCAGGTTTTTTCTTTCATTTCTAAACTTTTCTTGACAAACTGCAACTTGACAACGACACCGAACTTAACCATCATTAGAAAAGCATGAGAACCTGTCATGACTCCGTCTGGAGGCCTCACCTTCACAAGCTTTGCCGTCCTCCGTGGGGATGAAGCCCATGTCACACTCGCACCTGAATCCCCCGGGCATGTTCAGACAGTGGCCGTTCTCACACAGGTTCCCGTTCTCCGCGCACTCGTCGCTGTCTGTTCGACATAAAAACGGCGGAGCGCGATGAATACACAAGGAACTACCGTTACCGTGAAAAGTGCGGACGCGCGTTCGGACCTGAGCAGTGGAAGCCGTCGCCGGAGAAGCCGTCTTTGCAGGCGCAGCGGTACGAGCCCATGGTGTTGACGCACTCGGCGTTGTTGCTGCACAGGTGAGTCCCGTTCGAGCACTCGTCCAGATCTGGGACAAAAACACGGGATACTGAATGTCTTTTCCATTGCTTTCCGCGCACTTAAACGAGGAGGGACCATTATTCATCCGAGAAATGAAAGCTCAAAATCACCAAAAACTGATGGAAACCTTTTGGAGTTTGGAGTTGGATTGGTTTAAATGAACGACTACAACAAACTTGACAAAAAAAAAGAGAAAAAAAAAAGGGCAAGGGCAGTATTTTATCACCATCCAAAATAAAAACACTTTTATCTGATTGTAATGATGATAGGTGTTGATTAATCATCCCACATCCCAAAATGAATGTGCCGCTATTATTTTCTGAGGTTATGTGAGCAGGAGACGTGTAAACTCCCCGATTTGGAACTTTACTCCACTTTTCGTGTTTGATCAACCTTACACTACTAATATGCACTTACTTTACAGTTAAATATCTGCTCAGGATTGGTTAAAACATGTGCTTGAATCTGTTTATGGAGCTGCTTTAGTTTAGGTTTCAATATTGTGAACGCAGGAAAAGCAAATTAGTCTTTTGAATCTTTGATGTTCTGATTATTTTGCATTATTCGTTGACTCCCCAAACTCAGGGGACGGTAACTCGTTGCATCTCCATCCACTCGCTCCTCCCTACACCACCTTCATGGGCAAAGTGTGTGGACTGTTGTGCCTGAGGTCAAAACAACATTTGAGCTACCGTGAACAAGTCATTTCCCTTGTATCTCAGTGAAGCTCAGTGTTTACCTGAGCACTTGAGTCCGTCGCCGACCCATCCCGGGGCACATTGGCACTTGAAGCTGCCCGCCGTGTTGGTGCAGGTGGCGTGTCTGTCGCAGTTATGGGCCCCGATTTCACATTCGTTCACATCTGTGGGAGAAATGAGTTAGAGGAATTAGAGGAACAGCGAGCAAATGACACTGTGATGGTCTCGTGGTTCAGTTTGAGTTCAATACGGGCTTAAAGTGTTCCCTGACAACACCAAGAAACAGCAAAACATTGGCCTTGAGGGGCTAAACGATCGTTAAGGCAAAGGTGGGCGATATGACACAATACACAAAATTGTGCTCTGATCTGGGGCTGTAGTAGACTAAAGAACTTGTTGCTCGACTAAATTTCACACTACACTGTCCTGTCGAATAAAGCCTTTGGGCTAAAAAAAAAGAAAGAAAAAAGAACAGTGAGTCACAGAGCAGCTCTTCTACATTAAAATGAATGGATTGCTTCCCCCACAGAGGTCCTTTACTGGGCGTTCCCTCAAACTCTATGAGCGTGAAATATAAACTCTCAGAAGAAGCAGATATTAATGTTAAGGGACACTTTTACTGGCCCCGTTGGAAACGTTGTCCTCTGCATTTGACCCGTGCCGTTGGGGAATCTCCTCAGGACCAGTGGGGGCCACAATGCAGTGCTCTTGGACCCATCTCCAGATCTCTGTGCTAGGCTTGGCCAGGTGATGTTTTGGGTTGATGGGGGAAACCCTGAGTACCCGGGCCTTTCTGTGCTCCGCACAGAAAGGCCCGGTCCGGACTGGGAGTCAAACCTACGACCTTCTTGCAGTAAAGCAGAAGTGCTAGTCACTCTGCCACCGCATCTTTAGTTACCTCTTGATTCCCGCCTTTCAGAAATCCATGATATGTGTGCATTTTGAAGTCATATCAATCACCTCCGATCCTTTCCTCACATATGGATTTGTGCAGCAAACCATGAGCCAAAAAGGATAGTAATATTTTAGTCCTTGATCTGTCTAAAACATTTCAAGGGTATTTCTGGGCATGTTCTCTCCACCCACAGACCAGGCCCCTCTTTTGGCTTTTGTAAACTGCTGCTCAAGTTTAGTCTCCCACCATCACTTATGTTGATGTTGGAAATCAAATCTATCTCAAATTTAAAGTCTACAAATAAGCATCTTTAAATGGCAAACCCATTAGAAAGATTCTCTGGCTCCGGGATAAATGGAGAGTCTGGAACGAGAACTCGAAAGCAGGAGGTCGAGTATCTGAGTCTCAAGTCTCTTTAATCATTACATTTCAGCTATTAAACTAAATAAATCACAAAAGCAACCTCGTTATGGGACATTAAATCGCCATTATTCTCTAAAGCAGACGTGTTTGAAGAAGAAAAAGTAGTCAACTAATTCAGAAAGTAATGTAATGTAATTTAATGTAATCAATGGCTATTTTTGAGAGTCCAGAGCAGAGAAAATAACCACTTTGGAAAACCCTTAGAGCCAGACATAGTGATAAATAGTGATATCTTTTTTTTTCTAGTTGAAGGTTGATAACGGGCTCTGTGATAACGTCCAAGCAGTAGAAGATGATGTACCGCGGCATCGTTTCAACGACAAAAAAGTGCGAATCTGTTCAGCATCCACAAAAATCACAAAAACAGTGTTAAAGGCGCACTGCGGAACTTTTCTGATCGAGGGCCGGCTTACAGCTACAACACTTTGAACCCCCATGCCACATCTGGGCTCAAGACGGTTCTGTTCAGCTGTGCATTGGACACTTTTCTCTTTTGTTCTCGTTTGTTTGTGCTGTGATTTGAATGCATCTTTTCCTGTTCGGTAAAGCGCTTTGAATTACTCTGTGTACAAATTGTGCTCTACAAATAAACCTGTCTTGCCTGAATGAGAATGAGAACTTATTTCCCCCCCCCCAAAAAAGCTCGGCCTTTTCATACTGGCTGCAGTGTGGGAGTGACCGTGTGACCGTCGAGGCGCTGAAATGACATGAACATCCTTTTTCCAGAGGCAGTCCAAGTGTTGATGTGTTTATCCAGTAATTGTGATTTATTGCTGGAGCGACGCCCTCCCGCTCCCGCCCTCCCGCCAACTGTCTGCGCGAAGGTGGTGATTTTTGAGCCGAATTACAGATAAGACGCTGGTTTACGGCTTTTTTCCTTTCGGGCGCATTTGATCGGGACGTTAATATGAGGCTGCGAGCGAACGAATGCGCGTGGATTAAAGGCAGGGTCTGAGATCATTTCTTAAGCCCTCTGATTAGGACGCAAACATGAGAAGTCAAGTGGAAATGCGAATAAACCGGTCGCATGCGAGACGTGTGTCAGTGGTTGCAGCTGGTGTCAGGAGGCGCCCTGAAACAGCTCAACGTGGGGGCAAAGTGAAGACGAGAAGAGGTGAAAAGAAACCTGACAGGCGTTTTACAGGGCCCTCCGCCTCTAATAACACTCTTGATTACACTGGAGCCACACTGGACGCCCACAACAGAGGTGAAGTATTGGAGAAGTCTGCATTCTGGATCCCCGGCAACATATTTGGTCCCATATTCACATTGCAAAGTTTAATAAAGCCTTTTGTACATGTTTGAAGTTGCTAGAGGAAACCAGTGCGCAAGGGTTGCCAGATTTTCAGGGCGCAACAGGCCCAAAACAAGCAATCCCAGTGCCACAAAACTAGTTAAACGTTGTGTGTTACCGCTGAACAAGGGCTATCTTTAAGCATATTTCATGTCAATATCAGCTATAAAACGTGATCATCTTGTACTTTAGTCATTAGTGGGTCTGTTAACGCGACCTGAAAAAGGCTAAAATGTTGAAATCTTTTACGCCATGGAAAAAAATGCCAAAATGTGCAAGCAACTTTCGGGGGAGGAGGGAAAGAAGCCCGAAGTCACTGTAAAGAAGCAGACTTGACTACTGTGCCGACTCCCTTGAGGAACCCACCCCAGACACAGGTAGAACATGCAAACTCTACACATACTGACCCAACTCTAGAACCTTTTTGAGCTGACACTGAACGGCACTGTCTATATATTTGAAACATTGAGTCGACACGGTTTGCGGATTTAACATATACATTAAAATCCCCTTGCGTTTCGTGAACAGCTGTCTTAAATCTGACTCCAGCACATGCAGGAAGTGGCGCACGCACATACCAACACGATCTCATAAACCCCCTTTCCCAGTGACAAATAATATTAGCACATTTTTCACGTGGATGCACTGGAAGTCTGGCCTTTACGAAGAGTGGCAGGTTTTGTTCTCTCGCTCGTAAGAAGACATCCTGCCGGCCTGAGACGCATTAGTGTCCTGATTCCTCGGTATTCGGAGTTCAAATACCAAAGCTGTGAATCAGATCTGGCTGGTTAAGCGCGGGCCCAGGCTCTCGCAAAACAAGGAATATGCTGTATGTAAAGTTTAATGGGATTTGAATGAGCATGACCGAGAGTGAGTTTGAGGAAATGTTAGGTTAAAAGACAGATAAGATCCTAAAATGGCCCAAATGACCAAAAATGACTAGACTCGGAGAACTAAATCAGGATTTTGTCGTTGATGTTGCACTAGTGGTATATGAATTAAGGAATATGAGATTTTGAGCCACAATTACTGCAAATCAACTGCTAGTGCTGCTGCTATGAACAATTAATATGGTTTTCCATATTATCACTTGAACTACGACCTCATTATTACTTCTATAAATCCTTTGTCCATACAGGTCGGCCTCCTGACACATCTCATTTTCAAGAGGAACCTCTACGACACTAAACACTAAACACAAACACTATTTTGACGACTTGAGACTTGCTAAAGTGATAAAGTGGACTCCAACTCGGGACTTGACTTGGACTTGGAGCCCTGCGACTTTGGACAACTTGATGTTTCGCCTCAAAAATGAAATTAAACTAAAACGATCTTGTCTTTACAGTTGATAATTAGATTCATTTTGTCACATAAATAAACCCGAAGACTCGCTCAAGACTTTTTTAAATGAAGGATTTCCAAAAAACAAATAAATTGCAAATATACAAGCTGTATTTTAGAATTTTGTATAAAGACTTGAAAAGACTTGGGCTTGACTTGCACTTGAGGCCAAAGGTTTGAGACTTACTTGAGTCTCGGATCCACCTCTGCACAGACTGTTGCTACCGCACCTATTTTCAACCTATTCAGAGAAGGAAGTCCTGCAACTTGACTGCTAAACACTACTGTGAAGACTGCGAGAACTACGCAATTATTGAAAAACTATCAATAAAGCTATTTCTTCCACTGCAAATAATGGAGCCCCCCTGTACTTGGCACGCAACGCACACTCGAGTAACAATAGACGAACGATCTGAAGCATCTTTTTTTTCTTTGCTGGACCAGACACTGACTAATTAGCCGAGTGCATGAGGTCAAGTGTGTGTGTGTGTGTGTGTGTTTTGGCCGTACGGGTGGTGACGCGCTCAGAGCTCGTCCAAACCGTCACGTCATGTTTAGCTGACCTCAGAGAAACAGCGCAACGAGACTCTAAACAAAAGCTCCACGGAGATGCATTCGTTTGACAGAGGATACAGTGATCTCACGGGCGCCCGCCGCCGCCGCTGCTGCTGTTTTGGTCGGCGATGTTTAAGTGTGTTTCTGTTTAACTGAATTGTGACTCATTCCACAAGAGCTTCTGAGGAACAGGTCGTGTCTACAAATCACGTGACATCAAAACATTGGCGAATCCCGATAGTTTAAAGTTGAGCTGGAGGATAGGTCGGAATTCTGTGGATTGCAGATGTTTTTGGGCTGGTTTGTGGTCATGAATTGGAACAAACTCTAAGGTTTGTTCAGAAAAATAAAAACAAAGTGTACTTTTTTTGTTTGTAATTGTTGTCAGTCGAAAAGGACTTCAAGCTTAAAGATGAATGTGGCAAGTTTGTGAAGCCAATGTCAAATAAGTAATGATATGGGTCAACATTTGTGAGTCAGACGTTTGGGTTTTCCTTTAAACAACGGTGAATCAGACATAGAGTTATAGATATATATATATACTGAAATTATGGCATCATCAAAGCATCATAATGTGAATTTTCTTTCAGCTTTAGACACTTTTCTTACCACTTTCTTAAAATGCTTTCAGTTGCAAATAAGTTTAGTTTGAGTTAGTTAAAAAGAAGGTCTGTTGTGGGTGAGGGACATGAGAAACATCCTGGGAGACACTGTTCTTTCTTATGTTTACTACTTAGAAACAATATTTATTTAAGCTATAAAGTCAGGTTCTGTGCAGAATTAGACTTTCTTAGCGCCTAGGTCACACTTCCCTGCGACTGGTCACACCTGCCTGCCACTCACTCAGAGCAATACCAGCGCTGACCAGTAGAAGGAGGAAACTGTTCTGACGAGCCCCATTCTTACTTAAATCGCAGGTAGTTTGAGCGAGCAACTTGACTGGCCTCTCGGTCGCGAAGATGCTCGACTGACTGCGCTCCAGGACTGTAAGGTCGCAGGCGGCGGCCGTTACCTGTGCAGCCGGTGGAGCCTTTGCGGACGGAGTAGCCCATGTCGCAGTGGCAGATGAAGGAGCCTTTGGTGTTTTCACAGTTTCCGCTCAGGCAGATGTTCGGGTTCAGCTCGCACTCGTCCACATCTGGACACGCCCAACAAAACAAGGGAATAAGACACGAATTTAAATGGACACACAATGTACAGCTGTTTTATGTTCATCGTTCCCTCCTTTAACCTCATAACCTTGGTCAGTTGTCTGTGTGTAATCCCTCAGAATAAAGGTTAATTCTTCTTGTTTTTTGATTGAAAACATCTTTTGATATAGTGTTACACATGATACATATTCATTTTACTACTACTTAGGGATGTATTGAATATAGGGTACAATATTAATGTCATGCTACGCTATTTCTTGTGAGAGAATAACAGAATTGTAGTAGAAATGATACTTTTTTCTTTTAAATTACCTTGACAAGCCTTTGGTACGAATCATTGCTGTCATATTCTAAGGAATTAAGAAACAAAAGTGCTAAATAACGGTCTCGTCTTCATAATGTCAGCACTGAACTGGAGCAAAGGATCATGGTATATGTAGTTCCCTCCTCTTTTTGCTGTCAGAAAAGGAGCTTGTAATCCGACAGGCCACGGTGTCATTGTGAGACTTTTAACGGTACGAAATCACAGTATTTTGGTTATTGTTACATCTCTACTAATGCTAAGACAAATAATGATCTGTTTGGATCAATAGTTTGTCATTTAACAACATCAATACCTGTAACAAAGTATTAAAATATGAATATCTAATGCGTACAATAGTGGTATTCCCTAAAAGCTAAACTATGTATCATTATAAAAGTTTGAAATAAAAGCGAAATCCCCCTTAAAATACTTTTATTGAGGCAGAAAAACCACCAGGGCTGAACATATCATTTTAGAATAACATGTGCTTTGTGCAGACCTGGCTCAACCCTTGTTTTTATTGAGTATTGAAAGTTTGAACCCTTGAAATAATGTGTGCTTTGTGTTTTTATTGGGAAACTCCACCATAGCAATTAGCTTTTGTTACACAGAGAGTCAGGTTTGGCAGATATAACCCACATAAAAACAACCACGGAATCACAGATCCGCTGCAGGCGCAAACAGCAGATGTGAGAAATATTTTATTTGGAAGAAAAGGTTCCAGATCGCAGTTTGTGCATCAACTAATCAAATAGTCCAATATTGTTTATTCCCCTGATTAAACCTGGCTTAGTTTTGCCTCAACGGTTTGACCTGGTTTCATCCATCCATTTCATTGATTTATGTTTATTTTTCGGTTCCTTTATCCTTTACACCTTGTACTGAGGCCACACCTTTGAATTAAGTTTGCAGATAACCATTAACCCTTGTTTACATTTGCTTAATAACTATTCATGGCTGGGAATTCAAAGGATTCAGCTTTCTGTTTCGGCTCCATTTTAGTGCTGCACGATATTGGTAATTAAATGCTGCGATTATAATATTATTGCAATGTTTCAATACAGCTTTTGACACAATAATTGCAGCAAAACAAATATGGTCATGGTTTAATGTATTAGTCAATTTCTGAGACAAAAGTAAGACTAAATCAAGGTTAATCAAGACTTAATAAGGAAAATCTTGAGCAAAATCAACCTTTTTTTAAAATCTTCAATAATAAAACCGTAACTGTGCAATATATTTAGATTGTTGCGATATCGATTGTTGTGTTGTGTTGTGTCTTGAATAAATGCCAGATATTTTAGGACGTGCAGGTGTGAAAGGCTTGATAAAATATGCGTATTAGAGAATGAACTTCGTACTATTAACGGCTGAAACGTGTACGCCAAAGAACGCAAGCTGCGAAACAATAAAACAAACAAAGCAGTAAAATCCCTTTCGGAGCTTGTACTTTGCTGTTGTCATGTTTTTGTTTTGGAGCAACTTCTAAATGTCACAAATTCCTTTCAGTTTCTCTCAGCGCTTCGTGTGCTGTAAATCGACAACAACTTTAAGTATTTTTCTCTCACATAAACGCTCAGATCTGACTCATGCGGCGTGGTTCTCATGAGTCACTTCTTGGATAACCTTTAGCAACGACCATTATGTTGTTTGGTTAAACGCGCTCCGGGCTGCTGCTCGTAATAAAGCGCTGCGAGGAGGCAGTACATTGGGTGTTGCATTGTTTTCAAATGTAAGTGTGAAATCAAAAGTGCCACTAACTAGGCCTGCTGCAAGTCTGATCCTTATCCCAATTTCCGATGTAAACGATCGTGGTTTTCAGCTTCCTGTTTAAAGCCAACATTTTCAGGACTTTTCACCATTCAAAAGACATAATGTTCTCTTTTAAATTGTTGATTTATTTTTCTTGCCCCTCAAATAAACCCCAAGTAACCGACTGAATGAATTGAATTGAGTGATTGAATATTATTTGTATTTTGGCAACAGTTATAATTTTTCATCTTTGTCTGATAAAAAAAAAGCAAATTTAAAAGGAGCAATTACGGCAAAAATGTACTAAATCCAACAGAAAGGTGTTTAACCTTGTCTTCACATGAATTAGTTGAGGTTTAATGACAAGAAACACATCAAAGGACAGTAAAATTACAAACAAAACTGCAAAAATATCACTTTTTTTTTACCTTGATTTGGAAGTACAGCTCTTTTTGGCAGCATTTTTATTAAAAACAATCGACTCCATGTCCAAGTTTTGTAGATCTTCAAAATAATATTTGCAGTGTTTTTGATATTTCACTTATCTGTAACGTGTCAAATGGAACTGAAGAGTGATTTAAAAAGCTCATATTAATCTACTTGTTTATTTAACTCTTTACTTGTCTTTAATATAGTGACTTTTTAATATTTTATGTATATTTTATGTGTATTTAATTAAGCTTCTCCTACTAAACTACCTCCACGATGTTTTTTGTTTGTTTACCATTTGCTAACTACTCAAAGTGATAAGTCCAGGCCATTTTAAAGATCGCTCATCTTTTATACCGTAAACTGTGAAAGACACTGAAGAGGCGAAAGCGCGTTTACCCAGGCAGCTCTTCATGTCCTCGGACGCCATGAAGCCGTCGAAGCACAGACACTGGTACGTCCCCGGAGTGTTGGTGCACTGGCCTCCGTCACAGATGTCCGGGCTCTCCTCGCACTCGTCAATGTCTGCACGGGGAGAACACAGTCACAGTTTTGGAAAGATTACGGTGAAGCCAGAGGCGACTGGCGAAAGAGTGAAAGGGTGAAAGAGTGACTTGTGCTTTGCTGCGAGGTGGCAACGTGGTAGAATAGAGTTTGTTCTGCTTTTACAAACTCTGTATACTTTTATCTGTAGTCAGAACATGAAATCATACAATCAAAATAGTAAGATCCATTGCAATATGTATTTAACTTAGATGAAGAGACTGATACGGTTGTCTTTATGAAACATTTATCAAGTGCCAGTTTTCAGTTGATTTGAAAAAGGGCCATGAGTTTGGAAGTTCAATTGAGTTGAATTAACCTAAAAATCTATTTCCATTGAGTATTTGTTAAAATAAAACATGCATCTAAATCACACTAATCTGTAAACAATATGACTTGGGTTACAAGTGAAATAATCATGGTAATAATTGAGCAAGAAACTAATATTTTTACTGAAAATAATGCAAAAGAAATGTGTATCATATTTTAAATGTGATAAATAAACATTTTGTCTTGTAATAGTAGATATTTCTATAAGTACCAGGTTTGTATTTTCATCCAATAGTCTGAAAACATGTCTACATAATAATAAAAGTTGAGTCATATTAAAACACAGGGTAAAATTTCTGTGGTGTTTGCTCTTATCCATAAGAAAAATGTACATTTATACTATATTGCTGAGCTTTTTATCAGATTTAAAACTTGTCTTGTTTTTCTGTAATTCACCTTTTGCTTTGTCATCCAAAAGTCTGAAAACATATGTCTGCATTGTAAGAGCAAACCGCAGCTGTAAATGCAGTATTCCATAACAAAACAATGTAAAAGACTCTCCACATTCCCTCATAGCACAAAGGCACAAAACCAAATGTCACTGTGAGCTCATGTGGTGTGTGAATCTAGAATCCCTTCAGCGCGGCCGGCACATGTGTCTCCACTAATGACAGGAACGAAAGCCACATCAGACCGGCCCGAAAACATCTCCAAACACGAGCTGTCCGAGCATTCAGTCTGTGTCCTGAACAGGCTTTGAACGCGGATCATGTGACCGGCGCTCTGTCAACAAGAAATCTTCTTCGATAATTCACGCTTGTTCCGCATTACAGGGCTGTCCAAAGTCAACTTTACAAAGAGCTCGGATCTAAATGGCGAACAGTGAAGAAAGCATATTTGTGGGAACGTTAAATATGTGGTATAATACTAGCTTATTATTCTATTAACTTCTGTTTTTTACAAGTAGTTAATGTCTGATAAAAGGTTGTTTATTAAGCATTCTTCAACTTTGCAAAACTACTACAAAAACTACTGAAACGATTATTTGTATTGTACATTTGAGATTTTCGACCAAATGAAGGTTGAAATATGGTGACTGAAGGCTTCTAGATAGAGAGTATTTACCAATAAAGTAGCCAACTGTATATTATTGATGAAAATAATAAATGGTTTATTTGTTTTTTCACATTTTGATTTAACAATGTCGCTGTCTTTGTCATAAAAAGAAACTGGGATATTTAGGAGGAATTCTGTTCCGTCAAAAGTGCACATTATCCTCAGCGAAATATACTCCTTTGTTTAAGAAATAGTACATCATTATCGTGTGTTTTGAGGCTGCTCTTAGTCATAAATATCGGTCTGAGATAAATAAAACGTAACAAACTACTGCATTTTCAACGTTCCTCTTGTATCGGGGACATAAAACTCCAGACATGGAAACAATGGGAGGATACCTTTGGATGTGCTTTTCACAGCAGAACATTACAAAGAAACGGACAAAATAATCAAGGACTGTCCTGAAATCTTGAACGTTTATAAAATGGGGAAAATAAAGAAAAAATAAAATAAAATCACAAAAACGGACACATTTACCGGACACTGGGACAAACGATTCTTGTTTAAATCAAGAAAAGAAACGTAATGAGCAGTTTCGTACAATTTTGTATAAACGTTTCAAACAGTAAAAGCCTAGTTATTAAAGATCTGTCTATTTTATTATGGCCTATTTACAAGCCTATAAAATATCCTTTATTATTATTATTATTAATATTATTATTATTATTATTGTTATTATTATTATTATTATTATTATTATTTATTATTATTTTTATTATCATCATCATTATTATTATTAGTATTGTTATTATTATTGTTATTTATTATAATTTTTATTATCATCATTATTATTATTATTATTATTATTATTATTATTATTGTTGTTGTTGTTGTTGTTGTGTTGTTGTTGTTATTATTATTATTATTATTATTCTTATTATTATTATTATCAATGTTGTTGTTGGTTTTTTTTGGTAAATTTTTTAGTCTTTCAAAATAAAAATAAAAACCCCAAAACAAGACAGGACCAGAGGAGGCAAAACATTTTTGGGGTAAAATAACATGCTCAGTGTATGATTCACAAGTGTTTACTGACCGGTGCAGCTGCGGAGGTCGGGCATCAGGGCGTATCCACTGCGACAACTGCACTCGTAGCTCCCCTCTGAGTTTGTGCAGAACGACTCGCAGCCGCCGTTCTCGATCGTGCACTCGTCAATGTCTAAAAACACGGAGCGATCAAAAGCGCGCTCACGTCGGATTCCACTGCGCGTGGAGTCGTGCCGGAGAACACTCACCCACACACTCGAGTCTGTTCTCCGTGGACTTGTACCCGGTGTCGCAGGTGCACTGGTACCGGCCGATCATGTTCACGCACTGTCCGTGTTTGCACAGCCGGTCGCTCAGCTCGCACTCGTTTATATCTGCGCAAGCAAAAGACAGTTAGAATTAAACATAAGCATAAGCAGCACACATTTGGCTCTTAGCTTGGCAAATAATAGTCTTGAATAATCGACGAGAAGCAACAAGCGAGAGATGTAATAAATTATAATATCGTGACATATTGTTATTGTTAGTGTAAATCTTGTGAATGACTTTACGCCGATGGAACAGTCCAGTAAAGAGGCTTTGATTTGCAGCTTTTTCCCCCCCACAAAATGCCACAGATGCCACAATTACCGCAGCGAAACAAAACATGAATATGTCATTTCCAAATGTCTTTTCGAACCCAATTTGAAAATGAATCGCATAAAAAATAATGCGTTCAGCCGTGGAATAGATGGATTAAATCATGTGTCTGCTCTCTTACAGTTTAAATACATACTGAAATGAATATACTAAATATATCATCAGTAATGAATCCCTTTGGATGTCGATTAATGTTTGTGCTGCTTGAAGAGAAGAATTGGCATAATGAGCCACGCCTTTGGTCAAAATGAACGCATTATTTAAAGTTGCTCGAATGGAAAGTCTATTTGGTTAGGTGTACACGCAGATTTTGTGTGTTCCTCTATTCCTTTTGTCATCTGTGTATTGAATCTACACATTTTGACCAATAACTTATTCATTCATTCATTAACTAAAGGTTATTTATGCTATGCTAAGTAGCTATACAATGATATATTTGTAAATATAAATGAAATCATGAGTTATCAGTCTAAAGACGCATCACCACCGACTTAAGCACAGGACACAGACATGAGGACATTCTAACGAACATTGAATTGTCTCCCACTCGCACGACGGACAGCGACGCCGCACAAACGCCAACGCCGGTGGGGGTTTGCAACGTGCGGAGGAGAGCGCGAGTGTCACGTGAGCGGAAAACCAATGAAAACAAGTACGCGAGGAGAAGGGGGGCGCGCGTCATGCTGACTTGAAATAAAACAAAACGATGAAACGCGATTGGGTTGAACCTGCTTGCGACGGCCACGGGGGGAGTTACACTGACTCGTTGTAGCCGTGCGATTGGTTTTGTCCGGAATTTTCGACGTTTTAAGCGCCGTCGCTATGAAACAGAGGCTAGCGCTTGTACGGCCGCTCTGATTGGCTGTTGTAAAAGCTCGCGTCACATGTTAAAACCGGGCCAAAAAGACGCTCACCTGTGCTCATGAACAATGCTTACGCCTAAATTGAATTGCATTGCTAGCTAATTACCAGCACTCATCTCTTTTATAGTCAATTTCATAATGATTATTTATGTTTTCACCCGTTTTGCGCACTTTGAATGACCTTGTGTACAAATTGCGCTCCATAAATAAACTTGCCTTGCCGATTTGACGTCAACATCCTAAGCATTTTAGTTGTCAGAAAGTCGCAGTAATGTTTTTCTGGTGCAGTTGTTTTATTGTCTCTGTGGGTAAGTCTCTATCTCACCCTTTACTAGATTTTGAAGTAGATTCGCGGTGAGGTTTAGCCTTTTGTGCATGTTTTAGCTCGGGTTGTGGCGGAATATAAAAGCTATATGTGTCTAACTTTGAAGTAGGAGTACATGACCACAGAACGTAGAAGTCAAATTGGGCAGTTCAGCTTCAGAGAGAAAGTGACACACATTTTCCCAGATTTATTTGCTATGAAAAGATGTTTAGTCCCGCTCCCATGATGACAGTATTAGGATTCAGAAGTGAGCGTGCCCATAAACAGTTTAACAGAGCGCCACAGAAACCAGAGGATTACACCAGAAACCACTAAATGCAGCTGGATTGAGCTCCGGGGTGACGCTGCAGAGGAGGCGTGGCCAAAAACGACGCCACAACAAGTGTAAGCAAAAGATCGCTGGGTAAAAGCTGGGCCCAAACACATTCTTTTTTAGAGCGAACGCAATACTACGACTGCTGCAACTCCTAAAGTACTACAGGGAATACTAAAACTGCACTCGTGGCTTATTCGAATCAAAACTAGATCAATTAGATAAATAAAACTAAGTCTACCATTAAATATAAGACAGTAGTAGTACAACTATAAAACAAGGTGTAAAACAAGAATGTTATTATCTTATTTTGGAGGATTTTCTACATAAATATCATTAAAACAAGACAATACTCGGAATATTGACAATAATTGACAATATAAAATGACTAAACCTATTTATTTGCCTTACCTGAGTTACCTATTGTCTGATACAGATGCAAGAAGCACAAGTTAATTTCACTAATTTATTGTTGAGCTTGTTTTTAAACTTTTAAAGAAAAATGTTATATATATTAAGGGGGTTAAAAATGCTGTATTACCGGTACTTTAATAAAATGATCTAACCTTTATCTTGATTGTTAAGAGTTTGTAATATTCAGCGATGAAGACAAATGTGTGACTGTGCAACTCACTGGCCTTAATTTCCAGGGTTTTAAACATTCCTTATTTGGACTGAAGTGTCCTCACCGAGACAGGCCGATCCGTCCGGTGAGATCTCGTGTCCTTCGGGGCAAACGCACTGGAAACTGCCCTCAGTGTTGACGCACTCTCCTCCTCGACACAGCAGCGGGTTCCTCTCACACTCGTCGATGTCTGCGGAGGAAAATATCACATTCATTTTCAATACGAAGGTTTTATGAATAAGCACAGGTAATATCAGTTAATATTGTCCATCTATCAAATGTATTTGTTATTGTTGTTGACACTAACGACGGAATACAAATGCATCAATTTAAACATCTCAAATGAAGAGGAAAATCCCATAAAAAGTTAGAAAGACAAATTAAGGCGAGAAACTGCAGGTGAATAGGAAAAAAATATACATTTACAGAATAAACATTTCTGAACTGGATGGATTTTCATTCAAAATTAAGTGTAAAACTGGTCAAATTTGTACATATTTGGGATGAATCTGAAAAATTAATAGAGCAAGTATACATTTCCAACTTAATTTGAACATATTAGACACAAAAACAAATTTACAGACGGGATTTTAGATATCTTATTTACTCTCACTGAAAACGTTTCCAGTCATTTGGAGTTCAAACATCTATCAACAAATCCTGGAGTATAATCTTTGGTGTATGTACGTGATCTTTATGTCCCTATGGCAGAAAAATGCATTTAGAAAACAGCCTTCCAACTGACAATACCCAGATAAATCTATGGATGGAAGTAGATTAAATGAAATAATAACACATCTTCAGGTGCAGATTGAACCTTTTAGTTGTTTCCACATGAAAGCTCAAATGTTGAGATGCAAACTAGCCAGAAACTAAACAAATAAGAGACTTGTAAGGACCCAAATCAAATGTGAACCTTAAACTGTATACTGTATTTGCATATCAGTGGTGAAAATGAGTTGTGAAAATAAGCCTTCCTAACATACACAGATGATCCTAATGATATGTCCCGTATAAAACGTTAATTGTAAAGTTTTTCAACCAAAAAGTAATATGTTGGAGGTTGCAGTGAAGTCTAAGGAGCCTTTTTACAGTTATATTTAAATCCCCCCATCAACAGGGGCTCTTTGTGGCTTGTTGTTACTTGTTTAAAGGTCAACAACTTAATAAAGCACAATTATCTTATCTGGGCCAAATGGGGCCATTTTACAGAGTGATTGTGGCGACACCCGGGCTGAACACTGCGGGTCATTGAACGCACCGCGGGGGCTTCAATAAATCACGGTTTAAACGCTCCTTCCTCCTCTGTACAAATGACTGTGAATTCGAGATTACGTCAGCCAGTCTAAATAGTGGATTCCTGGCGTGGCGTGGCGTGCCTGCAGAGGCACCTCGTCCACATCTCACGGCCCAAATGGGAGTCGGGTCCTGGGGGTTTGGGGGGGACGAGGGGGGTTGCGTGAGCACCGGGTTTCCCCGCTCTTACAATGTTTATGGCCTGGCAAAGCACTTAGATATTTGGACTTTAACAAGCAGCCAAGGCCAGTTTTAAAAGGGACTATTTTCATAGGCAAGTAACCAGAGTATTTTAACTGCGACAGTCTTTTGACACTAAAAAAGACACACATTCTGTATTATTTGTATTGTTATTGGCCTTTAAACATGCTCACGAGTACATTTACTTTGGCATTGCATGTTTTAGAACTTAAAATAATGTATCCATTGGAAACCACACATGATTTTCCATTTTTTCATCAGGATTGGTGTTAGCACTCCATCTACTGGCAGCAGAAGGAATTAACTTTAGGGAAGGACCTAAACAAAAGCTAGCTTGCCCCGACATGTAAGTACACATGTCGTAATGAACGTGATTTGACTGCAGTAATTCTCAGAACGAGTCTGTAAATGATTTACAGACTTGAAAACAGCACGAGCTCGACCTCACAAAAGTGTGTGAAATGTATAGTGTTTTTGTGAGTCTCAGTGAAGGAGCAAAGAAGACGACTTCTTAAACCAAATAGGATTAATGAAACAAGTGTGAATGAAGCTAAATACAACTCCAGCTATATTGTTGATGTTATAACATGGTTAAAAGCACAGAAGAGTTAATTATGTATTGTTTAATCAATTAGTTATTCAAGCTGGGGGATTTTTCTTAAATATTGACTATGTGCTAAGTAAAATATGATCAGATCAAACAACAATTTTACTGATAACCATTATAATACTGATTTATTTGTATTTGTTGAAATGTTGTACATATTATTTTTGTCTTTTTTTCCCCTTCAAAATTGTATGATCTTACAATAT
This sequence comes from Chaenogobius annularis, assembly GCA_015082035.1. Lineage (NCBI taxonomy): Eukaryota > Metazoa > Chordata > Actinopteri > Gobiiformes > Gobiidae > Chaenogobius > Chaenogobius annularis. The sequence goes on along the minus strand of BJKM01000586.1, from coordinate 39,962 downwards.
AATACAAGTCGTTGATGTTTTCATTTAAGTCAAGCGTCTAAGAAGCCAATACGGGCCGCATATTTGGGTTGCCAGCTCCCACGTCTAAAACCATCACTAAATAAAGCTCTCTGTGTGCCCATGAGTCATTTCTAGTTTGTCCCCAGGTCAGTAGAGAGTAAAAATATCAATAGAAGAGCAATTATGCTGAAAATGTGGCAGTATGTTTACACAATGTTGTTATAATTTGTGAGTTTCATTATAACTTCACGTAAAATTATAGGCCTAAAATATTTTACGGTATCAATAAATTTGGGTATCGGCCACAGCAGCAAGACCGGCTCCAAAAATCCACATGGGACCATTGTTAAGTTACGGTAGCTTATCCCGTTACATTTGTTAACAATTTGCGCCAAAAGTAAAACCTTAACTTACCCATGCAGTTTTTCATCATCATAAAGCCGCTTTCATATCCTTCAAAGCACTCGCACTCGAAGTCTCCGGCAGTGTTGACGCATCTGCCCTGACCGCAGAGATCCGGGGAGATTCGGCACTCATCGATATCTACAAAGAGAAACGACAGAACGGAGCATGAACGGAAGAAAGAAGGAAAGAAAATAGCTGTAAAATGTTTGCAACTCATCTGGTGAAGGTCTGTCGAAATCATAAACATCAGTAACGGATACAAAACGTGCCGTAAAATCTTTTATTTTCACTGTAAATTTTGTTAACAACAGTGAAGTCAAAGGTTTGGTATTGAAAGCTATCAAGCGAAGAAATAAAATATAATTAGAAGGCAAATAAATAAGAAAAACGTGTATTAAAAAGGGGGGGGGGAAAACGTTGGAGCTCAAATTAAATCATGATTTCTTTTCTAAAGTTCGAATGGCAAAATAATGATGCCCTAAGAGGTTAAAAGTTCACTGATTTTCTTAACATGTCGTACGGCAAAACCATAATTGCCGTATCCCTACCATTTCACTCAAAATGACGTCTGCAAACTTTAGCATAGCTTCAATGGCTTTAACCAAACTCGGTGGTTAGATTCCAACAAAGCCTGGCTCTTATTAGACCCAACCAGCTCGAGGAGGCAATGTCCTTTCCATTTTACTGTAATGAGGGTTGGCAGAAACGGTCGGAAAGAGTGGAGCTGGTTAGGAGACTGGTTAGACTGAGGCAGATGTGTGGTTTGTGCATCTGATGAGAAAAAAAACAACCTGTTTGTAGGTGGCATTTACTTAAGACGTTAACTTTGGCAATAAATCGTTCGTCTAAACACGTTTGAGCAAGGGTTAAGTCCATTATCGGAAGAGGAAGGTACAGTATTTACCATGTTTGTATTCGATTTTACAGTGTAATCATGCATTTCTTCTAGCTTGAAGTTCATCGCCCCGTTTGTGCACCTGTGCCAACTCAACGAGCCTTCATATCTGGCCTGAACACTTCCCATTCTGCCTCATCCTCATGCTTTCATCTAACCTTTATCCATTTCCTTAGGTCCATTCAAAAGTGGCATGACACAATAAATCATACACTATTACATTTCTGAACAGATATATTGTGCATGAGTTCCTCCGCTCTCACCAGTGCAGTTCCTCTCGTCCGAGTCCAGAGCGTATCCGTTGTCACAGCGACACCTGAAGCTGCCGATCGTGTTCCTGCATCTCCCGTTAGAGCAAAGTGTGCTGATCATTCTGCACTCGTTGATATCTGAAAGAGACGGGAACATGCCGGGAGGTAAGATAAAGCATAAAACTAGTCCTCATTTGACAGAAGACATATTCTAAATGTATCACATTCAGTGTTTGCAAACAGTTTTAGGAACAGAAACTTTTGACACTAATAATGTATGCACCCATTTCACCAATAACCAGTGTGCCATGTCATTTAATCCAATCCTATGTGATGTAATGATATTGATCATTTTATAATGATAATAAAATGATCACACGTGTTGGTCCTGGTCATGGAACACTGGACCAGCTCTTTATCCTCCATCTTCCATTTTCTTCTGCAGGGTGACTGGGCGCTCCCTCAGACATAGGGTGAGGAAATCTGAAGACACAATGTCTTCAGATTTGACTCTTATTTACCTTTCAAAAATGGCCGCCCGTTGATGAAGTCCCCACGGTGTGAGAAGCCGGGGCCCCGGGGACAGAGCTGTGTGTACTGAGGACTGCCTTTCTCCGGACACTCGTCACATTCGGGACCCCAGGCCACGCCCACAGAGCAGCAGCAGGCATCCACGCGGTGCTTCCCTGGGACGGGGGCAGCGCAGCGCTCATCGTCATGGGACAGGTAACAGTGCTCTGTGCGCAGGTCTGCAGAGGAAACAGTCTTTTACTTTACAGCACAACAGACAGAGGGAAATAGCATCGCAAGGAAAAGTATAACTATGGGAATTACTCATGGAAACAAGCACATATATATCTATATATATATATCTATATATATATATAGATATATATATATATATCTATATATATAATATAATTAAACTCACAATATGAATAACCCTGACCCAGTGAAGGCTGTAAACTGGGGCTGCACGATAATGGACAATATTGCAATAAACGTTACTGCTGTTAAGTACTGCGATATCGCTAGCGATATTGATTGCGATATTTAAATATACAGACACAGTAATTTCAACAGTATTAAAACTGAAATGTTTATGACTTCATTTGCTAGTCAGACTGAGTCAAAATAAAAACCTAACAGAATCAAGGCTGATTTAGGTCTTAATGTGGCCTTTTTTGTCAAATGTTCCACTTTCAACAACAGTGCATTTCTCTAGATGGAGCGCCTTGGCGTTATTGTGATATTTAGGATAGTGTGAAATGCGTTTATAGATAGCAGTGGAAATAGGACTAGTGATATTGTTGGCAGAAGTTGGTTATAGAGAACAGTTTGGTTTCTATTGATTTTCCCAGGAATGAAGCAGGAAACCAAAAGCCATGGGTTATTATTCTGGTTAAGAACATGTAAATGAAAACAAATTTTACATCAACAAAGATATATATACAGATTCCCTATACAAACAAACTAGACCGTGCATGTTTACATAAACACCAAGTCAAGCCATGTAAGAATTACATCTGACGTGAGCAATAATTAGTAAGTAGTGGTTATTTTAAAATTCATTGTACTTGTACTCACTAGTCAAAGAAGCCTTAGTGGTAATAGTACTCTTAGTAGTAGTAGTAGTAGTCGTAGTAGTTGTAGAAGCAATAGACGTAGTACGAGGAGTACTTGTAATATGAATACTAGTAATCGAGAATGTAGAAGTAAATGGGCTGAATAAAGTTTAGTTTGGATTTTCCCATGATAAAGTAAAAACAGGAAATCACATGTTTTGGTATAAAATATAACCCAGATTTTCAGGCAAAGTCAGTCCCACCCAAAAGTGTTGTTGAAAAGCCTAAATTGGAGGGAATTTGCGTGTAAATGTAATTAGAGTAGACTTTACCCGGCCACATTCATGGTGTGTGAAAGTAAAGCAACTTCAACTGCAAAAACACTGTCAAAAATGTGTGTCTAATTCAATTATTCAATTATTGTGTTATTTTACAACCACAAGAACAACATTTTCTTGCTTGTTAGTTTAATATTATATTTGTATACAAGCCTTTAAAGACAACCAAAGCTCTTATTGAATTCACTCATGTGAGTTTAACAGTGTAATTATACACAATAAACTCAATATTCTAATTATGTATATCACCAAAACAGCAGTTCTAACTTCTAAGTAAAACAACCTCCAAGAGCACCGCGCCAGTTTATCTGCGTTACCATTTAAAAACACACGCCAGATCCAAACTAGAACTAAACCGGGACCAAACCAGGACAAATGTAGCCTCAGTAAAGTGAACTACCTTCTTTAACACCTTATCAAGTTTATATCCTCCAATTACCACTCAATTACGAAGCTGCGAAGTGATTTGAGGACCACCCACCGATGCACATCCTGCCGCTCACGTCCACGGTCATCCCCGGGGGACACTGACAGAAGAAGGACCCCTGAGTGTTCACGCATTTGCCATTGATGCAGACGCCGGGGAAAATCTGACACTCGTCCACGTCTGAAAGAGAGAAGTGCGTTTACTCCAGGAGAAAAAACACAAACCTAAATCAGTGCATGTTGTATTGAATCTGTGAAATAACACCCTTTTAAGTTGTTTTATTATTATTATTATTGATTTTCTATTTGTAAACATACCCATTATGACTTTTATGCACACTGTGAACGGTACAGTATGTCATTTTGTGTCAGTAATTAGGATTCAGTGTTGGCTTTAAAATCATGAATGCAACAAAGGCAAAGAGTGTTTTTGGCCAATGCAACACATGATGATGAATGAATGAATGAATGAATGAATTTGAGGCATTTGCTGGTTTACATTAGTCCAGAGCAAATTAAATAAATGAAATAATGATTGAATACTTAAGGTTGGCTGTAGGATTTGGAAACGTTTTTTTGTATCAAAGGAAAAAACACCAATATAAAATACAAAAACGGTTCTGTTAAAAACGTACCTTCACAGTTGTTCCCTCTGACTCTGCCATAGCCCTTTCCGCAGATGGGGTCTATACGAATACAAAAAACGCGACATCAACACAGCGTACATAGTGTTACGTTTGAATATTTTCGATGTTTCTACCTTTTTCACATTTGGAGCAGGGGCTGCCCCAGGCCTCTCCGAGCGTCGAGCAGCAGTGGGACTTGAGCGTGGCCCCGTTAATGTTCACCTCGCACCGATTATTGATGATCTTCAGCCAACAGGTGCTTTTGGTCGTCTCTGGAAGAAGAGTCGTTTTTTTTGCAAACATATTACACATACTGCGTCTTAGTTCTTGCATTACGCAATGGAAACCTCATATTTAAGAAACAGAATCAGAAAAAGTGAGTCAATGTGGTGCTTTTACACAACTGACAAAAGTCCCTGTTTAGTCAGAGGAGCCACTTTGTCCCACTTGCACGCATTCACGCAACAAACAATGACTGAAAGTGGGTCTAAATTGGAAGATTAAGTATTTTTCCTTCACATTTTGGGCACTGTGAGCCATGTACGTAAAAACTGTGACGCACAAACAGCTCAAACAAACAACGAAATGAAAAAAAAAACCGCACAATTATTCCGTTATTCTGAATTTTCACTACAACTCACTGATTAAGAATTGTATTTTTGAAGCTACTGCATCCGAGTTATTTCTCTTGAGGGTTAAAAAAGTTTGTGCAAGTCTGAAAATGAATGATTCAAATTCCCCGATAAAGTTTGTGTCAGCGAAGACTGGAACTAAACAAAGGGCCACAAACTTTAAAGTGGGTATAACAGGTTTTTACGATTTTCTAATTTTGACTTTATTTGGTGTTTTTAGTACTTGTTGTACACATAAATTATAGTTTCACACCAATCGATTAGGTATTTATGGAGAAAACGTTGAAAAATCTATAGAAAATGACAGGAAGTGACATCACACTAAGGAAGTTTATGCATTAATTACAGAAACAATTTTTTTAAAATTCTCTAAACATGAATTCAACAAAATAAAGGTGCTCTCATATAGTTTTATTTTATTGTCAAATTATAAAAAATCGTGACATTAGATTTTTCTCAGTGTTTGCCGGGTCATTTCCTAGTGTGATGTCATCCATTACAAACAGGAAGTGAAATTCTAAACCTGTGCTATGCTGTGATAACATTTTTATAATTTCTGGTATAATATATTTATCTTAACAGCATTTTAGTCCAATGATTCGTCCAACCTGCCCAAGGCACTTCAAAAAGGTTCCAACAGTGCGGAAAGATGACGAAGATGACAGAATAAACGTGATGATAGCATGAATTCCGCTTAAATGTCTCACCTATGCACTCTAACTTGGTGTTGTCGAGGGAGCTTCCCACCGAACAGAGGCAGACGAAGGAGCCCAGGCTGTTCACGCAGTCTCCGTTGATACAAGGGCTGGACTCGCACTCATCCACGTCTGAAAGAAAGACGTCGCTTGGATTTTAGTATTTCAAAATGCTCACTATTCGTCACTGTATTGATTTGCACACTTTTGCACTTGCCACTTTCGTATCTTCAATTTGCACGGCTAGTTTTGCCCCGTTGTTGTGTCTATTTTTATTGTAACGCCTCATTTCTTTGCATGCTCCTCCTTTTATCATAGTTCAAATTCTACTTCTGTTATTCATTGTTTTATGTGGCACCGTTTCCTAATCTTTCACTGAAAATGGCAATAAAACTTAGATAAACTTGTACAATAAACAAGGGAAATCACCCAGTCATACTAGTTCAATTGCAATATTATACCAAAAAAAATTAAGAAAACCAGGGAAAGTTTAGAAATATATAGCAAAAAATGGTCAATATATTATAAAAAATAAAAACGAAACATACAAAAGAAATAAAGCAACGTTATGATGTTACTAAAGATGGTGGAGCACTGCAGCAAAAACAAGCAATCCCTTGGTAATAATAAGAATAAACTTGTGTGTTTACAAGCTGATTTACATTCAAATGGATAAAACATGAGACATGTATAGTCGTCCAAAAAGACGCTGAGGAGTCTGACCTTCGCAGACGTCGGTGTCGGAGTCGAAGCGATATCCTTTGGGACACTGGCAGGTGAAGCTGCCCGGAGTGTTTCTGCACAGGCCGTTCTCACACAGGCGCCGGTTCATCAGGCACTCGTCAATATCTGAGGGACAAGTGCAGTTATCATTTAAAGTCATGCGCATGAAAAAGATGTCAAGACTATTAGGTTAATCGTGATTATTTAGGACACAACACGACTAAAAAATGAAATTTTTAGGAGAAAATGTATGTTTTCCAACTAAATTAAGTCTTTTTTAATTTGATTAAAAGAAATGTGACAAGTTTAGAAGCTAAATGTAATCCTTTCTGCTCAGCCTTTGCTTAAAAATGTGCTTATGTGCTTTATTATCTTGCTCTCTATGTCAAATTGATCAGCCGGTCACATATTGAGGAGCCGTAATGTGTTAAGAAAATAAGGAAAGAAAATGTAGGATTTTATTGTTGTTTTGGTTGTGAATAATCGCAAAAAATCATTAAAACGCTACGCTTGAACACTAAAATGTGAAATCGTGACATCCCTAGTTAGCGTACTTGTAATTCTTAACATAAAACATTACGACAACGTCAGAAATATGGACAATGCTGCGTGTGAAAAGAGGACGAATTGATGTTGAATTGGTTAAACGTGTTTCTATGCTCATCTTGTTAGTGTTTAGTGCTAGTGTTAGTTTGAATTTGTTCTGTTTTAGATTATCGTGTTTTAATCCTTGCTCCAGAAAATGTAAGATTATTTATTCTGAATTATTGGAAAAAAAACGATTCTACTGTATATGCTTATTATGTTCTATCTTAAATGAAAAAAATAACCATGACACAGACGTTTATTGTGATATTTGAATCGTTTCTTACATTTAAGGTCAATTTATGAATGATTTCAATAAAGAACATAGTGCTACAATAAACAAATTTAACAATAATCTCGCTTTTTCCATATTTTAGCGGGAAAAACCCATTGATCTGTTAGACTTCAATATACAAAATAAATGGACTGCGCTCTTTAGAATTGCTTTTTCCTTCTTTGAGTTATGTCTTCGGTTCATGTCAACACATTACTCCCACGTGCATACCTTGTTTTTGTGATATTACCACGTAAATATCACAACAACCACTCACCGATGCAGTTTTTCCCCGTCTGATCGACCTCAAAGCCCTCGTTGCACGTGCACTTGTAGGTCCTCAGCATGTTCTCACACACTCCGTTCTGGCAGACGTCAGGGTCAAGCGCGCACTCGTTTATGTCTGGAATTCAAAACATGCATGAAATGATCAATCTGTACTCGTTTAGTTATTTTATTGAACGGGCAGCCTCTTGCCTCTCCCGTCTCCGGTGATGCCTCCTCCGTTGGGACATAAAGCCAGAAACTCAGCTGCAACAGAAACAGACAAGACGGTAAATTAAAATGTTACACTGCAAGAGAAGCCTGGGGTAAATGTATTAAATAATAGCTTCATCTACTTCCTGTTCCTTTTGTTCATGCCAATAATTATAATGGATATAATTATTAGTTACAACTGTTTGTTTGACGTGTGTACAGAGCGTTTATAAATGTGTATGAATGTATTAAATCATTTATTAATAACAACAAATATAAATACATATGTACTTGGAGGACCGTGTTTGACGTCATGGAGGACCGTGTTTGACTCCATGCAGGACCGTGTTTGACTCCATGCAGGACCGTGTTTGACTCCATGCAGGACCGTGTTTGACTTCATGGAGGACCGTGTTTGACTTCATGGAGGACCGTGTTTGACTTCATGCAGGACCGTGTTTGACTCCATGCAGGACCGTGTTTGACTTCATGGAGGACCGTGTTTGACTTCATGAGGACCGTGTGCTTGACTTCATGGAGGACCGTGTTTGACTTATGGAGGACCGTGCTTGACTTCATGGAGGACCGTGTTTGACTTCATGGAGGACCGTGTTTGACTTCATGCAGGACCGTGTTTGACTTCATGGCAGGACCGTGTTTGACTCCATGCAGGACCGTGTTTGACTCCATGCAGGACCGTGTTTGACTCCATACAGGACCGTGTTTGACTTCACGCAGGACCGTGTTTGACTTCATGGAGGACCGTGTTTGACGTCATGGAGGACCGTGTTTGACTTCATGCAGGACCGTGTTTGACTCCATGCAGGACCGTGTTTGACTCCATGCAGGACCGTGTTTGACTCCATGCAGGACCGTGTTTGACTTCATGGAGGACCGTGTTTGACTTCATGCAGGACCGTGTTTGACTCCATGCAGGACCGTGTTTGACTCCATGCAGGACCGTGTTTGACTCCATACAGGACCGTGTTGACTTCACGCAGGACCGTGTTTGACTTCATGCAGGACCTGTTTACTTCATGGAGGACCGTGTTTGACTTCATGGAGGACCGTTGTTTGACTTCATGGAGGACCGTGTTTGACTTCATGCAGGACCGTGTTTGACTTCATGGAGGACCGTGTTTGACTCATGCAGGACCGTGTTTGACTTCATGGAGGACCGTGTTTTGACTTCATGAGGACCGTGTTTGACTTCATGAGGACCGTGTTTTGACTTCATGGAGGACCGTGTTTTGACTTCATGGAGGACCGTGTTTGACTTCATGGAGGACCGTGTTTGACTTCATGGAGGACCGTGTTTGACTTCATGGAGGACCGTGTTTGACTTCATGGCAGGACCGTGTTTGACTTCATGGAGGACCGTGTTTGACTTCATGGAGGACCGTGTTTTGACTCCATGCAGGACCGTGTTTGACTCCATGCAGGACCGTGTTTGACTTCATGCAGACCGTGTTTGACTCCATGCAGGACCGTGTTTGACTCCATGCAGGACTGGTACCATATAACCTGGCCAAGTGTCTGGTTTTTCAAAAGTCATCATCTGGACATTGTTTTACATAGTGGTTTCTTAAACAGTGCCCAGATGACAACCTTTGAAACCAAATACTTTTACGCCAAAAATGTAGGAGAAGATGTTCGAAAGTGAGAAGCAGTTTGAAGGGCTGAAGCAGTGAGTGAGAAGATAGTCTACAACCGTCTACAACTGTCTGTGTTTCTGTTCTGTTCTGTTTTTTATAAAGTTTAGGAGAACATGAAAACCTACTGAACCTAAATCGGACTGATCTGCTTTAAAATTGTGAAAACGTTCCATAAATATTTGTTAAAAACACACGCTCAAGAATCTAAATCAAATATAAAACTGTGTATTACTCGAGTCAAAAGTGACATAAAACAGTGGGAGTTTGTAGTAAACAGTTTCGTTCTTTATGTAGCATGTAATGGAAACTTGTCTCGCAAACGCCACATTAAAACGGCTTCGGCCCCGTCTGGAAATCGAACTGTGACAATTAGAGTCGCTGCCCCACCGTGAACTGAACCCACAACCTTCCAGCTAAGAGGCAAGTGCTTACAGTAAAATACACGATGAACTGTTTTTTAACTTTACACTTCATTACATTAGCTATGACCTTTCCCGTTTTTGATTTAAGCAATATGTTTTCATTTGAATCGTGTGTGTGTGTGTGTGTGTGTGTGCAGTGCTGTGGGAGTGCGTTCGTTTGACTTTTCTCACGGGAGCTTTGTGACGGGCAGGGCTGGCAGGGTCGCCTGCCGTAGGCATACTCCGGGTCGGCACAGCAGCACTCGGACTTGGTCACTGCCCCGAACAGCGGCCGGACGCACTGGCCTCGCTTGTACCCGCCGTAACACGAGCTGCGCATGTGCGTGTCTGCTCCCAGAAAGGCAAGATCAAAACGGTGTGTGAGAACCGAGGCGAGAAAATAAGGCTTGAAAAGGGCAAGATTGGGTAAGATAAACAACGTTGGCACAGATGAATGGTCGTCCTGTGGAATAGGCAAGAATTTGATGCGTTTTTCTCCGCTGATATCATCTTGGCAACGCTAATGCAAACAAATCAACACACAATGCACAATGATCATTTGCAGGCAACGGGTAAATGTGGGAAAATATGGACCGCGCAAGAGCAAGAGCCAAAACCATGTCGATTTTTGTAAAGTTTAATACGGCTGCGAGATTAATTGTCATCAAATCAAATGTGCAATTTGACCACAATCGCTGCAAACATTTAGGGATGATAATTTCCTCTGTAAACAACAAAATATCTCTTCCCCGTTGGGACTTCTAATGTGTACAACCTGCTAAACCTCTACAAACACGTTGAAATGTGTCAAGATCATTAGGTTGATCGACAACCGTGATTATTTAGGCCACAATATAATCGTGAGAGCTAAAAAATAATACTTGTGATTATTTGAGTGGTTTTGATTCAATTTATAGTTTAATCTGTCTGTTTAATCTGTCTGTTTTTGTCACATTTACTTCATTTTGTCATTCAATTTCATAAAGCTGGTCACAAACTTGAAAAATAGTAACGTGTTAAGACGAGATTTCGCTGTAATAATCGTGAACAATTGTTAAATCGTGATGTTTCTCCCGCAATATCACGAGTGACACTAAAATGTGACATCGCGACATCTCTAGTGCGATTATTAACAGAATATCAGCAAATATTTCAGTATGTCACAAATGTGTTTAAAACTGAATCAAGCAAATATAATCAGATTTGAATACCTTGTGCGCTTAACGCTAAAATATCGAGAGAAATTAGATACTTTGCCCAAACGTTCCCAGTGTTGGATGCCGTAACTCACCCACGCAGACGCGCCCGTCCAGGCCCACCGCCATCCCGGCCATGCACTCGCACCGGAACGAGCCCTCGGTGTTCACACAGTGTCCGTTCATGCACATCCCCGGAGTCTCGCACTCGTCGATGTCTGAAACGCAGAGACGCGAGGGGAAATGTTTAAGGTAAGGAAGTAAATGGTGGAGAAGACCGAGGTTAGGGTCCGGGTGGCAAATGTTTTTCTTTGTCGTTTGACCGTTGAATCCATCCTTGTGTACGGCAATCTCACCCTGGTTCAATTTGCTCACTGTCAAACACAAAACAAAACTATCCAGAGCAACAAATCAGGCCAGCAAACTAATCCAAACAGCCCAGACCACCCCCCCCCTCGCCGCGCTCTGAACTGTATAGGCGCTCGGTGCAGAGGAAAGCCCCCCCTGCTTTCACTCAGAACCGCACTGGAACATATACAAAGGGTCACTCATCCCCACTGTGATAGACTGTCCTGAATAGCACCAGTTGATGTTGTTGTTTGAGTAAGCTGCGTTATGTTGGAACAGACAAATAAAGTTCCATCCATTCATTCATTCATTAATTCATGCATTCATGCACCGACCAGGAAGAGTCAAGTTTGGGAATCGGACACTACTAATCGACACTTAAACTAATACTATTTTGACATTTCTTGAACAGTTTCAGAATGACGTTACGCTCAATCAGATCTCGTGTAAGAGCAAATGGCAACATAAAGAAAGTATTATTATTTATGTTGAAAATGTCTGTTTATTGTGTAAAAAAATGTATAAAAAAAGAGCATTTAATTATCATTGTAGAATCAAAATCAGTTTACTTTTTTTTTTTTTTATTGGATCTATTATAAATGACTTTTGCTCTCTGCTAAACTCAAGATGAATACATTCGAAGTCATCAAAAACCAACTCCAAACGCTGGGTTTTCTATCTCAGGGGGATATAAACTCAGAGTTAACTCATAAACTGTCTTAAACCCTTTGTGTGTGAAACCGACCCCAGTTCAAAGCCGTGACACGAAATTATCCACAACTAATTAGTCAGCGGTGGAAACAAACTGATTCCCGAGCCTGACCACTGCCACGCGTTTATCTAAAATGCATTTCTTTCCGTCTCCAAAAACGTACAGTTGGCACGGAGAAAAGTGTTGAAGTAATGATTTGTTTTGTCTAAGCGTGTTGAAGGATTCAGAGAAACACTCGAACCGCAAGTCCCCAAAGAAAACCTATTTCACAAATGACTGCATACATCAGCACACGTTTCCACACCCTCGTCTCGTGTTTGTTTATTTTGGACCACAAAACCCGGAGTCGGAGATCAAAGCCGCGGATCCAAAGCCTAGTTGGCAAAAAGGTATTTTTTTTTTTTTTTTTTTATTTTTTTTTTTTTTTTTTTTTAATGTATGAAACGGTCATTAATTTTGCTCAATTAATTGTTTTATGGTCAACGGTAACTTTGACGTGGACTTTTACTACGCAGCCAAATCATTTTCCATTTAAAGTGCATTTAACAGGTTAGAATGCTCAATTTACTTCATATAGTTAGGTAAAATAAGCATATTTAGGTGACTTCATTTTCACATTTTGAGATACGCTTTTACATTTTTATAGTTATAAGCTTATATTTATTTGGTGAATATTTTGATTTGGTTTTGAAAGGTGTGTTGCTGACTTATGGATGGAATTCTGTGCCTTTTCTAGCGCTGCAACGACTAATATCAACAACAACAACAAATCGTAATGGGGTTTTAACAAGCGCAATTGTTATCTGGACTAAGCAGACTCTAAAAGTATATGAAAAGACCTTTTATAACAAAGACTGTGACCGTTTTGAATCAAAATGCCAAAATAGAATGAATAATTTCAGATTTTTCATCATTAATACACTTTCTTTGCGAATATTCTCTATCTTGAAGACTTTAGTCACAATATTTCAACCTTTATTTGGTTAAAGATGTATTCAACAAGCCTCAATGTACAATAGAAATCATTTTAAATACTGTATAATCGCTGACTAGTCGACTGATAAAATAATCGTTAGCTGCAGCCCTACTCGTCAATGGTACTTACTGTAATTTTCAACTTTCCCCCCACATTTCCTTCACAAACTGCTGCTTAACTGGTGTAAAACAACTTTGATGAACAGTCACCACTCATATTATCCCCCCGAACTAAACCAGAAACCCCGTCATATGCACTTTAAGTTTATGGAAGGCAAGTTTGGGATTTTAACTCAAGGCGGCCCCTCTCCTCACATGCACAGCTGCTCTGCCAGGACGCTCAGGGGTTTTCCAACAGATTTTTGGGGGGATTTTTCAGACGAGAGTGCAAAGGCGTGTTCGCTACATGCCAGAGAGTATTGCCGTTACGAGCTGAGAATGGGGGTCAGAGGAAACATTTGGCCCCGGACCAATGCGATGATGCAGTCGGTGCGGATTGCAGACGCTCTGTAAAGTGTGGCGATGTGTTCGTGAACGCACCGACACACATTCGTCCGCTCGTGTCCAGCAGGTACCCCGGTTTACAGATGCACTTGAAGCTCCCGTCTTCGTTTATGCACAGGCCGTTCAGGCACATGTTTCGGATCAGGCACTCGTCCTGGTCTGTGGAAGAAGAGATGTTTAGTTAAAGTGGCTGTACCTGATTTCTCTCCATGCATAAAATATGTTTTGTCCCAGTGCAGATGTACTGTAAAAGCCGCTCTTGGGCTCTCAGGGTTGCTGTGTGCTGTCTGCAGCTAATTACAACGCTGTTTTTAGCATATGCGAATCAGGAGGTACGCAATTAGCAAGCTAGTTGTTGTTAGCTTTACCGTAAAAGCAGAAAAACTTCACTCTGGCCTTTGAAATTTGTGAAAAGCGCTCATGAACTCATCAAGGTGAATAATTAAGATGCTCAGAAAGGCGTTAAGAAAGTGAGGAATAACTTTGAATTGCAGATGTATAGTAAAAGAAGCTCTTAGGGCCGCTGTGTGCTGTATGCAGCTAATTACAAAGCTATTTAAATTATCTGTGAATCAGGAAGAGCACTGTTAGCATGCTAGTTGTTAGCTTTACTGTAGAAGCAGCAAAACTCCACTCTGGCCTCTGAAAGTTGTGAAAAGCGCTCATAAATTCATCGAGGTGAATAATTAAGATGCTCAGAAAGGCCTTAAGAAAGTGAGGAATAACTTTGAATTTCAGATGTATTGTAAAAGCAGTTCTGAAGCTCGCTGTGCGTTGTCTGCAGCTAATTACAAAGCTATTTAAATTATCTGTGAATCAAGAAGAGCACTGTTAGCATGCTAGTTATTGTTAGTTTTACCGTAAAAGCAACAAAACTCCACTCTGGCCTCTGAAAGTTGTGAAAAGTGCTCAAAAACTTATCAAGGTGAATAATTAAGATGCTAAGAAAGGCGTTAAGAAAGTTAGGAATAACTTTGAACTGCTGAAAACTGTTTTTCATGTTTTAAGACAGTAAAAATCAAGTACAACGCCTCCAAGACAACCACTGTATGATATGTCGCCAGTTCATTTGTTTCTTTTCCATGGTGCAATTGTAATAACATCGAACTGTACTAATTTTTGGGAGTCAAGGAAAGACTAAATGATTGGACAGACAGAAATTACAATGTCATATTGTTGAGAATAATGTCTGCAAATGTATTTAATGTGGGATACTTTTTTTTTTTACAATTGATAATATTTGTTGGTATTTTGGTGTATTTTAATAGTTGTTTATATATGTTGTGCACTGTCAGATAAAACAAATAAAATAATAGAAACATTGCTGAAACACCCCTTGGTGTCATTAAACTTTGACAGACCTTGACAGTTCTTGCCGTCTGTGGAACGTTCAAATCCTGCGTTGCACACACAGTGGAAGCTGCCCTCAGTGTTCACACAGCGCCCGTTGTTGCAGATGCGACCATTTGCCACGCACTCGTCCAGATCTGGCAACGAAACAGCAGAAAACATTTCCTGTCAGTGCACATTGAGCCATGGCCGTATGATTTACTAAATGTGATATTAGAGGATATTAGAGTCCTCCATATGACCATGATTTACACCAGCGGTATTTATTTAAGGCGCCATACAATAAGAAAAATAAACAATTTCAAATATACCAAATCTAAATGTCATAATGTATTCATATATTTCATGCAATGTGATACATGATTTAAAATAATCAACTCACTTCAAAATAAAGATAACTCTTCCAAATGATACTTTTGATATAATGTGTTTGGAGTGAATACAATTATCTTCAGCTAATTATCATATCTAGATGAGTGGCAATATTTCTTTCTTTAATTACAGTACTAGGTTAAAATAGTACACTCTTTCATGCCTTTCTTACAATGTGATCTGAAATACTATAGCATTATTTTTGTTACAGACATACATTGCGGACTAGTAGAAGAAGTAGAGTTAATAATAATCTAAAAAAAATCTGCTTTTTCTTGAGCCCTGATCTGCGCTCGTCAGTTTGAAAGTCTTTCAGTGGACGTGTACCTCGACACTCGGTCCTGGTGGCCGTGGTCTGAAACCCGACCGGACACTGACAGATGTAGGAGCCGGGAGTGTTCACACATTCTCCATGAACGCAGGGACTCCTCTCACACTCGTCTTCATCTGAAATACAAAGTGGATAGTCAGACAGAGCTGACAGAATCACATGTAAGGTCCATTATATATTCATTTACAAACAGCAAGTTCGTGTTGATCTTGATAACGATACCTTATTATCTTGCCTTTTATATGTATTTCCTTTGACCTTGCAAAGATATATTATAAATTCTTAGGAATTAGCAGTTTTAGGGTCAGTAGTTTTATCGGGTGCAAACCAGGAAGTAACTCTGGTGCGCCGTTAGCTGGTCAATTATTCTGGCCTGAAAGATGTGAAACGCGCTTATAAACACAGTGCAGTAAAGAATTAGACTTGGAATACATTAGGAAAGTTTGGACCACAACAAACAGTTTAAAATCTTCTATTTATTCTTTTTTAAACATATAGCAACAAAAACTTACATCACACAAACTAACCTATGTAAAGAGAGGAGAAAAAAAAAATAACAGTTCAAAATCATGATTTTCTTTCCTCATAATAATCAAATCACAATTTTTATTTTATTTTATTTTGTCTTCCAAAAAGAAAATGGCTTTCAACATGAACGGTCCAGTCCTAAATAGAGTATAATTAATATATTCCAGTTTGTTTGGGACTCACCGATGCACTCGCCGCGCCCGTCCAGCTTGAAGCCCATGTTGCACTCGCACCTGTATCCGATGGAGCTGGGGACAGGGACGCACCTGCCGTTCAGACACAGGTTCCTGTAGGCCTGGCACATGTTTGTGATGTTCTGGGTTTGGATTATAACAGGAACTGAAGACAATATACACGTATTATCAACAACTGATTCATGACATTAGATACAGCTTGCAATAAAAGCAAGTCAATTGTTAAAGAAAATATTTTCCACCCACTTTTCTCTAAAATGTCTCGAATAAAAATGAAACTTGTTTGTACACACACCCGAGGAGTGAAACTGCGACAGTTACCTGACTGTGCCTAGTTCACTATAAAAAATAATTGTACTTTGATAATCATAATTGTTCTCTGGA
This sequence comes from Chaenogobius annularis, assembly GCA_015082035.1. Lineage (NCBI taxonomy): Eukaryota > Metazoa > Chordata > Actinopteri > Gobiiformes > Gobiidae > Chaenogobius > Chaenogobius annularis. Next base: position 23,120 of record BJKM01000586.1, on the reverse strand, counting down.
CTATACATACTCTAAAACCCATACGAAAAGACCTTTTTATGACATTACTAAATTAAAATGTCAAAAAAGTAATAAATCATTTATGATTTTCAACAATAATACACTATATTGAAACATTTTCACCATAGCGCAAACTTTATTTGGTTGACAAAGTATTTTAAAAAGTGTCAACGTATAATACAACAATAATCACAAACTATTCCACAACTAAAACAATCTTTAGTTGCCACCCAAGTGTCATGCGAAGTCCACTTTGAATATCATGTACATTTAAGACATTTGTTCTGGTAGACACGTCATGTCTTAAATAACTCATCCCTTGTCGGCGGCACACTGGAGCTAAAAGAACGTACCTTGTTGAGGCTGCAGAGGAAGGTTTGGATACTGTGGGTATTGTCCTGGCCTTGGGACTTGGATTGGAATCTGTCCCGGACCCACTGGATATTGTCCTGGCCCCACAGGGAACTGTCCCGGCCCCACAGGGTACTGTCCCGGTCCAACAGGCGTCTGTCCTGGACCCACAGGTGTCTGTCCCGGACCCCCCGGGTAGACATCTGGGCCACCCGGGACCCGACCTGGTATGACCGCACCTGTCCCATCAGGGAGCTGCAGGCAGAGCTTCTGATACTCCTCTGTGAAGGACAAAGCAATGTTACAGGTGATTTATGGACAACTTGGTCTTTTTCCAAACGTGTTACAAGCTTTCTGTTGAGGTATTGTGTCTTGAAGTCTTGGGCAATATCTGAAACTCAGATGCAACAGAAAATAACAAACACAATTGTGCCATGTCAGTTATGTGAACTTCATTATGACGTTTTATGTGGTGGATATTTACAGTGTAATACAGTGTTAAAAACAAGCATCTAATTCAGTGGTTCTCAAACTTTTCACACCAAATACCACCTAAGATAATATTTAGCTTTCCAAGTACCACAAGATCGAAGCTTGGACGTTATCAGGCCTAAATTGGGACAAAATCGGGCCTAAAAGCAGACTAAACCAAGTGTAAAGGGCAACTAAAGTAGCTCTAAATAATGACTAACCCAAAGGAGGACAAAACATTCATAGATTTGTGTGTAAATAAAACAAACACTCAAACATGCACGACAGTTTGAGAAACACTGATCAGAGTCATGTGTAGTTTTTCGTGATAGATCAAATGCTCTTAGTTGAGAACCTAGATTAGATTCCTTGACCACTCACCTGATCCTCGGATGGGGCACATTTCGGGCGTGGAGCCGTCGGACCAGCAGCGCCCACTGTCGCAGCAGCACTGCACCTTGGTCAACAGCTGAGAGTTCTGGCTGGCACAGCGTCCATTCAAAACACTGGCAAAACAGTAGCCTCCACGAGCGTCTGCGAGGAGAGGAAAGACACATTTAGCAACACTTAATGGTACAATAATGGCATATATTGTTGCACTTCAAACGTGAAATTCTAATAATACCTGCACAAAAAATATGTATTTATTCATCCAAGATAGTCCCAATTAGCTATGGAATCTCATCCAAATAAATAGGATACAGAGAACTTAGGACAGCTCAGATCTACACCTGGACCGAGACATGGTTCACGATCCAGAACTAATACCAGGCCTAATCTGTTACTAAAACGGGTCTGAATCAGGGCTTGACCGAAACCAAAGACAAAACCAGGACTAAACCTGTTCTAAACCAGGACAAAATTGTGTTGCTAAGCTCTCAGTATCGTGCTGAATGTCTCTCTCCACTATTGACCCTCATTTCAGGCTTTCTTTTGTTTTGTCTATCTAAAGAAGATTCCTTGTCACACACATAGAAGACCAATGTCCAACATGAGCCACATTTTGAGAACCACTGAGCTTCATCCTCAAACGTGCTTAATTTATTGTTATAATCACAGGGATGTTTCTTTCATAGCCATAACTTCCTGTTTCCTAGAGTCAAATGCTACATCCTGCAGTTTTTGGCACAGTCTAGATTGTGTCTGACATGATTACAATCTTAAATATTTCATGTCTAATTTCACTCCCGGTCCATTGAGCAAAGCCATGTGGTGACACTAATGACACTTGGTAAGATTAATAATCGTGTTGCTTAAGCAGGGCTGACACATGACAATAATAAATAATGCTCATGGATTGTCAGTGCAAATAGAGGTCAAAACTTCCTGCGTATGCGACTTACAGAACGACACAATTTTACCAGGTCTGGGACAAAAACGTTCTCCTCTTAGACTTGGAAAACAAATGAGTCTTTCCTGCTCAACGTGCCATGTTTAAGGACACCAAAGTTATTTATCTAAATGTTTAAGTTTATTAAAAAGCGCAAAAGACAAACAGAAGGGTAAGGTTGTATGTTTTTATGCTAGGATGATGCTTTACCATTAGGGCTGTGCAATGAATTCAAATTATAAACATGAAGAGCATAAAGGCGTTCTTTTTACCCTGCAAAAAAAGAGGCAAAGGAACTTTTCGAATCTACAGTGGCTTTGAAAACAAAAATGCCACAGAAGTATTACAATCTTCTGCAGATACTATCAATAAAAATAATGTTGAGTGGATTCTAACAAGGAGGGATGGAATAATACTTTGATAGTAAAATACATTTGGCTCTTGAAATTTATTGCCGTACAAAGAGTAAAATGGCCCTTTTTTTTTGCAAATGAACTCTGAATTAATCTGCAAACTTGTGGAGGTAAGTATGGCTGCTTAAATATGGAGATAATTATTACAAGATTATTTAAATTATAGTTGAAATCATGATTATTCAAACGATTAAGTGGGGCATCAGCAGCAATGAAAGTGACGTGGCTAACTGACAGGACATGTGTGTGCATTGAACACACTTGAGAGTTAATGTTGATAATCTCGATTACTCGATTACACCATTTTTATGATCGATAAGAGCAATAATCATAATTGAAATGTTATTAATTGCACAGCCCGAGGGGGAAGTGAATTCTGTAGCTACAGCTGCTACAGCTTGAGCCCCTTCGATCACCACCAAACTTTCACACACAATCATGGGCAAGGTGCGTGAAGTGTCTTGCCCAAGGACATAACAAGTGTGCACACGGTCTTTTCTGTTCATGGGTTTCAGCTTCTTGTTTACAGGCAATATTTGGAGGACTTTATACTATTTCCAAACATGAAACAAGACACAAGATTGTATCCACAAGAACAAGACAAGATGAGGTTTTATACATAATTTATTCAGCCTCACAGTTTCTTATTTGATTTCATTTTATATTTGTGCTGTCATAGTAGCATTGCTTTTGAAACCACAGCTTCTCAAGAGATGTAACGCAGCAACATCTACCATTTTTGTCCAATCGAAATGGATTATTTTGACTGTAAATGGTCTGTTTCCTTTGTAATGTCTCGGATGCGTTGTCATGTTGTGTCTGTTGTCTGTTAGGTTTCGTATTTAATGTCTTGTAAAGTCACGTTATGAAATCTGTTGTTGTCTAATGTAATGATTTAAAGGATTAATTCATAGTTATGCAATGCAATTTTTCATCACTCTGAACCCCATGAATAACAAATCTCGACTCGTTTAGTTCCATTACTGAGCTACAACAATAACCAACACAAAATGCTCTTCGAGGGGCAGTATGACTTCTTTGCAGGATGGAAACTCATATTTCTGGAGCTAAATCCTCAGACATTCCGCTCTCACAAACATCCTCTTCTGGGGGGTAAGCAGAGCACGCACATGTGAATACGTGGGTGTATTAATGATCCTCGCTGACCCAAATTCTTCCCGAGTCTGTTTTGGGTCAAATTGAGCAAAACGTGAAGGATTTGTAATGCTTTCTGGTGATTTGTCTGGGTGTGGTTGGATATGTTGTTCTTGTTTTGGGGTATTTTGATGTTCCGATAAATCATGCAATGGGAATGTCTGTGCAATAGCAAAAAACAAAAAAAAGAAACAATGTGATCGCTAACAACAGACGTGACTATGGGTATGAAAATCTCTCTAATCACAACAAAGAATTTATGCATTACTCATTTGCTATATATGAGGCAATAACTAGGCCTGTATTAGACAGCAAACTTGCTTTTGTGGGTCCTGCGTTGAATGTCCTGACAGCTTTCTATTGGAATTGGAATTCAAAACTAGGGCGCAACCAATATATTCGCTGTGAGCAATCGTTTTGTCAATATCACACCCTCGACATGCATAGTTTGTTTGAAAGCCTGGACCCCTGGATGTTGGCAACAGCTACACGCAACGTTCTGCTCTTCTGATTAGTGTCACGCCTAGCATTTCAACTAGTGGCAGTAAACAACTCGATCAAATAAATGATTGGCTGACTAAAGACATTCCCCGTGTATCAATTAATTGACTAAAAGGGGATGAGGCATTGGGCATCTTGCATAAAAACAACTTTGCGCATGGAGAAGTACAGCATTTTGAGTGAAAAGTCAGATTAAACTGTCCAGTCACTCCAAAAACTCCATCGAAGCCACTCCATGCTGTCTCCGTTCTGCTGCTGTGCATGTAACTCCTCGAAAACCTAATAAAATAAACTAAACCTGGACTAGATCAGAACTAATCAAGGACTTGAACAGGACCAAACCAAGTCCAAAAATGGGCTCAATTTAGGTCCAAATAACGGCAAGTGTAAGCGCACAGACAAAAGAAACCAACAACTGACTGAACTACTAAAGGACCACAGGCTTACTGACCACCACCACTCACTAACACTTTCATACTCGATGAGGTGGGCGACGCGTCTCGAATGCTTTTAGTTCATCTGAAAAACCTCATCGTCTTTCTCAGATGTCTGTGATTACCTCTGTTTTGTTTATAAAGTGGACCCATCTGATGGTTGTGGAAAAACAATCGTCGGACGGCTGACCTAAATTCTCTCGACTGGAACCTGCTCTTTCTTTCGGTGCCAGGAATGAAAGAAAACCCAAGTGGACTGGAAAGTCAAACACTTTTCAAACCGGACACTGCAACACTGCTTTGATATTTGCAACTCGCCGTGACCAGAAAACATTGCAAATAGACATAGCATTCAAAGGTTTTTCTGCAGACCTAATTTGTATTGAGGTAGAAACATCAAGACATTGTTGAAAAGTGGGTCCCACAATTTGACTCAACAAGAACAGAACAACAGTTTGCCACTCACCAAAGCACTGGAGGTTCAGTTCTTTGTTTCATCAATGCTTATTGTTGGACAAGACCAACAGATTTCCTTGCAATGGGAAAAAACACTGGCAATGGCTGTTTTTTTATAACGACCCTGAGTTGTGTTAAACTAATTGTTTTCCTGTTATTTAGCCAACCATGATATAACATTGTATGTGCACGAATGTTGGACTGAATCTTACAACCAACCTGCAACGAACGATCATTTTACTAATCGATTCATCCAGCAATTACACATTATAGAATGTGAAATGCCTGTAAATGTTTTATTTTTTAATATTTTACTAAATGTGACCCAGATGATGTTAGGATGACGCTGCTCGAGGTCGTCCTGATGCACTATATTACAGATAAAATTGTTTTTTTGATCAAAATCACTAAAAGTACTGTGTCCTGTGTCATTTTGATGTAATTCCTGCTTTGTACGAGTCGTAAAACATCTTCCCTAGGCACATGGCATGTTTTGGAGTCAGTTTATAGTCCAGATAATGATTATTCAAGTACTAAATCAGTTGACAATTATCTAAAAAATCAATTAGTAGCGATTAATAGATTAAATTGCTGCAGCCCTGAGTAATACAACGTGACTAAAGTGTCAAGTCAAGTCATGTGTATTTGTAAAGCACATTTAAAACCACCACAATGGCCCAAAGTGTTGTGCAAAGGCAATACAAAATTCCATAAACCTTACAAGGCATGTGAAAACAAGCTAAAATAACGCTATAAAATGTTCTGTTCTGTTGTAATGCTCGGATGAAGACTATTCCTGAGTCTGGGACATGCCACTGCAAAAGCCCGGTGTTCCAAATGATGTATTATACAGGGCTTTTAAACAAATAAAACACATTTCTGACAATAAAAGAACCAGTGACATATGTCTTATGATTACGTGGCATTTGTCTATTGTACACTCCACCTTGTACCACCACATGCAGCTGAACTTGACTTCCCACAGACTTCCGAGACTAATCCTACGGCGTCAATAAATCATTTGACTTTCCATAGAAACGTCATCCACGTCCATTTGAGCTAAGAGCCGTGTCATGTGAGCCGCTGTCTTGATCGATGGCTCACCTAAACACCTGGATCCATCGGCGGACGTGTAGTAGCCCTGGGGACACTTGCAGAAGTAGCTGCCCACCGTATTGGAGCATTCACCCACACCACACAGTCCCGGGATGTTCGAGCACTCGTCCAGGTCTGCAGAGAGCGAGAGAGAGAGAGAGAAAGAGAGACGCCTCGTTAATCTGAAATTCAAAATCTGCTCCAACGAAACAGCACGGCGATCAGTTAGGGCTAACATAAACCAGGGATGTCTGCGAAAGCAACTAAAGCCACTTGTTGGCGCTGGCAGAGGAAACAGGGCATGTCACAGGATATTAAATTGCACTTTAAAGTATATACAAATCACAGTAAGAAAGAAGTGTACTGTCCTCCCAAGTTTTCCAGCATTAAAGGGGAGACCAGGACCCAAAATAACGATATATAAATGCTAATTAAGGACGTTGATTATGGAAAATAACTAGTTAGTCATAATTTGGTGCAGAACATTTCTTTTTAGGAGTTTAAAGTGGATATGACTACACATTTCTCTACAACAACATAGTAAACATGATTATATTTTACAACACTTTTTGCTTATTTCAACAATTTTGGAGGTGTTTATAATTGTACTTCCTGCTTGGACATGAGCAGCAAGGGTAGAGGTACTTCCTACGATAGTTATGATTCGACAAAATGACGAAAGCTTTATTTTGTTAAATGTAATTTGCCGCTAGAGTGTCGCGTATTGATGACATCACAGAGGGATTCGGTTACGGCACTCGGCTCTACTTCCTGTAATTTTCAACTCTGTCCATTTTTCTTCACAAACTGCAACTTGACTGATGTAAAGCTCTGATAAGTATTTACCCACAGGGACTGATCCACCCGACTAAGTAATTGAGACACGCAAACCTGCCATGTGCACTTTAATGTATCTGAAAAGTGTTCCTTCAAATTCCTAAAAAAAAGTCTGTCAGAACTTCAGGATTAATAATAGATTTTTGAAAAGTTGAGTCCAATTCACCCGGCTCTGTTAACACAATTCACGTTTAAAGATGTGCCATGTATGTTTTTGGTGGAGTTTGTGTCAAAAAGATGTTATTGCTTTGCCTGGAATGTTCAACTTATCTTCCATGTATTCAATTACAGGCGTTGTTATAGCAAAAAATGATGATGAATTCGGTGGAGTTACCCGCTTAACTAAATAGAGATTGCAAAGATGTATACTGTTTTGTGGTACGTTACAGGCAAAACCACAATATCCAGCAACATCAAGGAGAAAAGAAGGTTTCTAACCCTTTAAATAGAAATAAATTCCACTTTAAGTCGTAGCTGTGCAGTGCTGAAGCAGGAGACTGGTTGTGTCTAATAAAGTTGACATTAAAGAGTCCAAAGAGTCGTGCGTGTGGTCTGCCCCTTCAAACCTGCACCAGCCCGAGGTGACGCTAGCCACACCACAAGACGACGGATGTGGTTTTCTGCTCCTTCATTAAGCCCTCTTTATGTGAAACCTGTTGACTTTGCCTTGTCATTGCTCTCCGCGCTCCAGAGTCGGACATGTTTTTGGGACGTCATGGTGGTTTGGTTTGAGCTTACCTTCGCATTTCTGCGTGATCTCGTTGAACTTGTGACCGGCGGGACATTTGCATTCGAAGGAGCCCACAGTGTTGATGCAGTTTCCCCCCTGACAGAGCCCGGGAATGGCCTGGCACTCGTCCACATCTGTTCACACACAAAACATGCAGATTTTACTAGACTCAGAGGATGGAAGTGGAGATTAAGTGCATTTGTCTTTTTATTGTTTTAGCCTAGTTTTTGAGTTGGATTCTACACAAGATTTTGTAGCAAAAACCTGATTTAAATTTGACCAGCCTTGTTCCTTCGACATTGAGTTTGTGTATGGTTCTGTACAGTTGTTTTTGACTGAAAAAGATTAAATTATCTGTATCATTGTAAACTCCCCACTTGTATCTTATGTTTTTGTTTGTTTTTTTGTTTTTTTAGGACAAAAACATCAAAAATATTTAGTGTTTCTTGTTAGACATTAATTGCTCTACCAATATACTGTCAAGAAAAGAGACAAAAATATGTATCATTATGTATTAATATAGTGTTTTAATATGAATAGAGAGAGACGGTGTGACCTTCATAGAATCAGAAGAATCAGAATCACAATGTATTTGTCCATTCAGTATAAAAAAAAAAAAAAAAAAACACATCAGATTCCTCTCCATCCCCTGCTAAGAGTACACCCTGTTCTTGTGAGCCCTGTTCTCGTGAGTCCTGTTTCGGGACGTCCCGCAGAGAGGCTGTTCTGCCGGGACAGAGGCAGACGGACACTGGCCCACCTGCAGCACTGACCCGTGACACCTCCTCTGACAGACCCAGCACCGAGGGCCGTCTCTGGGCATTCCACACTCACACAGGAGGCACTGGCACCCACCTCCGCTCCACCCAATTAGACCTAATCCTCTTGACCAGGCCCGAGGACAGGACCAGTGCAGACAGGGGCTGGCAGCGGTTCAAAAATGAATGAGGACTGACGTTTAGAACTCAAAAACAACATAATCTCGTGCTCGCTTGTACCTGTGAGGAATGAATGCGAGAAATTACACATATTATATACACAATTATATATAACCATGTTCTAATACTGTTTGAATTTTTTTTCAATGTTAGCAGGTCCCCTCCCCTCCGACAGTCGAAAACACTCGTTCTGAATCTCCTCGACGGCTCCTCATTCTGAATCTCCTCAACAACTGCTGTTTTTAAGTACATAAATCATCGCCAGACTCATTCTGTGCATTTCTCCCGTCTAATCACGATCAGTGCAACTGCGTGCTGAGACCAGGAAGTGAGAAGCCAGCTTGAAATGCGTTGAAATGTTTATGTTAAACTTTTTTTTCTTTTTTTTTTAAACAGGTACTTAAGAGTATGTTTAATAAATAAGAATACAAATAATGCATAATATTTGTCCTTTAATTAGGTAATAAAGTCTCAACAAATTCAGTTCAGTTTTTCTTTTCTCATTGTTGACTTTCTGGCGCACATGAACATTGAACATGTGACACATTTATAATATTTTAGCCGCCAGATAAACTTTTCTCTAGTTCATTGAAATTAATGTAGTTGCTGCTTAACTGGAAATGCTGATGACGACGGAAGTAAAAGTGGGCGGGGCAGAATAAGGTGCATAACATAGCCTTTATCCAGACATGCATTGCCCGTAGAAGATGTTTCCATGACTCTGAAGGTTGTTTTTTACATTTAGGGAGCTTCAGAGCTCTTTACATTGGATATTTAATTAACTTAATGTTTCTATTTGACACATTCTAGTAATTACACAACGCTCCGTATTCACCTAGGCCTGTATTCTCTGGACTTTGATTCCTCTAACTACTTCACAGTTGGCGGTAACATCTACGCAAGCGCACCAGCCAAGTCAAAAGTCAAAAAAGCAGAACATGAATTATTATTGGATGAAAACAGGCCTCCGGGCACAGAAGCAGAGACGCACGGAGGCAAAGGGGCAGACTTTACCTTGGCAGGCTCCAGTGCGGTGATTTGGGATGAACCCTCGGCGACAGGGGTGAGGCTGGGCGGGACACATCTCACACGGGTGCCCCCATGCCCGTCCCACCGTGGCACAGCACAGAGTCTTGGTGCAGACAATGCCCGTGAGCTGGCCCTGGCACATCTGGTTATTCACGGAGGCGAAACATGGCCCGGTTCGGTAGTCTGTAGGGACAAAACAAAGACATAGTTTGAACGGGCATTAAAGCAGAGTACATACAGTAGCTATTGTTTATTGGTATTAAATGCATATTTTAACCTTGTTGTTTACTTCTACTTTAGGTATTTCCTTTTTCAGATACTCACGCTTTCTAGGAATGTCAAGATTAGTCGGTTAATCGAGGATCATATTCAGGTCACAAATCAATCGCGAGAACAAACAAGATGATAATCGTGAGAATCGTAGGCGTAGCAACAACCAGTCAATTCTGTTCAATCGATACTCCAAAAACGTCAAACTACATGCAACGTACTTTTTTTATTTTTATCTGAGTGTTTATGTGATAGAAGTTAATCCATTAGACGGTTTTCGTTTTAATAGCGCCAACAATCGGGAATAATCGTAAAATCATGTTCGATATCGTTGACATCCCCAATACTAAACGTTTTGCTTTCTCTATTCTATTCCTGTTTCTCTTTTACAACTACTCTATTCAATTACAAAAGAATTGTGTGTGGAATGGCAAAAGACGGTTCAAAATGCAAATTAAAAAGTGAAGAAAAAAGCAATGCAACAAAAATGCGTCTTGGTTACAAATACCAACACTTGTATTCGCTCCAACCATCACCATTGGCTTGTTTTTTTTTAGCATATTTATGGATTGAAAGTACAATCTTGAAACCAATAATAAGCCAACGGAGTAACAACTGGCAGTTTGATTATCTACATGGCTGACTCTTAAATTGTGAGACCAACTGCAGCTTGCAATCAAAATAACATGCATAAACACTAAATAACTAAATCGGTTTTATCCTTTATTTATTCCCACACAAGCCGTTTATTCGGCTTTGTTCATCACATAATACAACACAGAAGGTCTGACTAGCGACGCTTTCAGTCTTATCAATCAAAACCATTTGTAACCACTTGCCAATAAAATAATCTGTACCATACTCGGCACTCAATTTGAGCCAATGTAATACCATTCTTTCAAGAAACACCTCGCCAACGCCAAGCCGCTTTCATACCACGCCTGAGGTTAAAATGGATGTCTGGATACATTTTCTACATTCAGTTTGACATATACGCCGGCGTTTATCAAATGTAAACGCTCCAACTCACAGTGCGCAGTTTGCAATGAGAGACTTGCACGGATTGTGGAAAAAAACTAAAGCAAAACTATTCGATTGAGCATCAAGACAAGAGTTAATTTGTTATTGCTGCACTTTGTGATTGTATCTGTGAAAAGCGCTACATACATAAAGTTTACTCACTTATTTACTTACTTAGGTTTGTCAAAAGTACAAACAATCTGACAAAATGTTATATTTTTTTAACAGTTTTAGAATAATCTTGAGCTTTATCCGAACTAGTATAAGACTACACGGTAACATTAAGAAAATATTATTATTTTTTGTGTTGGAAATGACTGTTGATTAGCTAAAAAAAATTGTAATTGCAGTAACAAAAACCGTTTCAGAAATTTGAGCCTATTCCTCAGTATCGAAATCAAGTTTGAATCAACACCAATCAACACTAATCAATTCAGAAGAAATCAGTTAAAAAAAAGAGATTTTCTGGAATATTTTCGAATAGTCTTAACCTAAATTAGAGCAAGAGAGAATAAATGCATTTTTTGAACATTGTCTTAAAAAAAGTGTTTTTATGATCCTTGCGGTATCGATTTTGGCATTGACGCTCCAGTACTTTCCTCGGCATCGGCCGGCTGCACACTGAGATCTTTGTCTGTGAGCCTCAGGTGTTTTGAGCGTCTGTTCGAACAAAAACTGCAGATAGGGCCGGGTCTGGAAAAGCTTTTGGAGCCGGAGACGGGGGCGGCTCCGGTGTCGATTTAACGCTGGGATTTACATAACGACAATCCAGTCTGCTGCGGGTATTAGCACATCTCCACTCACGTCGGTCATACCTGGAGTGAACCGCCAAAGTCGACTTATTTTAGGAGACTAAAGAGGGCCAGAGCTCTTTTCTGTGCAAGATTCACACTTATATAATCCACATGAAGCCTATTTCACTTATATCTCAAATAACTGGCAAGAAAACAGAATAAACTACTGTTTAAGTGTATTATTGCTTGTACTATACAGTTTTGTCACACATTAATAGTCTTATGCTAACAAGAAAATAGGACCAATGCTATAAAACAAGTAAAAGGACTTGCATCAAAAGGCATGAGCGTCCATGACTAGTAATTGCAGTCTTTAGCGTTGTGTTAGAATCATAATGAACTATAAATTGGTCATTGCGCATTCTAATCTGCATAAAAGGCACAATAAACAGACAACGATATCTTCACTTCTCTTTTTATGTGTATTTTATGCCACTTTTCTCTTGTAAATAGTAATTTGGTTGTGTTTTTCCCCTGTTTTGTAAACTAGAAATAAGTGACACAAATCAGACCACTGCACGCTGTCTACATCTAATTATAACACGTTTTACTTCACAATCTGATCCGAAAATGACATATGACGCTTAGGGATGAGAGCTGATTGGCCGCGCAAGAGTGGTCCACCCCTTTTCACTCCTCCGCCCCGAAAAAGCTGTTCTAAAGCTAAAAAAAAAAAACCCACAGGAATATTAACAATGAGTCAAGAAGTTTGTGGGAGCCAGAAACGGATTTACGTTCTCCTTTTTGTGGTTTGAAAATCAAGTAATGCCTCTTTAATTCTGTCCGCTCAATAAAAAGTGTTGGAATTATCAGGTCAAGCTGCACTCGAGAGAAGAATTTCAGAGGGGCCAGAGCACGATTGATGTAGTGAAGAGGTCATCGTTCATATGTCACGTTGGACCCTGGAGAGGCTGAAGGGTGTTCCTCTAAAGTGCATGCTCTGGTCGAGTGTTAAAAACCACAACAGTGCGAATATTCCTCCTCCGGGACGTCCCATCTCTCCGCGCCTGCTAACTTATTTAAACGCCCCTCCTTTGGACACAACGGAGTCCACGCCGCGCCTTAGCAACCGAGTCCCTATAGCGTCAATAGCAGATTATAACGCTTAACAGGTGAGGCGGCGGACGATGGCTAAACGGAGAGACTTTGCAGGAGAGTGGGGAAGTGTCTGGCGCCGATCCGGAATCAAATGATTCCCATATTTTGGAGCAGACACTCGGGAGTCGAGGAGAAGGTTTGTCGATGTTAAATCAACGGCAACAATGGCAACAACGATCAACACATTAGTGAAGCAAT
>BJKM01000586.1:0-7500 GCA_015082035.1 Chaenogobius annularis | reverse complement strand
TGAGCACAACTTCCATACTTCCACTCCTATTGAAACTCGATAGGGTTTTTTGCCATTTAAAAGTATGTATTCCCACAGACCCAGGGCCATATTTTGCCCGCGGAGGTACTGTTAACGTGAGCCGTTTGCAGGGGGCGGGGCCAGGGCACTATATTGCGACCTTGCCGGCCGTAACGCTGACGTGAAGAGGCTGTACTTGGCCTGCTGGAGGCTGGATTGGGATGGTGCCAGTCCATATATGGTGATAGTGTTTGAACCAATGACCAATGATAACTGTGGCATTCAAAAGCACCCCCTGTGTGAGATGTTTGTCATGGCCTTGTATCCAGGCAATGAAAGTAATGAGCATTGATTGAAATGCAGCCTCGAAGAGTTGTTTCTTTATTTAATTCACCTTCAGCGGAGAGCTCGCCTTCATCCCTGGGTTGCCCAGACTAAACCCAGACTAAGAACGAGCGCACATCTCTGCTTATAAACTCGACCTGTGATCCATAAACGAGGGCCGGCAGCAGCAGAACCACGAGAGTGGGCACACACTCCCAGAATGCTGCAGACATTTGTTCTTGCACGTCGGGCTGTAAGAAGAAATTGACGTCATGATGTCGTTTTGTTCTCACAGTCTTTGTTCGCAGGGCTGTCCTTCCATAGGCTCCGATTGGCTAAACCATTGGTTGTCAAACTTATACATAAAACACCTTATTCTCAAAACTGTTAATGCTAAAAGTCTTTCTTGAGTGATGAGACCAGCCATAGCGCCGTGCATGCATGTCCGCGCTCTGCCTGCATTTCGTGCATCTAAATTCAGTTCCTCGTTTGGCTCGTTTCTCTGTGAATATGTGACTTATTGTAACTAAACACAAAGCGTTTACATAGAACACGTCTGCCAAGTCCCCACGTCTCCTCCCTCCACAGTCTCTGTGTGTGAGCTGGTTTATCTGCTTCCTGCACATCTGACCAGTTAGAAAAAGTGGGTCGCCAGAAAAAAAGTTTGAGAAACACTGGGCTAAACAATATCAACTGAGCTGTCTGTGATAATAATCTCCATAGCAACAGTGTGGAAAAGGTTGTTAGGGATCACGGGGGGCGGGGTCTAGCTGAGGCGCTTCTGTTGAAGTATGAATGCCAGAGCCGAAACCAACTTTGTTCTTGTTCTTGCAGCCCTAGGTAAATGAACAAACTTCTTGCTTCTTATGAAGTATGAATTGGCCTTTAGTTCCGGAGCCCAAACTCTGAGCCCCCGGTGACAGCAAGGACTGCATGGGAACTGCAGCACAGTTACGCACAGCTGGACCAGCTTCACGCAGACTGGGACAAAGGATTTTGGGTGAATGTGATTGAATGTGTTTTGCAAATAGGTGTTCCTCTCTGAGCTGAGCACATGAGTCTGTACGGTCCAGCTTGGTCCAGACCGCCCAGTAACAGGGGTCCAACGCGGGAGGTGGGGGTCCAGCAGAGCACATAAAAGCACTGAGAGTGGGGGGGGGAGGGGGGGGACTGAAAATCTGACTGTATTCATTATTCTATAATTTAGAATTTTGTGTTATTTATGCCCCATGAAGGTTGTTTATGTTATATTATTTGTCCACACTCCATGCATAGTTTTGAAGTTTATTAGTTACAATTCTGGCCATTCACAGAATGCACCAGACCACGTCCTCAGTTTGCTTTACTCCATCTCATATTTTGGCATAATCCCACCTCTTTGCAAGAACGCCCTGCGCTGTCATCAATTGCGCTGACTGCAAGATGTGACGATGTGAGCTCCGCTGCGCCCACGTATACGCTACCTCTCCGGGCGCAAAATACGGCCCCCAGTGTGCAAAGACATCGGAGGCCAGAAGAGGGACAAAGCCATCACATGCTACAGTCTGTGCCTTCCACCAAGATGAGTTCAACACATCAATATCTGTCACAGGTTGTGGTAAACTAAATATAGACTGGGCACATGGAAAACGTCATTACCTACAGCTCTCACAGCGGGGCTTTAAAAGGGGCTCGTAAACTTCTGACTTGTAAGATCTTTCCCTTTCATCAGCTGTCTAATCTTCTCTGTGTGGTAGTTGACAGTTAGAGGTGGGAGATAGAAAGGCAAATGGATAATATCGCAATTGTTGCGTCAGAGAATATAGCGTATAACGTCTATAATTGAATAATTATAGTTGAAATGACAGCAGAAAGAGCTGATTAAAAATGTATTGTACTTTTCTTCACTATTGAGGTTAATTTTGTGGTCCATTCATGTTTTGTACCATTCGTGAACCTCAACCAAGACAATTACAGACCACTCATTGAACTCAAATACAGTTAAGATAGATATTATTAAAAAGTTTGCAAAAAATTATGCACATTTTATACAAGAAGAGCAACATTTTTGGCTACTTCCTGAAATTCCCCAGCAACCAATGAGCAAAAACTCATCTGAAGGTCAGTTGTTTTACTTTGACAAATAAAACTATATGAGAGTGACTTTATTTTGCTGGCTTAATGTTTAGAGGGTGAAATAAATTGTTTCTTTGTGTAAATTGTGCATAAACTTAGGAGGCAATGAGTGTTGCTGGTGTGATGTCACTTCCTGTCGTTTTCTACAGATTTTTGGATTGGTGTAAAACTATCATTTATGATTATTTACAACAGATATAAATACACCTAATTACAATCAAAATGAGAAAATCATAAAAACCTGTCATACACCCTTTAATTTACTGCAATATAGAGATGAGTTTTTTGGGGGGGATTGTACTTTTTGGAGTAGATATTTTTGTACTTCTAACTAAGTATGAATATTTAATGATGTGTGTATTAGATGCAGTAAAAAAATAAAAACATTTATTTTGCTTTAAATTGTTTAATGAATCAATTTTGTATAAAGAACTGTCATAAATGCTGCTAAAATGTGTACTTTGAGTGGTATTTTTCACGGATTCCTGATACTTTTACTAATTTGGCAGCGGTGCGTTTTGTTGAGTGCAAATGTGCAGCGCTCTTCCCCCCCACCCCCCCTCCCCATCCCCCCCGGCCGTAAAATCCGTAAAATCAAACGTTGAGAAGTGAATGAAGTCTCGCAGTCAGCTGAGGTGAGAGGGGAGCGGCCAGCTGCAGCTCAGGGGAAAATGGTGTCATTGCAGTCGTCATCCGAGTGTTCACAGCTGTGGGGATCCACCCATGTCCCGAACATCTGGGACCCATCACGCAGTTCACACAGAAACGCGCCGAGAGAGAAACCGAACGCGCACGCACAAACACACACGCACGCACACACACACCGCCGCGAGCTCGTGCCAAAGAGCCGGCCGGCAGCACTCCCTTCGGCGAGCGGCGACAGTTAATGCGTCTAATGTGGAAAGAAAGTGAGGCTCGAAAAATGGGCACTTTTCTAATAACTCTGAGCGATTGTTTCACATTGACACTGACAGCGTTTTGCTTTCTACCATTTCCACCATTAACTGCAACAGCCAATCAAAGCCTAAGAACAGATGTATGTTTGATGCAGATGTGTTGGAGGCCAATGTGTTTTATGTGCAGGTTCACGGCGCTAAATATGGTTAAGAAGATGTTGATCCACTTCAAGATTTAAATGTTCTACACTGCACAGATGCTAATGTTGAAATCTGTTAAAGGCGCTTTCTGCTACTGTCGATGTGTGAACTAGGGCTGTCAAAAGTACCGAAAAGCAGATACTAATCGATACTAAAACTAGTACTCATTTTGAAGCATCAATAGTAAAAAGAACTTCATAAACAGAACAAAATGTGGCCTTTCCAGAACAGTTTTGGGAATGATCTTGCGCTCGAGCAGAACTATTTTGTGTTGAAAATGCAGTTTTAAAATTCTCATTGCTGTATCAAAGTTGGTGGTGAAAATCGAGTATTTTCGAGTTTGAAATTGTAGTATCGTGACAACCATCGTGCGAACACGAGCAGGGAGAACTGGGTGGTTCCTGTGACTAAACACTTATAAAGCAGTGTATTTCTGAGTGGAATCAAACTGTTTATGTCTAGAGCTGGGTACAGTTCAATACTTATCGAGTACCAGTGCTTGAACAACACCTGGTTTTACAAAATGAATCAAAGTGTTCAGATATTCCATTAAACATTAGTTCTTTGAGTACAAACTGGTGCCTAGAAACGATCTAACGTGCTCTTCCAGGACCCAACAGGAAAAAAAAACCCAAAAAATATTTATTCTCCCTGTGTTCAGTAGCGTTTTCTTTTTTTCGTTCCAGTCTGTACCGTTGTGGCCTGTCACAATAATTATATACTTCAATAAATAAAAGCTGGAAGCATATTTGGGACGGGGCTAAACATTTGTCATGCATTTGTACCTTTGTTTTTTTGGGGAATGTTGCTATTTTCTTGCAGCGGGATCAGATTTGAGCTGTAAAGGGTTGAATAAATAACTTGAAATCTGAAAAACAGATTCAAAATAGGTCTTCAATCTGCTGTTTTTTACATTTAGAAAAGGGCTTACTGGGCTTATTATCGTGCTTTATGGGTTAATGTATCCGTGGCCTAACCTAGCTTCAGTATTCTCCTTTATAATAATATTTTTCTGTAGCGATGCGTCACACTTACGACCTACGTACTGGTACTTTTTCACTTGTGTTCAGCTGAAAGGTCTGATTTTGCAGGAACACTTCTCTACTTCCACAACATCCACTTTTCCGCCTAAAGTTATGCAGCTTTTTTTTTTTTTAATGCATTTTAGCAGTTTCCATCCACCAGCCCAGAGCGATCATTTGTCCTTGTGCAATTTTCAGTTTAGTCAGCGCGCCTTTGCGTCCAAAAGCAATCTGTTCTACCTCTGTTAGCGAACAATTGGAACAGCTGCATGGTCGAGGTGTCTAAACAAAGCCGACGCAAAGAGTCTGAGTCTGCATTGAGCACGACGTTACATCAACAACTGAGAATAAACTGGGACCAAACACATGGATTATACACGGAAATAAACCAAGCCTAGGACGGGACCAAACCAAATCTATATCGAGACTAAACTGGGATCGGGAAACGCGCGCTAAAATACTGCATATGACAACGTAAAGTTTCATTCTCCTCTTGATTTGCAAGATTGAATAAGGATAAACTAGATCAAGGTTTTGGACACGACTCTAGTAAAGAATGGATCCGATAGATTAGTTATAAGACTGTTTAAGACCCACACAATCAGCCCTGGTTTTCCATTCAGCACCTCTGAAAAGTGAGAGACTTCACTCACAATTGGCTGCTGAACGACACTCCTGTTGCCAAGTGGGCCCCGATTTATACGTTTTACATACGAAAGTCTGCATCGTTACCGTTCCACCAGCCTCTCAGAAGGTGTGTCTTTATTTATTAGAGCGAGACTATAATTGGATTGACAAAAAAGGGGCGTGGCAA
Organism: Chaenogobius annularis; assembly: GCA_015082035.1. Classification (NCBI taxonomy): domain Eukaryota; kingdom Metazoa; phylum Chordata; class Actinopteri; order Gobiiformes; family Gobiidae; genus Chaenogobius; species Chaenogobius annularis. Next base: position 2,128 of record BJKM01000586.1, on the reverse strand, counting down.
AGTTTTCGAAACTATTAAAAGGTTAAACGGGGGGATTTCTGGCGACAAATCAGAATCTCATTTCCTCGTGGCGAGCACGAACCACCCAAAATTGGTCCCCCCCACGTGTCAATCATTCCCTGTGTGGCTCGGTCCAAGGGTACCGGCTCGTTCCCCTGGTGTTCGTTCAGTGTAGCGCCACGGTTCGGCACACGAACTACAAAAGGGGCGAAAGAGAGACTGTTTTTTCGAGCTTTCTCAGAAGAGATGGGGGTCTGCAGCGGAGAAGAAGCATCGCTAACTTGTAGAATGTGTAATTGTGGACCAGCTGGAGCGTAGCTGTTTATGGCTGAGCTGACACAATGTAAAACAAAAGTCATATTTTTGCTTAACAACACTAAGTTGTTATCGTCAGTGTTTAGGGTCTAAGCAACGTTAGTAACGTTACTTTTTCATTTACAATTGTAAATCTATCTTAGCTAAACTATTCTGATAACAGAGGCATCAAATCAATAACGCAGAGAATTTCCTTTTTAAAGATCCACTGTACTTGATATTAATTGCAAAAAGTAAAATCTTGATTAATAAAGATGATGAATTAAGTATATTATATTACACTTTGAGAGGTTTAACTCGTTAAAACCCAAAGTACATGATGGATTAGTTCAAGCTGCACCTAGCCTAACCTAGCCTAAGATGCTAACAGGCTAAGTTACAAGCTAAGTCTCAAACGCCACTCACAGTAAGAACGCACGTTTTTCAAACAGGTTTTCGGGGAATAAAAAAAAACACTATAATTGACCAAATGCAACGATCAGTTTCATGCCTGTGAAACTGCGGAACATTTCAGGCAGTAACATCTCCATGGCGACAAGCAGGTACCAGACCACACACTCAGAAAGTACAATCATAGTCAAAATATCCAAGTAAGAGTGATAAATGCTTTATTGCTATAATCAAAACCTCTCAAATCCAAGATCGTGTTCTGAAGTCATTTTAACTCGTGTTCGATTGTTTGTATTTACTGAAACCTATCTCCGTGTTGTGCGTTGTGCGTTGTGCGTTGTGCGGTGTGCGTTGTGCGGTGTCTGAATCGCTCCCCCTCCGTCCCAGTCGTGTTAACGTGGGAGCCCGGGCGAGCGGTGCGTCTCAGAGCCACGTAGGGCACCTGCAGACGGGGCCCTCGCCAACACAATGGAAACGCGGCCTTCCTCTGCTCCGGTCTGCGAGCGACAACAGCCGGCCCGGCGCGAACAGGAGGGAAGCCCGGCGGGAAGTGGGTCAAAAGACTTTCCTGGATGAACTCCAAGACTTTTTTTTTTTTTTTCTTTTCCGCGCACAGGAATCCAAGCACGCACGCCTCCCCAACAGTCTGCCGCTCGCTCCTTTTTTAGAAAATACGCTCGACAAATAAAGAGAATCGGTTTGTACATGTTCGGAATTATTTTGGGAATATCGCACAATTGTTGCGCTGGGGAAATACAAAACCCTGTATCATCTTTTAGACAGTGGCGGAAAGTAACACAAGTACACAAAAGTAAACGTACTGAAATTGTACAGTGGATACTTTTTACTTCGACTTCACTGCATCAGGTATCTGTACTTTATAGTCGACTACATTATTTAGAAAAGGCTTGAAAGTAGAAAGTATTTGTGTATAGTTTCTGGGGTTATACTTCACATTCATGGTGATATTCTGCCTAAAGGTTTTGAGATAAAGTCTGAAAATATACATTGTACTATACTAGAAACACTGAGAAACATAGTGTATAAGAATTGTCAAAAATACACTTTAAACGTAAGTAGATTTTAATATGAGTTGCATTTCTTTTACTGGTACATTTTTACTGCATCCTCTGTCTTGAACATCAGGACGGCACTTTACAAATATCTGTGATAGATTGGCCATCAACTAGTAATTCACATCAGAGTTTAAGATGATTAAGATGATTAACTTGTCATTACAGCAGATCTTCTCTAAAACACGTGACAAAAATGGCCAAAAATGACTAATTATTCAGTGAATTTCTGCATACTAGTTAAGACTAAACCAAAAACAGTGACTGCACACAATACACTCGACCGCGCCGCATTATTAGTGATGGGGCGATATTGACAAAAAGGAATATATCGATATTTTCTAAGTATC
>BJKM01000585.1:0-346069 GCA_015082035.1 Chaenogobius annularis | reverse complement strand
GTTCGCCCCTAGCGGTGAAAGAAAAAAACCACAGAAAAGCCGCAGCCTCTAAATAAGCCGCATGGCTCAAAACATCTGACAAAAGTAGCGGCTTATAGCCCGCAAAATACGGTAAATAAACAGCACAATAAAATACATTTGTAGTTTGTTTGCGTTGATACTAAGTCATGAAAGTTACTAATTTCACTCGCTACAGTTCAAATCTTATCGAAGAAGGGACAAAAGGTTCCCCAAAGATACATTATTAACGAAAAATAAATATTGTGCCCCAAACACATTATTCTTTCTGTCATTTATTGAACAAAACGTCGATATTTAGACAAACTGGGGGGAAAAAAACTACAATCTTAAATAAGATAATAGGTTAAAAAGTAATCAAATCATTTATCTTGATTTGAGCATAGTTTGAAGTGAAATATGATTAACCAAAAGAAAAAGTATGTTTTGTTCTTATTTCAAGTGCAGCCGCATTTGTGTTTGAAGTTTAGTTAGAAAATGCTTGTCTTATTTTAGGTAAAACAAAGATATTTTATGCTTCGATTTATTGGACATTTTAAGTCAATATATACTAAAAACAAGGTATTTATTTAAAGTATCTTTAACTTGTTATCTTGTTTCTGGCCTAGGTACTTTAGGTACTTTAGATACATTTTGTTTTTTTTGTTTTTTTCCAACCCTAAGACAGCAGGGTTGAACAGATGATATTTACTTTTCACATTATTAACGTGACGATTTGTGTAAGCTACTAGGCTATATTCTGCATAATAAATACACAACCTGGTTTTCAACATCCAAAACATGTTACTATTGCTATGATGCCGATGCTTTGTCTAAATATGAGAAAGGACTATCGATTTTACGCCATTAAACGCTGGAAATAGTCAAATCAATAAGGCTTTTTTAGACCTTTAAAAATTCCAAGGACAGCGAACAAATCCGAGCGGAAATATCACTTCACTATTGATATGCTGTGGGCACAAATGCATCCCAAAAGGGCGTCATGAGCAAAAATGTTGGGAGTGGAGGACATGCTTTGTGTCAATGCTGTAACGCCGTCGCTATAGATCAGAGTGAGATTCGTGGCGCCTTTTTTGGGGTAAAAAGTCGATGTGTGACGTTAAAAACTCAGCAGAAGTTAATGGCTCTTTGGATTCCCATCTGAATGCACCGGTCTCTATGGAAACGGAGAAAGAGGCCAAAGAGAGAACAATGCACGAGCGATACTGAGCTGTGGGAATGCGCACTCGGGAATAAACTAAGGCAACAGTCAAGATAATATTAATATTCAACATTGCTGACACTCATTTTTCATACAAGAAAAGATGAAAAATAAATCAAATCAGGCCTGACTGAGTTAAAAACAGCTTTGAAGAAGGTTCCTGCTTAGTTTGAGTGAAGTCTTCAGCCAGGAAACGTCTGTAAGCCTTTTTAAGATTCATTCAAGGAACATGATGAATGTTTAAAAACAAACTGACGGACTGTGTTCACATTTGGTTTGTCCTGATGTAAAATAAGAGCACAAGAGGTACACTAAGATTAACTCTCACCTTAACTCTCACCTTATAAATGGTTGTTCAAGATCATTAGGTTCATCGATAATCGTGGTTATTCAGGTCAAACAAAAATTGTGAGCGACCAAAAAATAATAATCATTGCCAATTTTAGACAAAATAGACAAAAAAAGTTACATTTATGTCACATTTAACTTTATTTTGTCTTTCAGAAAGTTCAATTTTGTAAAGCCGGCTACAAACTTGAGAATTAGTAACATGGGTTAGGGTTAGAAGGAAGATTTTACTGTTAAATTAGTCTCAATAATCATGAATAATCGTTAAATCGTGATGTTTTTTTCTCACAATGATAATAATAATAATAACACAAAAAATGTATATTATGACATCCCTAGCCTGAAATTACTCGCTAAACATTAATAAATCAAATCAAGGCTAATTTAGGACTAAATACATCAGCCTTTTCTCATTTTAAAAACAGCATATTTCTGTCATACGTCAATATATGTTACAATATCGATTATTGCGACAGCCAGTATTGCGATATCGATACTTTTGTGATCTACTGTGCAGCCCTGATGTCAAGCATATGCCAGATCTGAAAGGCCCAGCAAAGCCCTGTGAGAGGGGCCCAGCAGCCGCCTGCCTCTAAAGTGAAGCTGAGCAGCCTAAAATTAGTGCCAGTCAATGAGCAACATGGGCTCGAAGTGGGACGTCCCGCCCAGACGCACCTACTAATCATGGAGTGTGGAAATAGCCCGGGCGGGTCAGAGGCTGCTGTAATGTAACGAGCACAAAAACAGAGAATCAAAGGCTTTTAAGTCATCCAATATGTGCAAATAAACAGACAATGCACCACATGAGAGCACAGGGATAAAAGGAATGATTGTATGTAAGGCCATATTAACAACAATTATATCTATATTTTTTCTTAAAGACATTTTGGCGATACAGAAATGTGTTAAATTGCATCTTAAGAGCATTATTAGGTCAATTGATAATTGTGATTATTCAGGTCACAATATAATCACACTAAAACCTACTAATCATTTTTAGAAGCAAAATTATTGTTATTGTTGTTATGTGTCAATAACCGTGAATAATCATGATAGCGCGATGGTTCTTCTCACAGTAATCGTACCACTAAAATGTAATAGTGTGACAGTCCCAATTAGAGATTTAATTATCAGACAAATATGTGAAAGGACCAACAAAAATGTTCACTTGATATGGTTATTTGAAAGATTACAACATACATTTGTTCCATTTCTATTTTCAATCTGCTCTTTTTTTGCCACGTTTTATTGTAAAATACTGTATTCATATTTTGCATATCTTCTAAACAACATTTATAAAATTATCAGCAATTTGCCTCCCTCTAATTATATCATTTTAAAATCATTTTAAAATCATTTTAAAATCAGTTTGAGTGTTCATATTTTATTGCAATATTATTATCATTTTAGCGCTTATGATCGGTCTTTATTTCCAATGAAAACATGCAGCTGTGCAGTTTCCTGGTCAGACATATATTTAATTAAAACCTACTTAACACACAAACGTCAACATGGATTATGATTGTGGATCCTGCGTTGGTTCAATTATTCATATCATGTCTGGAATATATTAAACATTGAAAGGAGTCTTCACCTGTCATACTGAAGGAGCATAGTCGGTGCCTAGCGATATCAATCTAGGCATAAATCTATCAGATAAGCTTGTAGTCTTTTAGTCATTTAGTCGATTAATCAGAGTCTTTGTCAACCAAATTAGTCAGTTAGAAAATTGACCAAAACAGAAGAAAAACAAACATGGAGGCTCCCACAACAGGTTTTAAATCACATTTGTTGGAGACGAGCTAAAAAAACAAGGTGCAAAAACTATTTATTTGTTGTGCCGCTTGTTCTGTCACAAAAACTTGTGTTTCCACTGTTGCGCTGTGTCGACTCCTGCCCCCAGTGGTCGGCACATATACATTTCAATACATACGGAGCCAATGACGGACAAAACAACAAAGAGGACGGACGGCAGCCTGTATGTGTCTCGAACGTAGAGCGTAAATGAGGGTCGACATGGACAACAAAAGAACAGAGAATGCTTAGAGTGAGTTTGCTGGAGTTTTGGGAGCGACTGGACAGTTTAATCTGAGTTTTCGCTTATGAAAATGCTTTTTACTCATACTTCTCCTAATCATTTTGAGAGCTTCTACCAGCGCCACACCTTTCTAGTCAATGAATCAAAGGCTTTAGTCCACCAAAACGTCTTTAGTCAACAACAGCCCCAGCCAGACCGGCGTTCAAGTCTAAACAAGAATAAACATTTTAACAGTAGAGGAAACGGGAAGAATAAAACAGTATTAACCGTATATATGTTAATAATCTGGATTATTCTACTGTATATTACAATTCAGTTTACTGTATATTACAATTCTGCAATAGATTAGAGCAATAATCACAAAAGTAAATGGTGGTAATTAGTAAAAGGTTTTGGCTAGATGACGAGAGAAGAGACGAGCACAATTCCTCGATGACTGAAGTCCAAGAGATAAGACACCGACACCGTGGTTAACAAGTCAAGTGTGGTCTAGTCACAAGTTTACAAAATGAGCCTTTCAGTCCGCATTAAAGAGCTGTCCATCTCCAAAGCAGTCACTATTCAAGATGATTTGATAACTGCACAACTTCTTTCTAATTCAGTGAAGCTTGCATTCAGCAGGTTGCATTATAAAAGGTTTAAAGATTAGATGACATGGAGAGAGTCAGTCAGTCATTTGTAACCGTCACTGAACAGATATTTGACTTTTTTGTGTTGTTGGATGATTCAAAGTCAGTATTGTTTCAGGTTGAGTGAATTTACATTGAAAGACATTTGTGTTAATAATAATAAGACTGCCCAGCCCTACACGGAGAGGAGATATATTATTGTAAGAAGACGATGCATTGGAGCTTTCGCGATTCTATTTAAATTGCGATACATCGACTTTAAAACCATGTATCTCGAATTTAAAACGCCAACAATGGAAACGATAGATGGATACCGGGACAGGGACATGGACGACAACTTGATAAGTGCGCTATGAATAAAAAATCTTCTTCTTCTTCTTCTTCTTCTTCTTCTTCTTCTTCTTCTTCTTCTTCTTCTTCTTCTTCTTCTTCTTCTTCTTCTTCTTCTTCTTCTTCTTCTTCTTCTTCTTCTTCTTCTTGCTATCTTCTTCTCTTCTTCTTCTGCTTCTTCTTCTCTTCTTCTTCTTCTTCTTCTTCTTCTTCTTCTTCTTCTCTTCTTCTTCTTCTTCTTCTTCTTCTTCTTCTTCTTCTTCTTCTTCTTCTTCTTCTTCTTCTTCTTCTTCTTCTTCTTCTTCTTCTTCTTCTTCTTCTTCTTCTTCTTCTTCTTCTTTCTTCTCTTCTTCTTCTTCTTCTTCTTCTCTTCTTCTTCTCTTCTTCTTTCTTCTTCTTCTTCTTCTTCTTCTTCTTCTTCTTCTTCTTCTTCTTCTTCTTCTTCTTCTTCTTCTTCTTCTTCTTCTTCTTCTTCTTCTTCTTCTTCTTCTTCCTCTTCCTCTTCCTCTTCCTCTTCCTCTTCTTCTTATGACAAACATGAATAGCTTTATTTTTTATTTTTTGGGGGAGTATTCCAATAATGATAGTCAGACAATTTTATGTCAATCAAACAGAAATGTGTTGAAGGTGACAAATGTGACATGCAAAATGTAAAAATTAATATCTCATTACAGTTATTTAAAAGTTTAGAAACATAACTTTTTTAATTTTTTGATTTAATCAGCTCTTTTTTTCCTTTTTTCTTTTTTTTACTATAAATTGTAAAATCGATATTCAATTTTGCATTGCTTCAAAATAACATTCACAATATCATCTAAATGTCTACTTTCTATGGACTACTCTTGTCCTGTTGTGCTCTTTGTATCCTGTTCTGTTTGTTTTTATCTACTTTTGTGCTATATAAAAAGAAAAACAATACATTTTTCACTTCAGTCCAGCTCTTCCACACCACATGTTTACATTCTCCTCTGTCCAACATCATTTTTTCAGTTTCTTTGGCTAAAGCTTTGTACAAAAATGCCTGGTATGTTAAAGAGCCTTAAGGCCTGGCTCGGTCCGGACTCCCTCGACTGCACTCCCTCCCCTAACCTGCCGGGGTCGGTCCCACTCAAAGGGCCCTCTGTCCCGCTGGCTGCCCGTGTGAGTGTGGAAGTGGAATGCTTTCAGGGTGTGGGGGGAAACGGCTAATGAAAACGAAAAGTGTTGCGCGAGGTTCAGACACTCCCAAGCCCGACTGACGGAAATTAATGTTGCTGTAGTGACTGTAAGACGGAGGAACGAGTAATTATTCGAAAAAATTTCAAACCGCACCTGCTCATGTTGGCTTTTGACACCCGTCTTGTATGGAAGAGCTTATTTTATACCCATCTGCTTGTTAATCACACGCTGAAAGTTGCTCAAACTACATTTTAATTTGCATCTTATTTAATTTTAGTATCAAGTCAGTTCTCATAGCGTTTGAAATTAGAATGTGACCCAACACATAAGGCAGAATAAACATTTTCATACAAGTAGGGATTAAAAAATTGACCTAAATGTGAATAACTTTTTTGATCAGGCAGGTTTTGTCACATTTAACTTTATTTTGTCGTTCAGTAAGTGACATTTTGTAACGCTGGTCGAACAAGTTAGACAACGGGAATGAAAGCAAATAAAAACATGTCACATTCTCAATAATGGTGAGTAATAATCGTTAAAACCAACAACCATTGTATATAGTGACATCCCTACATACAAGTTTATAATATACACGCGCTATTATTGGATGGATTTGGCACAAAAACGACAATGTACAAAGAGAATCACAAGTAAACACCATCTTCAGAAGTGGAAAGCAGATTAAACTGTTCAGGCACTTTTGTTAGACTCTATTAATCCATCTATTTATCAACTGAACGACTAAACGACTAAAGCCACAGCACATACATAACAATTTCTATTTTACATACAAGAACCTACCAGTAAAAGATCCTACAAAGAATTCTACAAATGTGCCGCGACTTAAACAATCCCCACCTCTTCTTCCCGTGTCAGTAAAGAAAAAAAACTGGAGGGTGTAATTTTATCTCAAGTGGTGTGCTGCGATTGGGGAGGAACAAAAAGTCCATTCATGCTCATTTACTGTGAGAGCAGCTGGCCCGGTTTACAGAAGCCGTGCCAGCTCTGCCCAGTGTCTGCGGCCGAGAACAGGTGCCTCGGACACAACACCGCGGAGGGCCACCGTGTTGACGTTTCCCTTACATTTCACTTACCCTGGTTTAGCTTAGATCTGGCTTGTAGAACCGGTTTAGTTTCACACGGTTTAGTCGGTTTTTTTAGGGCTGCGGTCGACTAAAGACACCGATCAGTCGACTACAATGGTGTTGGCAAGGCGCTAGCTCTAAAAACGATTAAGTATACCAAATATCTGACCCAAAGTTTGGGGACCACATCACGAGACTCGCACAATTATTCATATTTATACAAAAAAATCACTAGTAAACAGTATTTATCAGTAAAAAAGCAGATTAAACTCACAATTAATTCCCAAATATCAAGATAACTCACTTCATACCTTCTCTTTTCTGCTGCTGTGAATATAAATCCTTTAAAAGTCCGACAACTAATGAATATTTTTGTTGCCCAGGAAACCATCGACCGATTAATCGACTAAAGGACTAAAGCTCTACAGCTCAACGTTTTCCCTAGTCTTGAGATAGTTCTGATCTACAGTTGATTACAGTTTGAGGTCCGGGGTTAAACCTGGCTTTGTCTTGAAACATTCCCAAGTTTGGACCTGTTTTTGGGGCGGTTCAGTCCCGGTTTAGACCTCAGTCGTGGCTGTGCCCATGACTATCGCTCCGTTTCCCCCTCCTCCTTCACACATTTATATTTACAGTGCACTTAAAAAAGGGAGGGACGACATTTCCCTGCCTTCGCGACCACCAAAACCTCAGATAATATCCAGGTACAATGATAGGTCTGTCTGGGCTTCCTAAAGGGACCTCAAATATTCATGATTTTGCAGTTCGAGCGGTGCTGAGCTAAGGCTTCAGTGCCAACCTCTGGACGCCAGCCAAAACATTAGGGCGACCTCATCACCTTTTCACACACACACACACACACACACCCCACACACAAGCTTTCAATTAAACCAGACAGACATTAGGGGGGGTTAGTCTAGGCTTAACCACTAATGTGTTACTAAATGTAGACTTGCCAACATAAGGATTATACCTGCATTATACTGGAAGACACAGTTGCGGGAGAAAAGTTAAAAAAAATATGACAGATTTGCAAGACATACTCGAGACACATGTTTATTTAATTGCCATTTCTGATCAGTTTAAGTCCTTTCAACGGAAAAGTCTAAAGCAGTAAAAGCATATATGGTTTAGAACAGGCTTCAGAAGACTCATTTTCTTGTTAAATGGCACTGATTAAACGTCGGCATGGTTCGTGCTCAGGAAATGACAACTGAAAGTCATTTTTTCCTTGTTATTTCGACATATTGCCGTTATAAAGTTGTAGGGAAAAGAAATAAATCAATGGCAAACGAGCAGATACGTTCACACTGCAGGTCGAGTCTGATTCTCCCCCCCAAATGTGACCTAGAGCTGATTTTTTTTCATGACAGTGTGAACAGCCTGAATCAGGTCAGGCCACTTTCGTATGTGCTACTAAATCTGATTCGAACCGGATCTTCTGCAAAGTGACTGCAGTCTGACTCCTACAACAGGTGGACATTTATATTAATTGGAAAAGACAGGAATTAAACCGATTAAACCTTTCGAACGCCTGCCAGATAACCACGGCAAAGCTAGAAAGTGCCGTTGTTTAACACTGAAACGGTTTCGTGAAGTGCAACAAAGATAAAAATGGACGTGCCTATTCAAGACAAAACATAAAGATGACTAAATGGTGCTTCCTCTTTCTAGTCTGTCTTATTATGCACATGAAAACTGACTTGAGTCACATTTTATCTGGAATGTGAACTGTCTCTCCAAAAAAAAAAAGTGTCAAGAAGTGTGAACGCAGCCTTAGTTCTTGCCAAACCTCGGTGAATGTGAAAAGAATGAGAGATTTGCTTTCACACTTTGTCAACTTCAGCAGCAGCAGCAGCAGCAGCCTGGTCCTTGGTCCTGGTCCGCCCCGTGACTTTATTTTACTGGGATTATTTCACAATCTCCAGTCAACAGTCTTGGTTGGAAGTTGAAACATAACTCAAAGAAAGCATGCATCAAAGAAGTACAATTACAACATTACAGTACGTTAAAATAAAATGGAGGTTTGGTGTTTTTCTATTTTGCGAGTCTAATTTCTACACTGCCTACTGTAGCATACAACCCCATTTGCGGTGCAGATAAATGCATCAATATTGACTGGTAATGTCATTGATTTGCTACTGTTGCATTCAAGTCCAGTCAATAGAGTTTTACATACAGTACGTTCTCCTCTTCTTTGCCCGTGTAAACTCCACCGCACTAAAAGCGACTCGCCGGTTGTGTCGAGAATGTTCTGATCAAACTAATGGGGGGGTGTTAATATGTTGGTTTGACCTGCTTTGCTGCTTTAGCCCTGACACAAACAGAGACGTGGCCACAGGCTGTGAATGTGGAGATGCTAATTATACACGGCAAAAAACAGAGCCGTCAGGCAGTTGGCCTCTTTAGCAGCTAATCAGCCACTTTTCCACCAACCGGCTTCACGGACGACCCAGAAACACCAACGGGAGTCCACGATCGTTCACTTTCACCGCATCGATTAGGTGTTTTTTATTTTATTTTATCATTGTTAAACTACGGAATGAGAACTGCCATAACTTGCCTGCGATAAAAATCTAATCGTGAGCGCGTGGTTGTGATGAGTAAGTGATTTAAAGTGCATGTGCCAGGTTTTTCTGATTTTCTGATTTAGATTTTATTCTTTTTATTTATACCTGCCGTACATTTAACTGATAGTTTTACAACAATCGAGCAAATATTTGTGGAAAAAAAGGTTGAAAAATCTGTGGAAAATTACAGGAAGTGACGTCACTCATTCGTGAAGGGACACTCATTTCGGTCAAAGTTTATGCAAAATGTATACAAAGACTACATTTTAGCTCTAAACGTTAATTCAACAAGATAAAGTCGCTCTCATATATTTTCATTTGTCAAATAAAAACAATGTGACATTAGATGAGTTTTGGTCCACTGTTTGCTGGGTAAGTTCCTAGTGTGACGTCATCAATTGCAAACAGGAAGTGAAATTATAAACCAAAGAAATTGGCTATTCTGGGATAACATCTTTTTTTTTTGGAGTGTGTGTGAAATTCTAAATATATTTATCTTAACTGCATTTTAGTCCAATGAGTGGTCCGACCTGTCAGAGGCACTTTAAGCCGATACCGATATCTGATATTTGCTTTGTTGGGGCCGTTACTGGTTACTTTTTCACTTATTGGAAAATAATAGCACGAGCCTGTATCTGATTTTCACTGTGAAAAAACAGAACTAGTTCATTAACCAGATTTTTTTTTTTGCATGCACTGAAGTAAAATCTGTTTTGCCCCAGCACAGATATGCTATTGTGAAAGCATCTATTCAGGTGAAAATGAGACCACAGCTCTTTCTGTGTCTTTTTATAGAGCGTTTTATTCTCTGTGAAGCAGGGGAAGTGCGCCGTTAGCATGTAGAGCTCACTCTGGGCTCAAAGACTCGTGAAAAGTGCTCATAAACTCATCGCTCTGAATATTTATGATGCTGGAAATCCGTTAGGCAAGTGAGCTATACATGGGGACGAGTTTAACGTGAACTGTTTTTCACGTTTCAAGACAGTAAAAATCAGGTACAGCCCCTTTAAATTCACAAATTGACATCTCGCTTTTGTGAAAAATAATAACAACATTTATTTATTGTTAAAATCCTCTCTATAAGTGTAATTGTTCTTCTGTTTCCATTTGCACTCATCGGATTGTTCAAAAAAGCAAATCTGATGCTCTGAGGACAAATTGGGAATGACACATGGACACACAATATCAATGCCAACATATGGGCTGAATGTTCGATATCTGAGCGATACGACATCTGGGGAAACCCTCCGATATCGCCAATAACCGATATACGATCCCTAACTCAAACAAAGACACTTTTTTCCCCAGTAAAGCCTCTTTTTGGTCCGTCGTAGCAACGCCCTAAGTGAGTGACAGGTGGATTCAACCAAGTGTGATCTTTCAGAAGAAGCAGAGGACTTCAGTTACCTCTTCATTTATACTTCCCTCTGAGGCTGCTGTACTCAGAAATATCGGTATCGTGACGGACTTCTTGACAACGCGCGTATCGCTATGGAGACGCGTGTTGTTCAACATACATTCAAGATAAGTTGTTAAATAGTTAAACAATCGTGAACGGCACATGCTTTTTGTTATTTTACATAATGAAAACCGCAATTTAGTAAAATTTTAATACTGTTTTTAAAGGATATCTAAGTATCAGGACACACTGCTTTTAAAGTCACATTATACGTCTGTGGCCAGTTGAGTCGGGAGGGGCATCTGGTGTAAAAAGCCACCAAAACATGAAGACATTTTTTTTTTAAAGTAGCTAATAAATGGTGCTACCTTTTATAGGAAGTCTCCATCGGTCTTTGTACAGTCATTTCTCCCTGACAAAAGCAGACTGCCCCAGAACCACCCCAAACTAAAACATGATTCTCTGTCAGTATTTCCAGGATGTGGAAAGGAAAATAAACTTACAAATGTATTTTAAAGTGCTACATTTAGAGAAGTTTAGCCTCTTACAAAATGTGTTGTTTTTTTAACGACAACCCTGGGACTGTACAGCACCGTCCTTTACTACGCCATAACAACATTAAATGCCACGAACAGCCCCTTCTGCGAAAGCTGAGCAATAAAATGGCAATTTGCACTAATTTTTAAAAGTCACAAACCACAACAAAGAGCGTTTAACTGGGGAAACTCGACTATAAGCAGTTCTTACCCATACACCCTAAACAGAAGTACGCTATGGCGCGCCAATAAAACGAAACGCATCCACAAAACCAGGCATCGGAACGAGATGGGTGATGTCACGTCTACACAAGGTCGTACGGAAAGTTGCACCGACGACCAAGGACTGGACCGACATTTTATCTGACATCCGGAGTAAGAAGAAGGAGACAAGATCACATTTGGACTTGACAAATTTCACCCGACTTTGGACTAACTGGGACGTTTATTTTGCAGTTTGTGTGCCTTCGTTTTATCTGGATGGTTTTAATTGTGATTTTCTTTTGCCTGCCACGTTCCCTCTGGTCTTGTTCTTTTTCTTGTGCTTTCAAAAATGTTTGGAAAATTTGTTTGAAAAATGAAAAAGCTCCGTTTGCCTGCACATGAGCAATACGCAGGGGATTAGAAAAAGATGTATGGACATATTTTCACATAAAACAACGAGAATAAACTTAAACAAACATATACAAAGAAAAACAACCACAAAAAGGTTAAAAAAAAGTGTCCCATTTTGTCAATATTTTAATGTATTTGTCCATTTTCAAATTGAGTCCGGCGGTTATTTTCTCCATGGTGCGTAAGTCGGTTATGATCTCCGTCCAGTCCTTAATCATTGGAGCGGATTGTGTCATCAATTTTTATGCCAGAAGCACGCTCCAAATATATCCATCCATCATGTCCATGGCAGGGGTTTTCAGGCCTAAGTACACTGTTCCCAAATTAAGTGAGATGACGTATCAAAAACAATGTATCAAAAACAGTCTGCATTGCCTTGTTAATTTGTGCCCAATATTTATGTTCAACAGGACAGTCTCAAAACACAAGAGGTGCATTCTAAAGAAGTAACTGGTGAAGAATGAGCTCCAGAGGTCAATACAACATCAACGTCAGCACTGGCCCCGCTTCACACCGGCCTCACTCATGGATGGCGGCGGTCGCTAACGCAGGCACCGAGCTTTTCCAACACGTTCTGAACTCTGAAAAGTGCGTCGAGAACTCCGCTGCCTCCTGTGGCATTGGCTCAAATTTACTTCTGAGATGGTGTTCAACTGCAGCTCAACTTCAACAAAGGAAAAAGCTTCGACATATTTTAGTTCTGCTTTTCTGCTTGTTATTCCATGTCTGAAGTCAAAATTGACCTTTCAGACGTAGTTTTACAATTACTTAAAAGTAATGTAAGAAGTATTGAAGTGCCCATTTAAAAACGCACTTTTAGAATAGAAAGTATTTCACAGTATCTGGATAAATAATTGTGCAGATTTCAGTCAACAAAGGCGACTAAATTAAAAATAATCTTACATTTCCGGGTAATTTTTATGTATATGCTGTAGTTTTGTTTGCTCAACTTGAAATCAAAACCTTCCAGCATGAAGTCTCCATAAACGTGCTTAAACACATAAGGAAAAATACTAGAAAGTACAGAAACCTGCTCTCAGATGTAGTGATGTAAAAGTAAAAAGTATTACAGATACAAAAAACATTTACTTAAATACAGTACTTTTTGAACTTCGTTACTTTCCACACCAACCTGCTATTGCTCTTTTGTATTGTTTTTACTTGACTCCAGCTTTTGTCACGTGATCAAATGCACAGTTTTTATTGGCTGGCAGGGTAAAACCATGACAAAGAAGAAGTTTTATGGCTTCACTTCAGCTTCATCTGGGTCACGTTTAGTAAAAGGTTATATTCATGGGACTGACCAATTAATCATCGAATTATTGACGGATTAATCAATTGTTGCTGCCCTATTTGAAGGCAAAATTCAAATATCAAGTACTGTGTATTGTCTAAGTAAAATCTATGTAAACTGCAAAAGGAATTGACAAAAAAGGAATACATATAAGAAAGAACTGCGGTGTAAACTTAGCACCCGAGTAGTAGCTTTAATTTATCAAATCAAAAAAAGACAAAAGAATAGGAGACAAGAGAGAACACAAGTATTAAACAGCTCTGGGTTGTGGAGGAAACAAAATGATCCTTAACCTTTCGCCTGTTTTACGGGATTTAACTCGCTCTGCAAACAGTCCACAACGGCTCTGGTTAAGTATTAAACAAATGTGTTCTCAATGACTAGTTTAGTAGAAGGACATTAAATAAAACACAAGTGCCGGGAGCTTTATCAGATTATACTAATAGTAGATTTATGGTGCCACTGGATAAATGGAGATAACATTCACAGAGGGGGGATGGGAGGGGTGGGGGGGGGAACTATTACATGTTATTACCACAGAAGGCTGGAAACGCAAGAAGAATCAGTTTCTTTAACGATCTTTTCTTCGATGCCTCACGTTCCATAATTCTTATTTTCCATTTTTACCTCATTTGTTTCTCTCTAGTCTGGTCTTGTCTTATTTGTTTTTGTCATTTCAAGTTATTTAATTTTGAAAATAAAATAAATGTTCATAAAATAAATAAAAAATAATCAACTAATTTTCATTCACTCACTTACAATATTTATGTTTTTTTTTATATTTGTTTTTGTGATTGAATCCTTTTAAAAAAATGTTTTCAGCTTTTAAATATTTCTGCTTTTTCGAGTTTCATCCAGCACACATTAACTAATATAAACAAAAAACATAGTCAAATCAGCCCTCCTCTAGTATCTGAACAGCTTCATGCAATCAAACATTCTGAATGATAAAGTACAATTGAATAAACAAACAGCCAGATTAAAACACATTTTAGATTTTACTTGTTTTTGAAGTATAGATTGAATATTCATCAATACAATTTGAACTGAAAACTGGATGAAAATGTCTCGTTTGAGGTTTCACTTATTGCAGAAAACATGAATGGACATAAAATTAACCACAAAAGGCGAAATATCTCTTTAAGCCTCTTTTTGGCTATTAAGTCAAATAGTTTTAATTGTAGATGATTCTTTGCAAAAATAAAATAAAATCACAATTATTAACAGCATTATGTTGACATCCCAGCATCAAATAACATTGACGATCGACTGGGCCTCATCCAAATCCCAGTGAGACCTCTACTTGACCATATCACTGCCGGCTTGTCAGTCAAATGCTGTGTCCAGGAGCTTTGGGTGGGCCGTCATCTCTTTATGTAAGAACACACTGGGTTTAATCCGCGACACACGGGGATAACAAACAGTTTTTTGGACAGTGGCACACAGGCTCCCTCCCGCTCCGACTAATGCGCTCTGATCATCTTTTTGCACAACATTTGGCCGGAAAGCAGCTGCGTAAAACCGGTAACAATGGAGATTTTGTTTGAGAAAAGTTAGTCAGGACAGTTTGCCTTTGTCCGAATTGTGTTCAGCTGAAAGGTTTTTGGCAATGCCTTTTTCTGCACATCATTTTGTTAAGAGTTGAAACTATTAGGATACGTTCGAATCTGCTTTTGAACTTTTGAATACAGGCTAAAGTGAAATCGACCGTAATGCGCAGCTCCATTTTTCGTTTTCCATTTACAGGTGATCAGAAAATGAGTAGTTGCGCAGAGAGGGCTGCAACAAGTTAATCGATTCATTACATGATCGTTAATTGGTATATACACAGGTTGCAAAACATGCCATGAGCTGTTTAACGACACAAATTGAGCCCAAATTGCCTGAATATGAGGCAGACATGTTTGACTATTTTATGTTTGTTTTTGTTGTTTTATGTTTAAAGATTCAATTGGAATTAAATTAAATTAAATCAAACGACTTCAGCTTCATCTGGGTCAAATTTTGTCGAAATATTTTCATCACGTGACTTTTGATATCGATATCAAAAGAATAATTGCCAGGCTAATCGCAAAATGAGCGTTAGTTGCAGCCCTAATCACAATTGTTGTTTCAAAATTGGAATACAGAGCACATCATCTTTAACTAAAACGATTCAAATGACATCAAAAACATACATAAATGTTTAGAATAATCTTCCAAAAACGTGATATTTTTGACCTT
Source organism: Chaenogobius annularis (assembly GCA_015082035.1). Classification (NCBI taxonomy): domain Eukaryota; kingdom Metazoa; phylum Chordata; class Actinopteri; order Gobiiformes; family Gobiidae; genus Chaenogobius; species Chaenogobius annularis. Next base: position 330,625 of record BJKM01000585.1, on the reverse strand, counting down.
TTGTGGTCAATTTTAAGGCTCATTCACGTGAACAACAACCAAAACATTCACAGGCACATTTTGTCACATTGTTAAAATATTGTAATAAAAGGGATGGAACAGCAAACAATAATTATTTTTTTTTGCAATAAAAAGTGAAGACAATAATTGTTCGTGGTGCATTTTGTGTTGTGATAATTGTCATTCAAAAAAGCAACTTATCCACCATCTTTTCACTTATAACAGAGTGCATACGTGTATCATAGAAGTTTAAACATGGGACTTAATCATAATATTACATTTTGAAATAGTAATATCCATAAAAATCTGTAAACTATCAACCATTTTTGACAACTATTGTGATACTATCGTTGATCGCAATAATTTTGGCCGTGATCATCATGACGCAAAATGTATATCGTCTCACGCCTACTGAATATTGTAATCGATATAGTTTAGTCGATTAATCGGTCAATTCTGTTTCAGTCGACCAACGTCAGAATCATGAGTTTAATCTAATTTGTAATCTCAAAACATATAAATAAATTCACTGCTTACTAGTGTTACAGTTGTTTTTGCACGAACTCCTGTACAGTTTGGAGCGCAGTTGGAGTCAGATACATCCAGATACTTCATAGTTTTGATCGCTTTTGCCACACCCACTTTTAGTCGACTAACGATATCGGTATGTCTTTAGGTGACCAAGAATTTTTTTGTCGTCTACAGCCCTTGAAATTGAGATCATGCAAAAATATATTATGTCAATATTGCCCACCTCTAGCTGTATTTACTTTTTAAAAAATGGGGGCACACAAATAGTACTCCTCAATGACATTACGTCAGATTTAGGGATGTCACGATAATTCGGTTAAATCGATAATCGTGATTATTCACGTCAGAATTATTTATTATTTTGTAAACAATATACAAAGAAAAATAATAATCGTGACAATTTTAAAAAGCAAAAAATATATATATACACAATATATAGCCCTAAAAATAGGACCAAATGTAAGGAACTTTATTTAATCTGGAAGTTTTTGTCAAATTTTTTTATTTTGTCTTCCAAAAAGTTAATTTTTTGTTAAAGCCACAGCACAAAACTTCAGGAATAGTAACATGTTAGACCACGATAATGAAAGAAAAATTAAAGATTTCACTTGTTTGTTCACAGTCTAAATTATCGTTTTCCCCACAATAATCGTACACACAACTTTTATATCGTCTGATAGAATTACATGAATATTTAGCTTTCCCAGAGCCATATTTAAATGTCTAAAATGGGATCAAAGTAGCACTCAATTGATTTCAACAACACAAGTGGTTTATTATGCAATCCCTTCATTGTGTTTCTATGCATGCAACGGTTTGACAAATGTCCCACGGACTGCCCTTGGCCGCACCACTTTGCCCGTCTCGTTATCCCACTTAACATTGTCATATTGTTTGTTACAGAGTCAATACGTCTCCCAGTGAGCGATTCCCTATTGTGCACGAGCAAAGCAACAGGAAAGCCGTTTTGATTGGGAAGCAACGTGACACACTTTCAAATGAGTTGTTGGGGCTTTTTCCACCGCGGCCTCCCCGTGAACGACACAACAAAAGGCCTACCTAAATTTATCACGGTACACAAACCCTTTTAAGTTAATTACTCTGATGGAGCAGAGGCTGACACACAAACAGAAGAGAGTGGGTCAGGAGGCCTCGGGGCAGCCACCGTCTCCCGTGGAGCTCAACAGAGAGAGGGCAAACGTGCTCAAAAGGTTAGTCCGAGTGTGAGAGCGGGGCGAGGATTCAGTTGTCAGTGGTTTAAAGAACGTGTATGTAATGTACGGGTGCAAATGTGTATTATGTGTGGGAGCGGGACGGACAAAAGATGACATCACCATCACTTGTTCAGATTAGGGATGTCAAGATCATTCGGTTAAGCGATAATCGTGATAATTCAGGTCACAATATCGAAGAATCAAATAATAATAATAATCGTGACAATTCTAGAAGTCTGTTTTTGTCACATATAACTTTATTTTAATTTAATAAAAATGTCACTGTTGTTTGGTCACAGTCTCAATAATCTCAAATAATCGTTAAATCGCTGATGTTTTTGACATCGTGATATCTCAAATTCAGATTAAAACGTTTGATATGAATTTGATATTGGCCTTTTGACCCACTGACTTAAATATTGACTTCAGTTGATTGTCAAGATTTACAGTTTGCAGTCTATGCTCTATAATTACATACAAACAAGAAATTACAACTAGTAGAGCCAAATAAATTAAATGAGACAATAGTAATTAAGTCATTGACGATTCAATTATTGAACATTTACTGTACTTTTAAAACCCGCCGCCCTCTCCTCTGTTGCGCCTTGAAACAGCCAATACATCCATGGAAACATCTCGGAGGACCGCGACCATGTTATAAAGAAACAGAAAGTCTGCAACGACGACACGGAGGCCGAAATGAACGATGCATGGAGCCAACGCCACAAAACGACAAAATACAAAATGTAGAGCCACAGCTCAAAACACCACGATCACAGGTCTCACTCAACATAAAGTTTTACAAACAAGTTTCTCATTTTAAAGTGACGTGACATAAACACAAATTAACTCACAGCTGCTGTAACTGTTTACAAACGGTCTGTGACAAGTTAATTAGTCCTTTATATATATTCTTTATATACAAACGGAACAGTTTGGACAGGTGAAGTGAAATGTTGTTGTTTTGGGGACATACTTATGTGAAATTATGTGTTAATTTAAGCAGAAACGCCATTTGTTATTTGTTTATTACTATGAACTATAACATTTATTTAAAAAAAATATTTTAAATGATTTTAAATGGTTTATGGAATGTGCAAAAACATTAACTGTTGAATTGAAGAAAAGAATCGATAGATTACTCAATTACTAAAATAATTGATAGCTACAGCCCCAGTGTAAATGCCTCTTGGAGCCTGAGCACTATTGTACTTACACTTGGTAAATGTTACTTTACATGGAAATGGGTGTTTTTGGCCTTGAAGCTGACAATCATTAACAACAGCGAGCACATTGACAGAGCACAATGAGACAAAGAATGGAACTGAAGTCAAGTTAAAGTGCATGTATGACAGACTCTCATGTTATTCTAATTATTGCTTAGATTAGTGGGATTGTACGTCAGGTAAGTATTTGTCATAGTTTTACATCAGTCAAGTGGCGGTCTGTGAAGAAAACTTTAGGAATAAAAATGGAAAAATACAGGAAGTCGAGCCGAATCCCTTTATGATGTCATAAAAAAGTGACATTTCAACAAAAGACAATTTACACGCAACTGACACACTTTTCTGACAATTTAAACAATCAGTCGCCAAATCAAAGTGTCATCAAATATTATTGTTTGTCAAATCATCAGTATTGTGCAATTTATATAGATTTTTTTGGCCTTGTTTACAATATGGTTGCTAGGTAACTGTTGTGGAATTGCCTCTACCTATGTCACATCTGCTGCTCGTGTCCAACCAGGAAGAAACATTATAAACTTCAACGAAACTGTCTAAATATACTCATAAATAGAATAAATACATATAATATATAATATTTCATAACAATCACTTTAAGAGGAAAACCATGATTTTGCTTTTATTCCTAAGTTATGTCACTAAAGTCAATGTGTGTATACATGTGTTGTGATAGTAGTTACATGTGCGTCTGCGAGACATACCCAGATCTCCCTGCAGGCTGGTGTCATGGGACGTCCGGCTGGATGTGGTGGACTCTCCGTCACTGGGCCAAACCGGTCCCGACTTGCGCCCCCCAGAACCCACCACCAGCACCTGCCCCTGCTGCAGCCGCTTCAGCCTCTCCTGTGACAGCGGCGTCGGGGGGCTGCCACTCTCAAACGACTGCTGAGAATTCTGCGAGGGCGAGCGGCTCTTGTCCCGGCGGTACGCGGGGTACGCCGCAGTGGGGCTGGGGGACACGTGGCTGGACGGTCCCGAAGAGAAGTCCTCCTCGCTGGACGTCAGGTTCTCGTTGGAGCTGCAGTCGGGTGTGTAGCTTTCTTCAAAACTCCCGGGCGAGTAGGAACGCCTTGGCCATGTTAAGCTGGCGTCCTCCTCAATGGTCCTGTCCCCGATGTTGATGACCTTCGTTTCACTTTCCGGCATCATCCCGCCAACGTAAACAGTGGTATAGGGTTGACACTCAGTTGGCTTTGGACTCGAATTGTCTTTTTGTGACAGTACATTCATTTCTTGCTCATTATTCAAACCATCATAGCTACCTTCAGTAGACTCCCCTCTTTGTATGCAAGCATTATTCCTCACATTAGTGGACACTGGCAGCGAACCGAGTGACCTCTTCCTCTCCATTTGCATAGCCTGACTACCAAGTGTGCTTATTTTGTCCGAAACATCTTTATCGTTCACTTTTACCAACCCTTTCTCGTGGTGGTACTCCATGTTGACGTAAAACGGCTTTTCAGGACCTCCCACCACCGCGGCCGGACTTCTGCCATCTCCACCGGTGTGAGAATTGGCTCTACGAATTCGCTCAAAGTTGGACCGTATCGCCGCCACAGATCCGGGTCCAGTTGGGATATCTGGGACTTCTGGGACGTCTTGACTCACTGGGGACACTCTGGCCAGATTGCCGTGAGGATGTGACTTGCACCTTGTTGGCTTGTTGATCTTCTTTTCTTGACCGCCGTCCACTTCATTGTCATTCTGAACCATAGTTTTAAATCCCCACCTCTGCCCGTCATACGACTTCTTCTCCTTTGCCAGTAAAGTCTGCAGGTAGATCATACGAAAGCGCTCTTTGTTTACTTCCTTCTCCAAGTGCTTGATAGATGACTTGCATTTATACAGTTCCTGCTCAATCTCGCCCGTTGAGTTCAGCTCCATACAAGGCGGATCAGACTCGGGGAACTGGGCCTTCCAGGCATCCACAAATCCAACCGGTTCCACCATTTTTTCTATTACAATCTGTTTTATCACAAATCAACCAATAACAAACTTGTTAAAATCCAGGGCTGAGTTTAAGAGGCAAAACTTCAGGACTTCCATGGCTCTCTCAGGATGCTTGTCCTCTTTTTTTCTTGCAAGTCAAGGCAAAAAACTGTTGATATAATGCAAAAAATCCACGTCAAAACAGCTTTTCGTGTGAAAATGGCCAGATCCCCGTTTGTGTTGTAAATTCCCTGGAGATGGTGCTGCTCAGAGGCTGTCACAGACTGACTCACAGCCCAGTCTGAAGTCTAGTCCTGCTTCAGTTCAGTCACAGTTCCAAATGGGAGGGGCTACATAAACAGAAAGACAACACAAATAAATCACAGCAAAAACACAAGTTAATCATCCACAAACGCAAATAGATTCCTCTGGTTTCCATAAAACACACAATAAAGCGTGTAAAAAGATGGTAGGTCGTTTCTTGGCGATGTTAAAACCCGATTATCTATATTTTGTATTCAACGATTAGATTAGAGTCTACAAAATCCCGTGGGAAATTACATATCCATGGCCAGAAGTGAATGTCTTACTCATCATGTCCTTTATTAAGGTCGACGATTAAAACGAAATCTTGAGGACCGTCCGTTAAAAAATGTCGTAACATTACCTTACCTTTTACGTATTAAAAGTTGCTTTAACAAAACGGTGTTTGTTGTTTAATCTATGGCCTGATGTTCGCTGTAAAACAGAGTCTCTTCTGCACACACGGGACGGCCTTTCTTCTGATCTAATGGGTCCTTCGGTTTGCTATAACAAGTCTGAGGTTTGATCCTGGGAGTGCATTGTTTTGAAAGAAGTTCCCATTTACCTCGTGTGGAAATGTCGCCATCTCACGGTTCAAAGTTCAAAGACACCGTGCGTTAAGAGTCCAGAATATTCATGATCCAGACAGTAAAGTACTAAGTACAGAAATATGGACACAAACCGCTCTAGGGTGTAACGCGTGTAACAGCAAAAAGTCAAACTAAACCGTATTACTGTCAGTGATGTTCGTAGTGACATTGTGTCGTAGTGCTTTACCGCCACCTGCTGGATTATAAAGCTTACTACAAAGTACTTTTCTGCGACACATTTGAGTGGGTTTTATTGTCATAATTTACCTTGATTGAATAACTGTTAAATTTACCCAACAGTGAGTGTGGTGCACATTGGAGTTTATTTTGGGGCAATCACAGGAATCCAATTATTAATCCAAATTTGTTCCGGTTACGTTTCCATGGGAACAGCCTCAGCTTCTACCGTTGCTAACATTAGCACTGCTAGCTTAGTTAGCTGAAAACGATTAACGTCAGTGCTTGATGAAACTTTATTTTTAGAATGATTTATGTAGTGCACAATATTTCGAACGATCTGTTCTCAAACTAGATATCTGTTTTGACCCAGCACAAGGTTAGCTAGCGTCAGATCGCGGAAAGCAGGGAACAGTTGATCTTTTTGAGGAAACTATCGTGACAAAATGAGCGAACAGCTAAAGTTCATCGTTGATCAGCTAAACAGAGAACCATTCAAGAAAAACCTAAACCTCATCACATTTGACTCCCTCGAGCCAATGCAACTGCTGCAGATTTTAAACGACGTTTTGGCTGAAATAGACCCAAAGGTAACAATTTGTATATTTACTTATAATAAACAAATGCTGTAATTTTGAGCTAACGTTAATGTAAACTATAATAGTGTCAGTCGTTCAGGGAGCGAACTGTAATACATCTAATCTAATCAAAATGTTATAAAATCGAATTCTGTCAAGTCAACTGGACAAAATATATATATTCTCTCTTAAATACTTTGACTAAAATTAATCTGTTTCCACAAGGTTTTAGTCACTTACAAGCCAAAATGTGGGTTAGGGTTAGGGTTTACTGTACAGTTTGATTTGGGAAGCATTCATAATCAGAATGTGGAACGTCAGGTCACACAGACATGGTATATTTTGTTGTTTTTTTACTTTCAGCATGCTATAGACATCCGTGAAGAAATGCCTGAACAGACGACCAAAAGGATGTTTGCTCTGCTGGGGATGCTGAAGTACAAGCCACCAGGAAACCATGCTGATGTGTAAGGCATTTGTAACATTCCAAGTATAATTAAATGTAAAACAAATATATATAAATAGTACTAATATCTGCATGTGTGTCATCCATTCCTTGTAGGAGCAGATTCAGGCAGGGCTTGGTCACTGGCAGTAAACCCGTGGTCCACCCCATCCTCTTTTGGCTTCTGCAAAAGGTCCCTGAGCTGAAGAAACGTGCCTATTTGGCCCGATTCCTTGTCAAGTTGGAGATACCTTCTGAATTCTTGCTGGACGATGTCATCAGTGAGACTTACCACCAGGTTTGTCGGGGAATTAGATGTTATGTACAGTAGAAGCTCACCTGCCGTATATATATATATTTACACAAGTGGAATCTGAAGCTGTTTTAATCTTATACATGTGTTTACAGTATGAAGAACTGGTGGAAGGTTTTAAGACTTATCACAAGGAGTGCGAGCAGCTGAGGACATCTGGGTTTTCCACTGCAGAAATAAGAAGGGTATAAAACACACTTTGTATTCAGTTTAATATTTGTAAATAATAAGTAATAATAAACAGTTATTAAAAATGTTTTATCAGGCCCACTACACACATTTATTTGTGGCCCATGTGATAATGTTTTTGCTTTTTATTTTTGTTTTCACCAGTTTGTATCAACTTCAGCATATAATGTTATGTTCTACTTTCAACAGGATATCAGTGCAATGGAGGAGGAGAAAGACCAGCTGATCAAGCGTGTGGACAGGCTAAAGAAGAGGGTAAGAGGCCTCCGCTTTTTGTGATGCCTAAAAGTCTTTTGGGATTTACACTGTAGTAATGGAGTAGTAAGGAATGAAAACAGGACATTGGACATTTGTTCCCACCTTCTTTATTAGACCACATAAGCTCTGAAGTGCTTACAGGGCTGTGTAACGAGGTGCTGATTTGATAAGTCTTTGCTCTAAGCTCCTGTGAAAAGGTGAAATCTGAGTCTGCTGTTTGAGGTGTCTAGCTATTTCAGATGACTAAGGAATGATGTTGATGTTCTCTTATGTGCCACCAGGTGGAGTCTGTGTCCAGCCATCAGAGGATGCTGGAGCAGGCCAGACAGCTGAGGGTGGAGAAGGAGAGAGAGGAGGCACTGGCTCATCAGAAACAAGAGCAGAAGAACCAGGTATATGTTGTCCATAGGCCAAATAACAGCAGCAGTTATTTAAGAATATTAACAGTAATGTTTTTTTACATATGTTTTTTACATATAAGTTATACCATAGTATCTGTCAAAAATGAATCAATGACTAAGTGAAAAAAACAACAATAAAAGTCAAATAAAATAAGTGCTCAGTTTGATCTTACTAGTCCTTAAACAATTCAAACTTGTAAAATAAAAAAATAAATAAAATTAATTTCAATTTAAAAACACAGGAACTACACTGGTGTTACAAGGCAGAGAATAAACGTTTTAAATTTCAAACAACCACACCGTGGAGACAACTGTCAACAGGTTGCTTCAGTTTGATTAATATTATTTTAAAGAACACATTAAGGGTGGGCAATCTGGAAAATGTATATTTTGATGGCGGTATCCCGGTAACAATTTTCAGACGATATCATGTCACTCCAACAGAAATGTGTTAAACATGTCTTTGAATGTATTAGTTGAGGTTTAATTATCTGACAAATGTGAAATGTTTGTCAAATTAACCACCAAAGTGCAGAAATATCACCATATGCCCTTATTTGAGTTAACAACATAACTTTTTTCATTTTAGTTTTAAATCTCCTCTTTTTGTCGCATTTTCATCCTATAAATGACATACTCAGAACAACATTCGCAATATTATATCAAATTCAATATATTTCCCACCTTTAATTACTACCAACACGACACATGATTCATTTTTAACATTACTTCTGTATACACATTTGTAATCTCGTATCATATTTTGCCTCACAGCTTTTCCAGGCCGAACAGAGACTCCAGAGGTCCCAGCAGCAGTTGAAGGATTTGCGGCAGGCTTCAGCAGATGCCAGTCCAGAAAGTGAGTGATGCTCATAGTCCGCGTGTTGCAGCGGGAAGGAGAAGCTCAAAGGATCGAGCCAAGCGATGGGGAGAATCCTTTTAATAGCCTCTCATCTGCTCAAATGCTTTATTTAAATGCACATCTTTAAAGTCCCATAATGGAGCCTATCTGATGTGAAATGACTCCCTTTATTTCCATGAGGCTCCAGGAAGGGATTTACACATTTGCAGTTCCTAAAATGGATCACGCGGGGCAGTCTTAGGGGAAACTACCAGATTAAAGTAATTTATCAGAATATCTGTCTTATTATTAAGTGTCCAAATGGATTTATGATGATTACATAAGGGAACAGTTGCAATGGCTTTGGACCAAAAACAAACAAAGCAGATGACACTTTAAATAAAATTCTTTGTTGTTTCTTGTTATTGTTGTTTATTTGTTTATTGACTTGCCTTTAGGCCTGATGAAGCGGCTTGAGGAGGAGATCAAGATCAACTCGTACATGGTTTTTGAAAAGTTACCGAAGGAGCTCGACAGTATGCGGAGAACCATGCAGTATGTCCAGAAAGTGATATCTGAACCAGCCATGGGCCAAGCGGATATTCAAGAGATGGAGGACAAAGTACGGCTTATAGTACCACTCAACTGCTGTGTAAGGTTAAGGTTTTACAATGTGTTCTTTTTACAGATTAAAGATGTTGATTCACAAATAAACCAGCTAATCGAGAAGAGGATGATGAGGAACGACCCAATGGATGACAAATTGACTCTGTATAGGCAACAGGTAAATAGTTATTTACAATTTATCTATGGATGCACGTTACTCCTGGTGACTTTTAGGGCTGAACAAGATAATCAGTTAATCGCTAAGCTTACTAAGCAGCTATTGAGATAATTGTTAACGGTAATCGACCAATTTTTATCGTTATACATCCAAATGACTCAGGAAATATAAAGATTTTGGGTTTACAATGGAAAATTGATTTATTCTTTGAGTATTTTTAATATATATTTTATTTTGACCCCCCAATTTTCATTAAAGAGCAAATATAGAACATGACCAGAGAGAGAAAAACAAAATAACAAAACATAACAACAATGAAATAAAAAGTCACGGCACATACAAATCAAAACGAGAGTCCCATTCTTCGTCAGTCAAATCACAATTACTCAATTCTCTTTCTCCAACGTAATCGGTAGAGTGGCTGGCCAAATCATGAAAAAATTACAATTCTTTAATTTAGATATAATTTCCCTTGATAGCTCCGATCCACAAGCTCTAACAAATATTTCAGTCAAAGGGTTAAATTGATTGTGATTTATTCTTTAAGTTTAATCAAAATGTCCTCAAGCTTCTGCAACTTCTGTGTCAAGTTGTGTTGTGTTATTGTCTCATATTCAGGGAATTGTTTCAAACATAAATGAATCAATAATATTGCTAGATTAATAGTTGTTGTTTTTTTAGTTTCAGCCTTACAAGTCCTTGAAATCTGTTTTCTCGGACAAGAGGTGCTAACAAAGCAAGAATTACACCAAAATGACACAAGAAACTCATGTTCACAGGCCTCTCTCAGTCTAAACAACTACTCGCTTAATGACTAGCAAAATGATGGTTAGCCGCAGCCGCAGTGTCTCATCTTCTGTGTTGTGATCATTCAGGCCTCCATAATTATTCGAAAGAAGGAGGCCAAAGCCGAGGAGCTGCAGGAGTCGAGGGAGGAGCTCTCCACCGCAGAGAAAGAGCTCAGTCAGAGGAGAGACCATGGAGCAGGTGGAGACGGTGTGGTCAAAAGAGAAGAGGTACCGTACACTAAAAACCAAGTCCTGGATTAGTTTGAATTGTTGAGGTATTCATTCTGTTCCCATGCTATTACACGGTCAAAATGATCATCTTTTTATTTATTTGAATAAGGACAGCGCATATTAATCGACATGTCAAAATGCAAATAAAAACATCGGAGTTAGCACAAAAGCTAAATTTCTCCTGTTGCCGGTATGAACATTCAATCAGACAAGAACAGACACTTAACTTGACATTGTAAGACATTAAACATTCAACCTAATAGACAACAGACACATAGTAACAGAAATCGAGACTAATGTATTTACAGTAAAAAGAACAGTCAGAAGTTGAAAGAGCCCAAGAAAATCTGACTGGTTTGTTTTCAATCAACCGTTTTGAAGGTTGAGATGACTTTTAATGCAAAACAAATGACTCCTGAAGTTAATAAAAAGCAAGTTTAATAGTAAATAGGTTTGATTCTACTGCTTAATTGACTTATTTGCCCAGGAGATTCCCCAAAAAGTATATCTGTTTTGTTTCCTTGCATCACAAGATCACCTAATTTAGACCAGAAAGTAGACAAAACAACTATGAAATTTGGTTTAATAACAATGTAAAAAAAAAACATGTCATGTCTGACATACATTGTTGACATCACCCTGTCTTCAGAGCTTCCTCCTGCTGAGACCATTCATACAGTAGATGACTAATGACACCCCATTGCTTTTACTGAGACGGGGTCATCCCAAAGTGAGGAAACAGAGTGGTTTGTGTTCACACTAGCAGCTCATTCAGATAAAGTCATGATAAAATGCATGAGTGAAAGGTGTTCATGTTTCTGCTAAGCCTCACACTTATCTAGTGTAACTGGTTGACCGTCCCACTCCCAAAACGGCCTATATTTATTAAAAACCCTTTGTCAATGGCCAGTAAATGCACCCGCTCGCTCTGAACAATTGAGTTAAACCCTGAATCAACAAAAAACCCTGTGCACGGACAGATTTTCAAAGCCGTGATAACACAAGATGCTATTTCTGTTCTTATCCAAACAGACAAGCGCGCAACCCAAAGTTACTTATCCTTTCTCGGTTTCTCCCCGTTCGTTCCCATACAGGTCTAAAATTAGATCACAACAGAGAAAGTGCAGGACGAGGAACACATCAGACGCACGCTCAGGAAGATGGACTTAGGTCTAATCTTTAGTGTAATCAGACTGTGCAGGCTTTTGTCGTAAAACCTGCAATCTCTATTTTTATCATGACAAAGAGGTTTCCAGGTTTCAAGAAGTGACGTTCCAGAGGAGTGGTATTAGCATAAAATGGAAAATCTGACTCAATTGTGTACATTCTCTAATTCTCTAGTCCCAAAGGTGCCGGGATATGCTCCAGTCACTCAAATCACATCCATTGTAGAAGTATCATCTACTGCAGGGGTGGGCAGTTATTTTTCCTCGAGGGCCATATTGGAATACAGGCGAGTGGCGGAGGGCCGGCCTGCAATCATTGGTGTAAAAAATTCTTATCATTATAAGCACTTTTCTGTAAAATACTGTCTACTGAATCTATTATTCATTAATTTCATGTTATCTTTATTAAGGACACAAGTGCAGACACATGTTACAGCGTAAGATAGTTAAAAATAAGAGAAACTAAGAGTAAAACACATATGATCCCCAGGGGGAGGAGGGAAATTAAAACAGGCCGAGGGCCTGATCCGGCCCCTGGGGCCGCAAATGCCCAGGTGTGATCTACTGGCTGATCTTCGCTGCACATATAGGGGGCGCTCCATGTTTAAAATGCATCTATCCCATCTCAATGTCCTGAGTGAATGTGGTACACCCTTGTCTCTGACCCTCTACTCTTTACTGTCTAGTATTTATTTCTTTTAAATACTTGCAGTGTCTTTATATCTGCAGTATTCATTTCAAGGGTTTCAGCTTGAGATGGGCGATCTGTCGGCTCCAGTATCGGTATCGGCCTATTCATGGGTCCGAAGTGGTGATATCACACACTTTTTTTCTGCTGCCATCTTGAGGATGAAAGCAGCATGTTCCCTGTGGGCTGGGCCAACAAAACGTATCAAAACAGAGGATTCCTCTTCTGTAAGTTCTTCTTGTTCGGTGCAGAGGGCTTGTGGACGAGGAAGAGCAGATGGAAATCTCCACAAAAGTTTGTTTGCCAATAACTTGTGTCGTCTTGACGTATAAACCTTTTGCTTTTCAATTTTATGGGCTGTTTTTCATGACTATCTAACAGCGGAGAGGCAACCAGCATGTGTAACTTCTTCAAAATGGCGGTGACAACAAATAAGTCACTGAAACCCATGGACAGAGCTCGGAATGGAATGTAAAAATAATGTCCGTTACCATGGAAATCCTCCATGTTTGTTACTAAAAGTAGTAAAGTAAAGTAAAGTTAGTAAAAGTAAACATAAAAAGCCATGGAACAACCTGAAAAAACTCGGAGCTACCACTGGTAAATACATTTATCAATCTATTGTGTTAGAATACTTTTGAATAAACGGCAAGTTTAGTAATTAGCATCTTTAAATCTCCGTTGGTTTAACATTAGGCTAACTGAAAATGTTGTGACGTTGCAATCCCGAGCTCTATATCGAAAAAATCTGCCAATATTGTTTATGTTTTTTGGCAACATTTTGAGGCAACATCTTTCCTATTCAAAAGATAAAAACATTTTTGAAATGTTTTTTAATTGTTAAAACGCAGTTTTTTCATCACTCTGATACCCTTGGATACTTTGGCTGTAGAGTGGAATGGGACTGTTTCTAAGAACAGAGACCACACTTGAATGGAGTTAATGGAAAATCTTTAGTGAACGCTGCTTATTAAACTCCTCAGTCACGGCCAAAGAGGAGATGATCACTTTATCTGAGATATTTTTCCATTCTGCTGGTTATGTGTCACCACATGCCACCCACCAACTGCAGTCTCTCACTCAGAGAGATGACTGCATTTAGACGTCACTGCACGAAAACCCGGAGACCACCGCACATCATCAAAATTATTTTATTGAATCCATTTATCTCAATTAGAGCTTTCCTTGGATCTATGATATATACCTCTCAAGCGACTAAACCAGTGTAAAGTCAGTGCACCAGACAACAGACGCTGTAAAGTGTATTGGATAAGCCAGTGGTGTCCAAACTTTTTTCACAGAGGGCCGCATTTTGAAACCTATACAGAGCAGAGGGCCACAGATGATATGACAATGAATTCAATTCAATTTATTTTTGTAACGCCCAAAATCACAACAGTAGTTGCCTCGAGGGGCTACAGTGGAAAAAACAGAATAAAAACGGAATAAACAATGTTCATAGGGACTTGGTAATGTCCAGCATCCCGTTGTCCTTAGACAGATGTCCCAAGCTCCCCTGTCCTTAGACCCTCCTTCTCGGCCAGGAAAAACTACCAAACCTCTTTGGGAAAAAGAGTAGAAACCTGTAGGAGTTCCACAGTGAAGGAGAGATCCGACTCCCTCAGACGGACAGGCGGACGTGCCTCAATTTGCAGATACACGGTGGAGCTAGACCCACTCAGGAGGAGAACCAATTCTTCGAGGCTGAATACGTCAAAATTTTACATTTGACATTGTTTCGATGGGCCTCCACACCTTTAATAAGACTTGGAACATTAATATTAGGTTGATATAACATCAAAATGTTTGAATCTTTCCAATTTTACAGTAAAAAGTACTATTTTTTGTTGTTTGGGCCAATATAGCAGGTAGCCCTGAGGGCCAACAAAAATTGGTCTGAGGGCCACATTTGGCCCCCGGGCCATAGTTTGAACACCCCCTGGGATAAGCACATGACCAGTTATCAGGGGCTCCTCTTTTGATTGTGGAGAACTGCCTGCACTTTACTCCAATTGGTCAGATAGATTGGATATTGACATTTTCATGAGATAACGTGAACAAAAAGATTGAGAATGAAAAAAGTTAAAGAAAGAATCCCATAACAATTCTATAAGTGTCTGTAACAGCTTTTTTCACCCTAGTATGTTATGTTACATAGCGATACATTGATTTCGAGAAAGTCTTTGTGGATCAATGGGTGGAGCGTTTACCCTTGAACTGAAACATCATTGGTTAGAGTTCTTCTGCTGTTTCCACTCTGCCCGACAGTTGCAAACTACTCCCTCCTGCCTGTATCACAATGCTGCACCGCTCGTGTGTGTGTTAATTCCCCTCACAGCCGTGTCTGCCCTTGACTTCCCAAAATACACAAAGAATAGACATGCACATTTGGAGCGTCACACGTCCCCTCTCTGCCATTTCTGGGCCGGTTCTCTTGTGCCGTATTAATTTATAGCTGCTCTTCATCGTGGCTGAGCTGTGTCCCAGTGGACCAGACCAGGTTTAGGGGGGAGTGGGGGAGGAGGGGAGAGGGGGGATCCACTTAAAGTTACTGTACATCACAATGCTGTTTGATGTTTGTCGCTGGCTGTTAATCTGACGGGCTTGGGTGAACATCGCAGATCGCGGCTCGGCCACCAGGCTTCCTCTGTAATCCCTCCACAGATTTTAAACTTCATTTTGTCCCAGTGCTTTTTATAGCTGTTCAGCTGTCCGCGATAACATGTCATTGTGCGGCTTCAAACACATTTTAAATCAGTTTCTCTTGGTGAAATTAATTTAACCCTCACCCCCAATTAACGCCGAACTGTCCTGAAAAAAAATAGGATAATAATCAAGACATTCATAAAAGTGTTGTTGAATTTTATAACATTATTATTTATAGATGCAAAGGCTGGTGACGAGGCTGCGCAGCAAAGGAACCCAATACAAGAAGAAGCAGAAGGAGATGGCAGAACTTCAGGCTGAGTATGGAGTCCTGCAGCGGACCGAGGATCTTCTCACCCAAAGACTCGAGACGGTCCAAAAAAGACTGGTAACCTGTTCAGGCTACATACATAATCAATACAATAAAACCTTACTTTGTTTACATTAGATATATATATATTTTTTTTTACAAAGGGTGAAGTGATTCTTATTCTTATTCTTATTATTATGTCAGTTCGTGTTACTGATTGCTGAGCAGTTGAGCAGAACATATATAAGTAATACTTTTACCAGCCAAAACCTGTGTCTCAGCTAGAGTCTGCCTCCTTAGAAAATGCTTAGAAATAAACATAGGTTTGTATTGTCAACAAACTTTTGTACGGTCTATTGCCTTCTACTTTGTCCTTACCTAGACCTTGTTGTTATTCCTAAACCATCAGATGAATTCCCTGGATAAATTTGCCTTAGTAAATTTCCCTCGCTTCTCTTTTCTAATAAGACTTGTTTCGTTGGACGTGCCAATTCGATCCGGCTGTGTGTTATTGCAGAGCAGTGCTAAAAGCTTCCTGGAAATGGCTCGACACCTCTGTGCTGCCCCTGCACCTGACGCACTGCTCTGCCGAGTGACGCGGTGTGGACAGGCTGCTATTTCTGAGGCTGCATCTGCTCCTCCTCTACATCCCACGCTATTAGAATTGTCAAACTGGGGCTAATCTGTACTCGTAGCATAGTACAAATTAGTATTGATGGGCTTCAGGTGACATTGCACTGTTTTAAAGTCATTTTCTTTGTCTTTTGAAGGAAACTGTAGAAACTGAACGAGGAATCTCTGGGTACAGCAACACACAAGAGGAACTGGAGCGAGTGTCTGCGATTAAAAGTGAACTGGATGAGAAAAAAGGCCAGACACTCGACGACATGTCTGAAATGGTGAACTCACTGTCTCCTTCCACTAACACACTATCAGAATCAGTGAATAATAATTGGCAGTGAATAAGAACAAGATTCACAAACTAGGAACTTTCTTTGGCGATAAGGTGCAGCATGAAACAACAATATAAGCAAAATATATTTATAATAATAATAATAATAATAATAATAATAATAATAATAATAATATTGATAATAATAATAATGATGATAATAATAATAATAATAATAATAATAATAATAGTATGGATGGAATGGATAAAAAATATAAAAATGAACTTATTCTAAATACTTTGACTGAATATTTTTCTGATTCTCACTTAACTCACTAAAGAGCTTACAGTATTGCACAAAATGGAAGTGGACCGAAATACTGGACTCAAAAGTTCACAAATATCACTTTATACCCTTGTTTGGGAGATCACACACTCTATACATTTCTTCAAAACATTAATTCCATTTTCTGTATTACCTCATTTCTATTATTTATTGTCAATGGACACCGCAGAGGAAAGACTCCCTCTATATATTGCCATTTGTAATGTTTTATTTTACTGTTTGCTGTATTTATTTTGTTTCATTTTATTTGTATTTTGTTGTATTTATTATATTCTGTTGTGTGTCTTTTTGACAGGTGAAGAAACTAAACTATGTCATTGCTCAAAAGAAGGAAGCTTTGTCTCCACTTAATAAAAGAGCTGAGGTCCTTGAGAGAGCAAAACCACGTATGTACTTTTACTAATACTGCACAGAACAGATCAGCGTTTCTCATTAATAAAGGAGACTGTGGAGGCCCCCCTGGACTGTTATTGGCATAACAGAGTCACACTTTACGGCATATTCAATTGACATAAACATACAAAGGTGAGCAAAAATAACTGAAAAGATTATTAAATAAAGGCAATAAGTGACATTAGCATACGCCATAAAATGTATGATATGAAAATATTCTATTTAAAGCGATTTCTGCCACTACAGTCTCAACCAAATCTATGGGAAACACTGGAACACTAACAACTATCTGGTAACACTAACAAATGTCGACAAATGTTTACTCTGATTTAAATAGAGATTGTTTTAAGAGGTCTTAAAGTGAACAATTGCTAACCTCAGCACAATCTTGTTTTGCAGAAATGCAGATGATACAGTACGATACAATGATTTGAAACAGCTTTATCTGGCTGCATGGTTGTCGTATTAGCCCCACCAATGTACAAATACATGCATAACGGCTTAACAATCCTGGCTTATCACAAATGATCAGTCAATGATTAAGTGGAGCTGTGATTTACTGCAGCCGCAAACCTGTTATGATGTATTAATAGCTCATTTAGGATAATTGAGAGGGTCCATAAATAAAATTTGCGATGGGAAAGCCCCTCACTGCACTCTGCTAAACGGGAGGATTACTTTTTCCTACACATGTTCCCAGAATCCGTCTCACTGGTTGCAATGTCTTCTGACGAAAAGCCGCAGTATGAACACATAAATAGACTTTTTAAAATGCTTGTTTGAATACCAACTGCATGTCTTTGCCGATGTGAACGAATGATAAGATTCCTACAACGGGGATATATTTTTGAATGATGTTATATCCAGAATAGAAGATTGATTCTACTGTCACTGAGGGATGGTGATACTAAATTTGGGGATACAATGTTGACGTTTTACTAGATACAGCTCTACGGTTATTTCGCTTGTTTAGAGAAAGGAAACTTGGAATACATTTGACATATTCACTGTTTGGATTATTAAAATGGGTGGTTGTTTAACAAAGAATTACTGGTAAAATGTATGTGGTTCTTAAAAATTGTGTAATATATCGCAGAATATCATGTGCAATATTGTATGCAATGATTACCGTATGTATTCCAAAATTGTGGTGATATCGTATCGTGATCCAGGTATCGTGTATTGGTGCAGTTACAATACGATACATTCATTCACTCCATACTCGGTGGTGACCCAGAGATCTTCTGTGCTGTTTTTAAGTCCCAGCCCTATTTAATTACACATATTTCTAATGCCAAAATAGAGTAAAACAATGATTTAGCTATGGGTTGTACCTGTGGAAAGTGGAAAGCTAAGAATGTCTCTGCAGCACTGTAGCTGTCGCAGATGTGCCACTTTACTTATAAACTTTTTCGAAAACTCTGCTGAAACATTTCTGGTCTTTTTGCTCTTGCATTTTTGTGGTAATTTCTCAAAATAGACACTCTTTTTTTGGTCTTCATGAGCAGAAGGTAAGGCAGGAGCACGAGGACAAGAAGGCCCAGTACGAGCGCACAGCTGCCGGTCTCGAGAGCAACTCTTCAAAGCTGGAACAGGCACGGATAAAGGCTGTCAGATATTATACGGCCCTGTGTTTCTGTCCGTCTAAGAGCTTTCATTCTCACGTTCACAGGATGTTAAAGCGCTGAAAGAGGCAACGGAACAAGATGAGAACCGATATCATTATCTCAACAGCCAAAGCCAGGTACACCGAAATAGATTTGGAACAATTTTAGTGCATCTTTTCCAATTCTCTCTTTCTGAAGCTGCGTGGATCTCCTGCATTATTACACAAAAAATATAGTACTGTAGAGGGATTAATAAAATGTTTTAGAAGTATGATTCAATGACTTTTTAAAATACAACGGACTGACTGGACTTTGCTCATTTGGATTCAAGGCAAAATGTGACCCATCCTTCAGTGCATCTGAGGCAACCTGAATACACAGAATAATTTACATTTTTTTTTACATGAATGCAAATGCCAGTTTTAAAATACAAGGTAATGTCAGTGGCAAATGACCTTCTCCTTCACCCACTTCTCCCTCTGTGCCTGCGTGTTATATGCAGATCATTGAGACGCAAATCCAGCGGGCGGCCGACGAGGTGAAGGCCTACGTGTCTTCGGACCCGCAGGAGAGGAAGAAGACGGTCAGGTGAGCACAGGCCTGCCATCTGCCCAGGTGTAACCGAGACAAAGGCCCTCTCTGCCGCTCAAGAAGGTCGTATTACACCAGTCAGCTACACGGCAGATGCTTAACTGTAGTTCTTATCATCCCTATGCACTGATAACCTGTTGACCTCAAAGCACAAGGAAGGGCATGAGGAATGCATGAGGAATGCTTTAGCAAAGATGTGTAGATGAGCCAAATATGTACTCAAGTAAGAAGTAAGAGTGTTACGCAAATGTAAAGGTATTCAAGTGTAAGTTAATATTTTCAAACAACTAAATGTTTGAAACGTTTTAAGAGAATTGTGCTTTATTGGTAAAATATGCTAATGTGATCTTTATACCTGTATTTAATCCCATTGAGATTCAGAATTTCTTACAAGAGAGACCTGGCCAAGGCAGCAGCCATCACACCAAAACAGTACAGAAATCACAAAATATTGCATGATAAAAACAAGCTCTCTTAAGAAATTATTCAACAATCACCACACATTTTCTTGAATTTATCAAGTGACACTACAGCCGGATTGCAAAACATTTATATACAACACAACAATCTAAGAAACCCAATGGCGTTCATCCCTACCACTCATGAATTTGAACGTTTATATGTATTATTATTTTCAGGTTTGTTGGTAACAGCACAGTGCTTTCTGTGAGCACTTATAGACCATAACTTTATTTTGAACACTACTTTAAATTTTTTTTATTGAGTTTGACAAAATACTAGCTTCTTTAAAGGTGCACTAACTAAGGTGTAATTTGCTCGTCTTCATGAAGATGTTATTGCTTTGCCTGAATTGTTTCACAGTTTTGCGTTAAACTTGTCCATCTGCATAGAAATCCACAAGCCAAGTTACAGGTCAGATCTGCTGAGAGGGGTCCTCGCTCAAAATAGTAAAGGTGTACACTTTTCAAGGAATTTTTGAGCAATAAAAACACCTGTAATTGAATAAATGCAAGATAGATCCATTTAATTAAATACTGTGGAACAATTCAGATATAATATACAGAATACTCTGAAACTAGAAAAGTTTCATAGTGTACCTTTAATTTATATTCACCCAATGTCTGTATTGAGTGGAGGGCATGGAAAACGGTGCCCTACATCTAATGCATATCTCTCTGACTTAAAGGGAAATGTACTTGAAAAACATCGCAGAGCAGGAGTTACTTGGAAAGGTTGGCAAAACCCCTCTATATTATAAGTATGTGTGGATATCAAAGTGGCAATATTATTGTTTACTTCCCTTTGAATTACAGAAATTGCGTGAAAAGCAGAAGATGGTACGGGAAAATCACAGCCACAACATGGAGCAGATGAAGATGTGGAAGGACTTGGAGTTACTGATCGAGTGTAAAAAACAGTGCTTCGTTAAGGCTCAAAACCAGGCGTCTATCGGCAAAGTCATTCAAGAAGGAGAGAGGAAGAAGGAGGAGAGGACAGGCTCGTGTTGTAAGCCTCTCTCTCAGTGAGGTCAAATGTGGTCACTG
This sequence comes from Chaenogobius annularis, assembly GCA_015082035.1. NCBI lineage: Eukaryota > Metazoa > Chordata > Actinopteri > Gobiiformes > Gobiidae > Chaenogobius > Chaenogobius annularis. Next base: position 309,665 of record BJKM01000585.1, on the reverse strand, counting down.
CTGATGATTTTAGTTTTGAAAACAGGCAAACAATGTACTGTATGTTATGGCGGGATCAGATAACAAAGCTATTCAAACCTTTTGAAAGCTATCATTAGTACATGTTAATGACTTGATATTTTATTTACAAATCATAATTGTAAACCTTTATAAACTTTTTTGGCAAAATTAGCCTAACCACATATTTTTGTCTTTGTCAAAATTACTGCTTCTTCAAATGGATATAGCTGGTGTAGAGGTTGTGCAGATGACATCACAACATTCAGAATTTTAGCAGTGAGTAGTAAAATTGTGTCAATGGTGAAAACAAATAATTTTTGAAAAATGTAAATCAAGTAAACTTTAGAAAACTAGATAAACAAGAACATTGCAGGGTACACATCCATTTGTCACTTTGTGATCATACACAGTTGAACTTATTTGTAAATGCCTATATTTATACTAAAGAGTTATTTTTTATTATTAGGTCAGCACGGTGGATGTTAATGAACATGCCGGTTTGTAGCCATGGGCTAATTTGCGTCCATTGTCCCACATTCCTCTCACGAACATACATCAGTGTACTTGGACACTGGAGGCTGAAGAGACGTGTCTCGCCCGAGGACACAACAACAGTATGCTCTACCGCTACCATGTGGCACCTGGCATTTCAGCGGTCTCCCATCTAAGTACTAACCTGGCTCATCCCTGCTTTTCCTCTGAGATCTGATGAGATCAGACATTGACAAGTTGGTATGGTCATCAAATTGAACTAAGCAATGACCATTATAACTCTGACTGAACTTTTTTATTAAGGCATATATATCAGAACTTTCAAGGGGAATAATATCTATATTATATCAATGCATTAATAATCTGGACAACCATTCTACTATATATATATATATTATATATTATATATATATATATATATTATATATATATATATATATATATATATATATATATATATATATATATATATATATACTAAAAAATAGGAAAGAGAATGGTATTTTATTTTGACAGACACAGAATGGGAAAATATAAGCACATCTTGATGGAGGACCACAAAATCACAAGTTTGGAGGGAGTTCTATTGGAAAAAATGCAATGCATTTTTATAACATGTCAAACCGCTCCTGGTACTCAGAAATATTTGACTGCTAAAGCGCTACAGATTGTTTTTGACAGCATCATCTCGCTCAATTTCAGAACTATGTATTTGGGCCTCAAAACTCCTGCCATGGACACAATCGGTGGATATCATTGGAACATACTCCTGGCAGCAGGAAAGAAAGCTGTTACAAGTTTACAACCATCAGACTGCACCTAAATTCGAAAAACCTTTTTGACAGACTTTGGACTAAATGGGACTCATTTGACAAGATATGCTGTATTTCTGTTTTATTTCTTGGATGTTTCCGATATCTTGGCTTGCTCTCTGTGTTGTGCTCTTTGTTTTGTGTCTCATGTGTTTAACTTAAAAAAATTTAAAAAAAAAAGAGTGTGTTTTAGCTTAGCTTAGTTATTGTTTTGTGACAACTTTTTATCTCCCCCTAGCAAACAAGTTAGTCAAGCTTTGCACAGTTGAAGAAAGAACAGAGAAATTACATTATTTTTCCATTTTGCCAAATAAAAATACAAATCTGAGCAAAACAAAATGAGGCACTGATGTCAGTGCTTAACTTCCATAGTTTTTAGAGGTGTTGCTCAACCTTCTTTCAGTAAGCCATGTGGTTTGGGCACATCTATAAGTATTCACTTTCAGGCAAAGTGTTCAAAGATAACAGATTACAAAGTGGAGCAGTTGGGTTGAAGCTGCGGTCAACTATTTCTGGAAACAGACACTTTGACCTAGGAAAGAACATCATGCTTTGTTCTGGAGATCATATGATTAAGTTACAATATACTACTATACTAGTCCATATGGTTAGACTACACATTTCACTAAAACGTAGTGAACACAACTCAGATTTTGTCCCCATTTGTCCCCAGTTTGAACATTTTTGTAAGGATTATAATTGTACTTCCTGGTTGGACATGGGCCGCAAATATGACATAGGTAATAAGAGGTAATTCCACAACTGTTACCTAACCATCATACTGAGCCAAAATCCCCCAAAACTACACAATAGTTATGATTTGACAAACAATAAAACCAAATGTCACTTTTATTTTGTTGAATGACTGTTTAAACTGTTTCGAAAAGCATATCAGTTAAAGTGCCTAATTTTACTTCCTGTTTGTAATTGATGACATCACACTAGGAAATTACCAAGCACCCACTGGGACAAAACTCATCTAATGAGGAATAAAAATATATAAGAGCACCTTTATTTTGTTGAATTATTGTTTAGAGGGTCAAACAAGTAAACTTTGGATGGAATGAATGTCCCTAGTGTAAATTTCTACAGATTTTTCAACTTTTCACCACAAATAGCTACTTGATTGGTGTAAAACTATCATTTATGTTTACAAAAGGTATAAATACAGCAAATAAAGTCAGAATTAGAACATCATAAAAACCTGTCATACGCACTTATTGTTGTTGTTGTTGTTGTTGTGTTGCTTTTAATGTCTTCAAAGTATGTGTTTTACGCTATATACCGTAAAAAGGGGGGGAGGAGAGAGAAAAGAGAGAGAACGAGTGAGAAGGAGAGAGAAAGTGTACACTAAGTGTAACAAGTGTAAATTGTCTCAGTGTTTTGTGGCACGTCGCATATTGATGACATCACAGAAGGATTCTATTTTAGGACTCAACGCTACTTTCTGTAATTTTATACTCTTATTTTTTAAATTTTCTCCACAAACTGCAATTTAAAAGAGGTAAAACTATGATAAAGGTGCTATCCTACTAAACTAAGTAATAATTAGAAAAGACTTTAAATACATTTTTTTAAATAATATATTTCATATCAACACATTTGTTTGTAACCTGAAGATACTGTAGCTAGTTTTATTCTAGTATCAAGTCTAATATTGTTGTCTTGATTCTAGCTTTTTCCTACATGATGACACACTATTGAATGTTAAATATATGTTCTGCTTCCATTTAAATTGAAATTCCCTCTTCAGTTGAATTTGACCTTTCACCCTCAAATTAATTTAATCCACTGCTGACGGATAGTCTTGAGCCAAAAGGGTCAAATGGACATTGTGACACAGCTTGATGTCGGCAGCGCCATGTCACATGCTACAGGGACCTTATGCTTCTTGGAGCTGCATAGAGATGTGTTAACAGAGCATCTCTGTCCTAAGAAGAATCTAAAAAAGATCTCCTACTGTGAGGATAGAGGGGGAAGGCCTATACCCACCCAAAACAGTCTGAGGGCTTTAACTTTGCTTATGCAGATGGAACTATTTACTTTGGAGTCACGCTTCCAGTAGTCGTAGTAGTAGTAATAGTAGTAATTTTCATATATAACATTTTCTTCTATCATATTTCATGGACAACTGAATCATTGTTACGTGTATTATTTAGTTCAGTCAACTTTAAACAACTTTTGCACTACAACTTTAAACATAACTGTAAACTTGTGTACATAGAAATGCCTATTTTTTTATTTTTATTGTATAGTAATTTTAAATTGTTTCCTAATGCATGCCCTTTTTTGATTGAATATATGTTGTTTTTATTATAACTGAATTATGTTATTATTATTACTCAGTGTTTTATGTTGCACCTTAAGGCCGAGACAAGTTCCTATGTTTGTGAATTTTGTTCATTGACAATGGCAATAAACTCTTTCTGATTCTGAACAGGGGCACTACTAGTCAAGTGTAAATGAGGTAGTAATAGAATAAGACAAGGGGCTTTTGTAATGGGATGCCTGCAGTAAGGGAGATATGTGGGCGTGGGTATCTACATGTGCTGGAGTCTGTTCTGGTTATTAGAGGTAGGCTATATTATACAATAGGATAATAATACTAATTCAATACAGTTGGATAATACATTTGTTTAGACAAGCCTCTGGGTATTAGATATGGGCTATTATTTGCTTTAGACCGGGGTGCCCAAACTTTTTTCCTCAGCGGGCCAAAATTTAAATTGTCATTTGTTTCCTTGGCGGGTCAGAATTAATACATATTAGTATGCTGAGGGCCAAATTTAATTTTGTGTTGCATTTAAAAGGTTTATTTGCAAAAAGATGATGATTAAATTGTCTTTTATTGAAATTATTTTAGGGGAATAGACTTGATGTGGTCTCCTTTACACCAACAGTCTTTTCAGCACAAAATGTAATCAAATAGATATTCCTAATAAATCTCAGCACCCCTTCGTGGGCCAAATTAGACCCCCTGTAGAGCCAGGTTTGACCCCTTGGACCCACTTTGGGCACCCCTGCTTTAGACTATAAGCAGTTCTTTCTGGTTCTGGTCGATTCATCTGCAAACACCAAATAGATATTACACCGATGATATTGAAATTCAACCCTTGGAGCTTCAGGAGGAGATTAAAAAACTGAAAACACCTAAAAAGTCAAAATATCGACTGTAGAATAGGCCTCGAGAGAACAATGCAAGCAAGTGTGTTGTTTGGGTTGTGAAATCAATCATCTATACAGGGCATTGTCACGGTAATGGAGTTTTAACAGAGAATGAGACGGTCCAGAGCAAAACTTAAAGATTTATTCTCTATCTTTTTGGGTGGAGAGTCCAACACTTGCTTGTCTCAGCACGGGGATGTTATTTTGCTGAGAAAGTTGCCCATTGACAATTTTGGTGGCGTTTGTAATTGCACTTCCTGGTTGGACATAAGCAGAAGAACTCTTACCTAAATCGGCCAAAATCCATATAAAGTACACAACAGTTATGCGTTGACAAATAAAAACACCTTTATTTTGTTAAATGGTTGTTTAAACTGTCAGTTGCACGTAAATTGTATCTGCATTTTGGATGGAATGTCTCATGTTGATGACATAGACAGCTTGTTTTAAAACTCAGCTTTTCCTTTTTCAGCGTTTCAAAATTTGTCAACAAACTGCCACTAGATTGATGCAAAACTCTCTGATCAATATTTACCACTGGTTCAATCCCACCAAACTAAGTAATACTGTGAAAAACGTGAGAAATTGTCATATGCACTTTAATCACCAACTGCTGTCTCAAAAACAAGGTAACGCTAGCTAAGTTTAGCCTAGCCGTTAACCAATATCCCAACGTATTTTTGAAATTGAAGATGGGCATTTATAGTAGTAGTATAGCAGTATAATAGTTCTGTTTCGTGGTCATTTTACTGCAAACTGGCAGTGATTAAACAATTAAAAGAATGGAAGTTAGTATTCATTCAGTATTCAGTTAACTTCCCGTATGTTTGGCGACTGCACAGTTTGAACGCGTGTGACGCAGCTCGTTCGGTGACGTGAGCCCACATTCAGAGCAGGAAAGAGGGAGAGCACCGAGCCGTGATAAGCCACGGGCAGATCCGTGTGGAGCCACAGAGAGCTGCTGCGCCACGGTGAGGCAGTCCACGGCACCGGGTGAATGCGGTCCTACACACGGGACTTTGCCGCAGACTCTTCCCCCTTTATTTTTGGACACGACATTGCGACTCTAATCCAACACGGACCTTAAACGCCCTTTTCTCTCTTTGCTCCAAGTCAAACGGGGAGGCAGTGGGACGTGTTTGTCCGTGGGCTGTGTCCATCGAACGCGGGTTGAGTGAACGCACGACCCTCAGTTGGCAAACTCCTAAGCCCCCTCACATTACAGTAGTGATTGTTTGAAGGCTGCGGAGGTTGTTGGTTTTTGGATAACGTTGTGTGGGAAGCGTCCGTCTGTCTGTTCGCCATGGAGAACGCACACACGAAGAGTGTGGAAGAAGTTTACAGTTATTTCTGCGTCAATGAAAGCACAGGACTTTCCCTGGATGAGGTGAAGAGGCAAAAGGAGAAGTGGGGCCTGAATGGTAAGGCACTTCTTTATTTTAAGTGATTTAATAAAGACTATTCTGTTTCATAGGAGCAGCAGGTCTAAGCAGTGTTGCTTTGTGTTTACCTAAGTGTTTACCTTTGTATCAGCAGAATCCAGATCCACTGTAAATCTTTGAATGGGCCAAGAGTTAAATAGCCCCAAACCGCTCTAGTCTCCAGGCATTATCTGTAAATGTGTCTTGTCATTGTCCTCGTGCACCTTGGAGCTGGATGTGGGCTAAAAGTCACCCTCTGACAGGCACCTGGCTGACGTCAGTGCAGGGATCCCACATCTTCACAGAAACCGCTTAATCATTACTCAAAGCACGTGTTTTGAGCCTGGCACATGTTTAACATTGATATGGTTATGCACACAAAACGCCCAGATTGTATTAGAAATTGGCATCACAATCGTGGTACTTTTTCTTTTATGTCTAAGATGATTCACTTCAATAGTTAATGCATCCTCACAGTTTGGAGAAGAAATAAATACTCATTCCATACCTTTACATTTTATAGCGCTCTAGAAGCTTGGGAAGCTTCTCAAGGCACCGCACTGTAGTCATTATCCAATAAATCCATACACATAAGGTCAGTGAAGTGTCTTGCCCAAGGACAAGCGAGGATTGATCTTGCAACCTTACGGTTGTCTGGTTATAATAACCACTGAGCCACTGCCACCAGAACAAATCAGCATGACCTGTAGCTTAACTTGTCTAAGCCTGTGAATGGGAAAATATAGAACCGTAACATGGTCTTCACGACACTCCCCGACAGTGTTTTGCAACAATAAATTGTGTTTAAAAGAATGTACCCGAGCACAGACGTCAATGCCTGGAGGCCTGTGCCCAATTGTCCTCTGCCGTTTCACCCAGATTTTTCTCAATGAACATTATGAAACATGGCACCAGTGTCTTAACAGAGTAACACATTCCTCTTGATAACACACCTCACAGTCCCTTGTTGGCCTCTTGGCTAATATGGTTTCACTATTGGACATCCTGGTGGTAACAGGCCCACCTCAGTGCCTGGAGACCTGGCAGGCATTTGACAGCGAGCAGGGGATCAGTAACGCTACCCTCCACCGCTAATCTCTCTTGTCCCGAGCTTAAACAGCTGTTTTATATTAATAACACCTGGGAGGTCACACGGGCCATGATCACTCCAGCACCACACACACTTTGACCTCAGATTCCACCAGACTTTGCAACACAAATGGAGGTGAACCGTTCAACAGATTTTTGAACATGTTGTAAATAAATGGTTATAGATGGTGTTCTCTTTGTAATGCCAATCCCAGGTCTGGACATATAAAGATCCACTAATGTTGAACCTTCTCATTGTTTGTTGGCCAGTGGCTCCAGATACTTGCCATATGGCTTTTAAGTTCTATTGACCGACAACAATCACGTCGTTGGTGTTGAATACCACTTCCTGTAGCTAAAAAAGTATTTCACTCTTGTTTTCTTTGGCTGACTTTGAACTTCGTGCCATTCTCATTTTTACTGGCAAAATCTGAAAACACCACACAATAAGTGACGTATAGTTTAGGTCCGTGAGCCATTAACGTTTATTTGGTGTGAAAAGTGTGTCTCCTGTTCTCGCTGTTTTGTTCTTGCTCGGCAAACAGGCACTGAGTGAGCCCTGCGTCCATCTCAAATGACTCATGAATAAGTCTCTTTTTGTCTTTTTTGGTGTTCTTCCCGCCACGTCTCTCTTCCCTTCGTCCACACAGAGTTACCGGCAGAAGAAGGTAAGTCTTGACCGTTATATCATCGTTTTTGGTTTTTTTGGTCATGCACAAACTCTCTCCTCTTCTTCAGGGAAATCTTTATGGGAGCTCGTCCTTGAGCAGTTCGAAGACTTACTTGTACGGATTCTTCTATTGGCTGCGTGCATATCTTTCGTAAGTATATTGTTTCAGAATGTGACGTAGAATGTAAGAATGTGACGTAGCTGCGACGCCATGAGGACTTTGACTTTCAGTGCCTCTGTCGTGGTAGACCGGCCGCATTTCACACCTAGTTTTTAATCAAATACCGATTGTTTCCCACTTTCTAGCTTGGCAAACACTGAAAGTCCATCATGGTGTTTAATGGCCACCTGCTGTAGAATATTTGGTTCGCTTGGAGACACGCAAACCTCAACCGCATGCAAAGTACGCAATCAAATCTGGCTTTACATCCAATTGGAATATGGTGTGACAGGCTGTATCCAATAAGGTTAAAGAGTTAACCCTTCATAGATGAGGTGTGGCTAAAAGTACACGACTTGCACAGACTGGCATGGATTTGGGGTAAAAGGTCACAAGTATACTTAAAGGTGACTCAAACGGTCAATGTTGTATGTTGTGAAGAAATGGAATTAGAATGTCACTTATAGTAAAAAATATAAATGAAAAAGTGTGTTCAAATAAGGGTTTAAGTTGATATTTCTGTACTTTGTGATGCATTTTACAGACATTTCACATTTGTCTGATTATTAATCCTGAACGAAAACATTTAAAGACATGTTTAACACCTTTCTGTTGTAAATGTCATCTGGAAGCAGAGTTATTGACTTCAAAACTGCAGTGCGCTCCTTTTGTTTCTCGTCATGTAATGTGGCGGTGGGCAGTTAATATAAAAGCAGCAGTTGTTACGTAACGGCCCTGCATTACTGTGTGTACCGTAGTTGTTTTTTCTAGTTCGATCTTGCTCTCTTCAAACAAAACCCGGCAGACGAGTTCAGTCGACATCCCAGAAGGCAATCTCAGGACAAACAGTTGTGTCCTATAAATAGTGATGTATTCCCACCTCTGACAGACGCAAAGTTTATGTCGATGCACAATTGCACGAGGATTATCCCTGAGCCCACAGTCATGAATGGCAGGGGACAGTTTATGCAGCACATAGCGCGGAAGTGTGAACGTCTTGGTAAGTTTGTGCGACGCGCGGCCGGGGGTCGTGCCATATATTACAGCGTGTGATTAGTGCCTGAACAGCTGAGCACCATCTGAGGAATGGTGATGACAGCAGCACCGGCATTAAGTTGCTGTCGCCATGTGCCAAGTAAGTTGTTTATGTTGACAAGCTGCTCATCCCTCGCCCGGCGAACACGGGATACACTGCATAGTGCGAGGAGTAGAAGAAAGAGGTGTGGCTAATGAGATGGAGATGTTTTTATTAGGGCTGAAAGAAATGTTATACAAGTGTGCACTATTGACAAAAATAAAAATCTGTATATTTTTAGTAACCTTGACAACACTATTTTAAAAATAAAAATGAATTGACATAAAACGCAACACAAATAGACAAACGATTACCTTGAATATAGAATAGATGCATTGATTAATATAGTATTGATGCGTAGTTGAAGTATTATTAAAGAATAAATTCCAATGCATTTCTCTCATAAATCTCATGTTTATATCATAAATGTGCATCAAATCACATAATAATCTTTTTTTATTATTATTTTATTACGTTTTGCTTAATTTTGTTGAAACTGTTGCCTTGAGCTGGCTGACAAAAATAAATAAAAAATTGTTTTCATATTCGGGAGAAAAAAAAGTTTTCTATATGGATTTCCTCAACAATACAGGCTTTTGTTCATTGCCATTTATTATAAAAAATAGTCACATTTATTTCTGCGCCACACGGTGTTTTCATTTATGAAGATTGGCTGTAGACACCTTGATATAAAAGACACAAGCTGATTATGATTGAGACATTTCTATGATTAGAAATGTCTATCTTGATCTCAATTAAAGAAATTAGAAGTGTATTGTAAAAGCAAGAAAATGCTTATTTTATTTCTGCAACACTCTAAAATTAATGTGGATATTAACAATGTGCCAAAGGGTTTTTTGCGGTGTGAAAATCAGGTACTTTAATGTTTGAGTAAAAGACAAATCAAAAAGCTTATTACTTATGGCAGCTTCAAATGGAGAACAATAACTGTGTGAAGACTAATGGATAAAGTTCGATGTCCATGCACCAACAAATAAACAGTTTAGCTAAATTACTAAAAAACGTGTGCCTGTCCAGAACAAATGTCCCCTTGAAGCACAGTAGAATAACAGATGGCAGACTCGGTGATAAGCGGCTCCTGAGAGGGGCCTGGTATGTACAGCACAGTCAGGTGATACAGAGGTGTCATTGGCTGCTGTCTGACAGAGCTGTCCCGCGCCACTCTGCACCAAATACGGGCCCTCGAACCACTGTGGGAGGGTCTGCCTGGGCAAATGCACACGGCCACCTCCTCTCACATGCATTTTACTCATGTTGCACAGGCGATACAAGGACAAATGAGCCATCAGCAGTTTTGAAGAAGGCGTATAAAGGACATGTATTCTGCATTATTTCTATTGTTTTTAGTCTTTGCTCTTGACTACCTTTTACTTTGGCATCTCATGTTTTAGAAATAAATAAATAATACTTTCAAAAAAAGAAATGACGTTTTCCATGCCAGGAATTTACTTCGGGCTCCATCCACTGGCTGCCTAGGGGATTGCATAAGTGAGATACACAGAATCTAGCTTTCCGTCGACATGCTAATGCAGTCACGTTGTTGTAGTGATCGTGATTTGACTGCAGAAATGCTCAGAACGAGTCTGGCGATGATTTATGGTCTTAAAAACGGAGTAGAAGATCTCGAAGCACTACCTTTGTCACTACAAATCAGGGAAATTCAGAATGGAGTGTTTTTGATGCTCTGAGAAAGTAAAAAATAATGGTTTGTTGAAACCCTGGAGACGCCAGAGGCATTCTGATGCTAATCAGGTACACGGTGAGGAGGGAGCGAAAGCCAGTGTATAATAGGATGTAGATGGCCCATCTCAGGTAGTTTCAAGTGAAACCAATAACTCCCTTTATCAGGAGGTCCTGCCGTGTAGGCAGGGCTTGCACAGAGGAGGATATAAAACCTGTTTCACAGATTGAGAATGACTCTTGGATGAGAGTCGAAACTTATTTTTTTTTTTTTTTTTTTTTCTAAAAACAGAGTCCAGATGACTACAAACTGAATCTTTTTCTACAATTAAAGCAACTTGGTAATATAAATGGAACCATTGACTTCCTGTTAAAAAGGCAGACTAATGAGCCCCACCTTTTCAGAGTCTCATTTCACCCTGGAAAGCAGTGGAGTTCTTTATGCATTTTTATTGTTGAACAATTGCTTAACACTTTTTAACATGTATGATCCAGGGTCAGTTTTTTTTAAATCAACAGAAGTTAGTACAGGATGTGGGCAGTGATAGGGGGTAGGTGAAAACAGACATTTTTGAAGCCACATACGCAGGACAATACAGGATTAATGCAGTGATACATCTCTGACTAAGATAATGATAAAGGAACTCTGTTACAACCAGGTTAAAAGTTCATAATAGTTGATTTAGCATAAAACATCCCCAGAAGAGTTAAAATCCCACTCTAAACACGGTAAATCCAGAACATGAGCTCACAAGCCAGTGCGCTCCTTGTTGGACCAAATGTTGTGATGTTTGGCTGATAGAGTTCGGTCAGGTTTATTTATAAAGCACATTTACAAACAGATTACACTGTTCTCGGGACTAGGTCTACGAGAACGAGGCAAGACTTTGAGATCACTTACAGTAAATTGTGCAATTCAATTTACAATTTTGGCCTCATCATTTTATATTTTTGCTGTTATGGTACTACTTTTTGGAACTACAGCTTCTCAAGAAAGATCTCGTCCCATCCCTACGGGCTGTACACAGTTAAACTGAATTCTTGTGAAAGTCCAAAGCCTGCATAAATTATGAGATCTATTACACGAAGAAAGACATCTGGGACAATGTCCTCCCCATTGAAATGGAAATGTCTTGTGTGCTAATGTACGCTGTTGTATTACTGAGTGTTTTTGTGTTTGAGTGCGACTGAGGGACACTGATGATGGCACACAGTTTTTACATATGTTTCTCATTCATTCATTGTATTTCTATAAACGGCATTTTGTATTTGTAGCAGTGTAATGCCGTTTTAACCTTCATCTCTTCTAATGTAACCAACTCTGATTACAGTGATTGAATTTGCAGTCTTAAAAATGTCTTTACAATGACAAACTTACTGCGTCTTGTGTTTGGCTCCTGACACTGCTGAATTCCTAAGACCCACTGAGGTTAATGGCTTCATTTCATTATGGGATGTTGGCAAAATCACACTGTTGTTCAGTAGAAGGTTTTATTGAAGATTAAATTTTAATAGATGTTGAAGGCAGTAGATTAGATGGTGCAGCTGTTATAGGACCAGGGAACAGCAGCGATGCATCACTCTCTGAAATAGAACGTTTCATTTAGATTTATTACAGATAAGCCCGATCCTGCTCCACACGGGTTGATCGATTGTGAGGGGAAATGATGCACATTTGTTTTATCTTTCAAAGCTGTTCGATACGGTCAACACTATTTTAGAATATACTCAATATAAACATGGCATCATCAAAGTCTTCTTGACCTGAACAATACACAATACATTTACTGCTTGTTTTCTGTTATAGTTGTTCACTTGATAATTGCATTTTGTTTGATTGATTAGCAAAAGTTATGCTGTTTGAATTGTCAATCTAATGTGTTTTTCACTTGTTTTTCAGGTTTTAGCCTGGTTCGAGGAGGGAGAGGAGACCATCACAGCGTTTGTGGAGCCTTTTGTAATTTTACTCATTCTAATAGCTAACGCCATCGTCGGAGTTTGGCAGGTACGACTATATATTTTAATTAACGACACAAGACATATGAAATGTACTTATTATGTATAAGGTATAAACTTGGCCTGGTGACGTCAGCTCCTTGTCCCAAGTGGAGATGGTTATTTTATATCGACTTTGGTTTTTTTGGAAAGTCGCAGGCTGCATTTTTTTTGTTTGTTGTTGAAACTTTCACGTCATTAAAAAAGCTCTTTAAAAAAAAAAAAAATTTCCTTTCTTTTTAAAGAATTTTTGGGCCCGAAGGCTTTATTAGACAGGAAAGGTAATCATGAAATGGGGGATGAGAGAGAGGGGAGGACATGCAGTACATTGTCAGAGTCGGGATTCGAACTCTCGACACTGTGCACAAAAAAGGTCTGTTCCGGTCTGTTGTACTTTGATAGACCCATTTAATGACCAAATACAGGCTGTTTAATGTCCATTCCAGGCCAAAATAATATCAGAAAGTAAAGTAAAACAATTGTGTACAGGTTATTTGGTTATAGAAGAAGGTGTGGAAACATAATGTGCACTTCACCCATTTAAAACCAACATTGTGTTTTACTGAATTCATTGTGAAAAATTTACTTTCATGAGCTTTTAGTCATTTGGTCACTGTGTTTCCTCATCATTATCTGACACAAAGTTGTGTTTGAGTATTCTTGAGTATCGTCCAGCATTTGAAGCTTGAGTGCTCTGAAAATATCTGTTTTCACCTTCCACCCATCTCCGCCCCCTACTCTGTACTTGTTTTAGGATTATTTTGAGATCTCTGACTCCAGTTCATGCATGTATGGTTCTAAAATGTCACACAGCCATTTCCCAACAATTTTTTAAAAACTCAAAGAAATCTGTTGCCACCATGAAGAGGCAGGACTTCAATCAATCAATCAATAATCATCTACTTATGTTGTAGTTTAATACAAAATATCTTGAAAAAAAACCAGCAACCTTCAAGTTAAATCGATTCAATAACACACCTTCCATCTATTCTCAATGAAACGGGAGAAGCCAAAGCCCTCATGCCTCGACAGGAGCGGGTCTGAATTCGTTTATACTCTGAACGTTATCAGTTTATCCAGGACAAACGCTGGCACTAAAAGACTCTCTATCCGCTCGCACAGGAACGCAATGCGGAGGACGCCATCGAAGCGCTGAAGGAGTACGAGCCGGAGATGGGCAAGGTCTACCGTCAGGACAGGAAGACGGTGCAGCGGATCAAGGCCAGAGACATCGTGCCCGGGGACATCGTAGAGGTGGCCGGTGAGTTTGTTCCCGAGTGTAAACATCGTATATCACACTCTGACATTATAAATAAGCCTCATTATGGTGCTGTGCTAAGTGCCAACCTGTTATTGACGCGCTGAATCCTCCTTTATTGCAGAGAGTGAACACAATATGAGCTCTTGAGCAGACAGAGAATTAAAATAGTTTATTTTTGACAGCAGTCTTTGTGGTCGGGAGAGTGGGAGTTTACATTTTGGACAACACTCAATCTAAATATTTTTGTGGATTATTGACCACAACACTCACAAGAAAAATCTCTTGTTTTAGCCATAAATATATGTTCACATTAGGGTTGTCTAAGTATTGATTAGTGTCTGATTTTGTTATATTTTTAACTAGTATCAGGACATTTGAGCAAGTATGAATGCAAGAAAAGATCACGTAAACAGGTCAAAATTTGGCCTTTCTTGTGCTTTATCAGAACTAGTTTAAGACGGCAGGTTTTGATCAAGGAAGGGCAATTATTTTGTGTCGAAAATGTCGGTTTATTGTCTAAAACAACCTTGAAAGAGCATTTTGATTGTGGTATTGAGCATCGAGTATATTCCTTGGCACTTTGGCATGGTGACAACACTAGTTCAAATTGTGTCTGAAATTGGGCCTCAGATAGTTGCGTTTTGTAAGGTTCAGTCCTCTCCGTTTGGACGTCGTCGTCGAGATGCCACTTCAAACGGACGGTGCCAGCCTTGCCATAGTCACTGATCACATTTAGCACGAGTCGAAACCTGCCCGCTTTTCCCGTGAGCCTTTGCAGCAGCGAGTCACCCTGAACGACCGGTATATTTTCAGATGTTCTTATTAACCCATTGTCTCAAAGGGCTAGGCTCAAATGTTATTAGCATTAATGCCCCATTTACTGCGCGTCTCTAATCTCCCACACTTGGTCTGTGCCCGGGCAGTTTATTTTGTCTGCAGCAGTTTGCCTTTAGTGACTTTGAAGAGCTGTAATTGTGGGTGTATTTATTCACGCATTGTTTAATAAGAAGGTATTATTTATTTTGAATGGCTAATTTGGGAGCTATAAATACGACCACATCTCATACTTTGAAGTTGTATTTAGACCCCCAAAAATATGTTTGCTGGGAGAATTGCAGAATGTTCTTTGCTTAATTCAAATTCATTAAAAAGTTTCTTGGTTTTTATCAAACATTCGGGGTTCTCTGTGGAAAATGCTGATGCTAGAGCTGCAAGTGAACCAATTTACTTATTTGTTATTTGATTTATTGATTTTATTTATATATTATTTATTGTAAATGTAATTAAATTACATTTAAAGTAAAGGTAAGGTACGTGTTGACTGAAGCTTTCTAGTTAGACAATATTTATAAATTAAGTGTATTAATGATGAAAATCACAAATTATTTATACGTGATCGCCTGGACCGTGTTTTTAAAATCAAGATGCATTGATTTCCATCCCTAAATTAATTTAAATCTGAGAATTATATTTTTTCTGCCATGAGTATTTACAAAACACTGCTGTTTTTGTTATAGAATATCTTTTGGCATGTGTTTTTGAGTGTGAATATTGTAGCTGTTAAGTAAGTTGACAGGTTAGGATTATTTTTGATTCATTGTTGTTGACGCTAAGGTTATTTACATATTCACTGCTTTATTATTATTTATATTTTTACATTATACTGAAAAAATGCTAATTTATGACTAAAAGCTGTATTATGTAGTTGTTGTGATGCTCTCTTTTGTAAGCTGTCATATAAGACAATAACTCAAGTGCTCTGGGTGCATGTAAATCATTTGAAGCAGCTCTTTCCTCCGTGTAGCGCTCACATAACTTTCCGGGTGCATGTGTTGGTATGTCGTTATCACAAACCTCCGTTTAACCCCGAGGCACTAACGCGATGCAGTCTTTTCAGTGCGGCGTAAGGACTTGTATTTTTAGCCTCCATACAGTGTTTAGATCATGGCATGTCATATTTATAGGCAGCAGTGACAGTCGTGCAGATGACAGGTGTCGGATCCCACCCTGAGAGCCCCCCGTCCCCACTGTCCCGTCCTGTCGGGTGCAGATGAACAGTGCTCTGACGTAGAACAGGCAGAGTGCTGCAGGACGCCTCTGTCACCTTCACAAGGGCGAATACAAACGCAATGTCAAGTGTGAGCGTCCTTCTGTTATGAAAGACTCTTTATGCAAGTCGAAAGTCATGCTCTTACTGATGCATAACATGATTGAAATTACTCTTATCTACACTATTCATGTATAAATAATAATATAATCTTTAGCAGTGGTTCTCAAACTTTGATGACATTTTCCTTATATAATCTTATATAGGCTACTAATAATATTGGTGGGGTGGAACTGTGCTGCCAAAGTCCAGTGGAGGAATGGGACTTTGGCAGGAGGAGTCCTTCTCTGCGCTGCACTGAAGGAGCAGTGTCATTCACTTGACAACTTCACGCCATCAAAAACAACTTCCCGTGACCGATATTTGTGCCACAATCCTAAGTTTGAGAACCAATGATCTAGTTTTGTTCACTATAGTGTCTTATAGTGAACAAAATATTGTGCCATTGTCAATACACACACTAACGATGGATACAGTTTTGTTCCCCATCAATTGAAGAAGCTATGGTGACTGGCCTTGAAATAGTTTACCATAGTCTGAGCAATAAATCGTTTTTAAATTGTTCACATTTTACTTGTTGTATTGTCATGAACATGTACAAATACTAAACTGTTTAAAAACACATGGTTTAAAAAAAGGCAATAATTGACTTTTGCTTACATTTATACTGCAGGAAACAACATTTTTTATATTTAGGCTTACATTGGACAGTGTTGGCGGCACACAATCTTAACAACCTTTCTGTTCCTGCCGTATAAGGCTTCATAAACAGTAATCGGTCAATTAATGGTGCATGCAACTTGTCAACATTTGGCAGATCTTTGACACGCTAGATCCCCTTCACGAGGAATGAAAATGTCCGGAATCTCCACCGAGACATTTGTGAATCCGTTAACTCAACCGCAACACTAACTGTGCGTGACAAGCAGAGCCGTGCACGTTGCACTTGTTTATGGATGAAAAAGAAACTCGTGGCGTACTTTCCAATAAATGCTCCGACGCTGGTTTGTTATTTGTGAAGGCCTCAATAAATGTCACATAAAACTTTACCGTCAGCAGCTCAGAGATGCAGCCAAGACGACTTACAGTATCTTCAGTAAATCCTCTTCCTTTTTTCACTGTCTGCTTATACATTTCCCAATTTGTCGTACACATTTCTGCACTGTGGTTGAACAATAAAGATAAAACCATCACACCCTAGTAGTGCTGTAGTCGACTAAAGAAATTCTTGCTCGAGTAATTGACTAAAGGGGCTGGCAAAAGATCCTGAAAATATTAAGTATCTGTTTGATTTTACCATGTGTTTGTACCCAATGCGCACTGACAAGACCACAAGATTACAGGAGATAAAGCAATTACAAATATTTCTGAAGAAAACCCACCAGTAAACTATGCATTTATCCGTAAGAAGGTAGATTAAACTAACAATTCACTCACCCAAATCTCAAGATAAACTCACTTATTGGCTTCTCCTTTCTGCTGTTGTGAACAAAAATCCTTAAAAATCCCCCCAAATAATTAGCTAATGAAAAGTTTGGTCGACCAAGACGTAGGGGTAGACAACATATTGAATTTTACATAATATCGCAAATATGTACAATTTGAATATTGACTGTAGTTTATAGGGAAAAATGCTAAAAAAAACCCAAAAAAAACAACAACAGCTGATTTAAAAGGAAAAAAAGGTATTAGGTAAAAAATGTTAACGTTTGTGGTTAGTTTTACAGACATTTCCCATTTGTATGATTGACAAACCTTTTAAATAATATGTTTAAAGACATGTTTTAGCACGTTTCTGTTGGATTGACAGACTATCGTTGTCGGAATACTCCACAGAAACATCGAGATATTAATTTTTGTCAATATCCCCAAGCCCTACCAAGACATCATTGACATTAATCGACTAAATGACTAAAGGACTACATCCTTAAATTCTAACAAATCAAGGGTATAACTCGGCAAAGGCATTAACTCTTTTGTAATATTTGTATTCCATTTTGTCCCCTGAAAATCTATTATTTTGACATGATCTTACCCTTAAAGCTAAACCAAACATAGAAAGTAAAACCAAATCCAAATCCATTGCATCAACAGAGTCTAGGGCAGTCACACAAATAATCTACATCGAACCACTTAAGCGTGCGATTCTGTAAAACCAGGATTGTTGATGGCTCCATTTGCATGTTCCCTCGTTTCTCCATTTGTCCTTGAAATGCAGTCTTTGGTTGTCATGGCAATGTTGCAGTATGCCGGGACGATACAAGAGAGTACTCAGTGGGCCTCTGTTTAAAAAAAGTACCTTTTGTAAGTAAATACTTCCTCAACGACCGTAGTGGTTAAATACACAACCATACAGTTAGAGTAATGTTGTTGTCACGATACCGACATTTCAAGCTCTATTTCGATATCAATGAAGGAAAGGCTCAATACCGATTTTGAAACCACAAGGATAACAAAAACACTTGACGCACATGACGTATTTTAACATGACATAATAGCACTTTCTGTAATATTTATTACCATTTACTTTTGAAAAAGACCAAACAACAATAGTTTCAGCACTTGATTGTTCAATTCCATTGCTTGTTAATAACCCAATATTTGTTGTTTTGGTACGTTTTCCTTGCCACCTGCACTTGATTGTTTAGTAAGAGTTCATGTCTCCACTGGATGATATTGACAATATATCTTTATCATTTTTGTAATAACCCAATAACAATAGTTAGAAGATATTTAGTCAATGCAACAGGAACTTGTCTTCAAACGTATTATTTTGAAAGTTATTTTTTATATACAAATAAACACAACAAAATATTGGTTATTTCCCTCTTTCATGCTCAAAATGTATCCATTTATTGTGTCCATGGCAGCTGTTTTGAGGCAATATTTTGAGGTTTAATTAACAGACGAATGACGAATGTGAATGTTTGTTTCAAAAAAAAAAAGAAAAATCACAAAAGTGCAGAAATATCATCTTATATTCTTATTTCACAACATCATTTTTTTTATTTTTAATCAGCTCTTTTTTGTTGCATTTTTACTTTAAGACCCACTTTTATTCTCTGACTTTTGACACTGCGTGCATTGTAGTCCTCTGTTGTCTTATCAATTTTGATTTTAGTTTTTTAGGTGTGGGTTTTTTTACAGTTTTTATTAATTTGGGTATGTATTGCTTTTATTTGTTTTTATTCTGATTGGTTTTATTTGGCCTAGTTCCATTTGGTTTTTTTTGCTGACTTTTTAGAGGTAAATGTTTTTTTCATATCCCTATTATGTGCAGCACTTTGGAAACGGTCTTCTTTGTAAAATATGCTATACAAATAAAGTTGCATTGGATTGGATAGGATATATTCAAATCTTCAAAACAGCTACAATATTATCTAAATTTCAACTTGTTGCCCACCTCTAGTTCTACCATATTTTGTCTTGCCATCGGCGCAATAATTGTCAGTTTGGTAATTATCAGCTCACAAATTCCTGTCTAAATATAAAGTTATCCTGAGGGCTCCACAGTGACCCCGGCCTGCAGAGGAGTAGAGATGACGCAGGCGCTGCAGAGCCGTGATAGAGGACATGGAGTCGACCCGCTGTAACTGCTGTAGCTGCTGCGCCGTGAGAGGAATGGCCCAAAGCTAATCTGTATTTCAGCCATGCCTCCTACTCAACACTCACCTACATCCGGTTTACCAGGAGCTGTGTGTACTTTATAAGGACTTGCTGTCATTCAACAGCAGGGATTTTTTAAGTTGCAGCATTAAAGGAGAACTAAGAAACATTTTTACCTTGTTAAACATGTTTGTAAGTTCCTGTTATGGTTAAATATGAATTTTTGGGGTGTTTTGAATTGTCCATCGTCTCCCTTTGCTGACTCTGGGCGGAAAACTAATAATACACATAATACTGAGCCTTTTGCAACGTTTGCTGGGAAAGGCTTGCTCTTTTTAAAATATTTGGCACGTTAAATGGTTGTACTGCCATATTTCAATTAAAGGAAGAAACAGAACAAAACGCTAGAAAAATAAAAATTGTTGTGTCTGCTCTTTGACATTGTATTTTCACGAGGGAGCTGCTAAAGTTACTTAGTTCTGCTTTAAAACAAAACTGCAATGACTCACCATAAGACTTTACATGATTGCGTAGCTCTTCTAATGTCACCAACTTGTACATATTCGGGCTGCACAATACATCCCAAAAGTATTGATAACGCAATAATGGCGGGTGCAATCACTGATATCGCAACAAACTAAATATATTGCAATAACACAAATGTCTTCCATTTGACAGAAATCCACTTTTTATCAATGAAAATATGTGTTCTAAATGAAAAAAGTCAGATTTTTAAAAATAATTTTCCTATTGGAATATAACAATACGAAATCTCGCGGTATTATCCCTTTTGATCCAACTTTCAGTCTGGTTTTTGAAAGAATCGTAATACGGTCACAGCAGCTCTTACGGTTCTAAATGATTTCCTGCAATCATTTCTTGGATGTGAAAAATATTGTGTTTCTCTTTTCATCGATCTATCGACGGCTGTTGACACTGTTGTTCCTTAGCCTTCAATTAAAATCCTAATGCAACATGACACCCTGACCAAGCCTTAAACTGGTTATGGAAATTGGTGCTGAATTCAGAAAAAAAAACTAAAGCTAAGGTGTTTTCTCACAGATGCGCGTTAACAAATATCAAAATATATCTTCTCTTTATTTCTGTGAATTTTTCTATACCCTGTCCTTTTAATCTGAAACTATCGCTTTTTCTGGGTATGATTTTTAGGATTTCCAACATTTGCAAGTGAATTTTGATTGAAATCTCAAATCTACTAAGTAGTACAACTTTATAATAGAGGTGAGCAAAATATATCAAAAATAAGATAATATTGTGAAAGTTGTTATGAAGATGCGCACAATTTAATTTTTTTTAATTTTTAATTAAAAAAAACAGTATTAATTAAATTATTAATTTAATTTTTGCGCTGTTATAATTACAGTAACTTTACCTCAAACTCAACATTTAAAGTAGTGCTGGGCACGTTAATGCATCAAGTGCTTAATCACAATTATTTGTCTCACGTTAACGCAGGTCACATGTATCGGTCAAAAACCCTGAATGAACGAGCTCCGCTCTTGTTTACACACGTGCTCTCCTTTTTTTCCTGCCTCCCCCTCTCACCACACTCGCACACATTCGGGATTAATCGCAATTCAAGCATAAGATTAATCGCAATTGTTTTTTAAAACGATCGCTGCCCAGCCCTAGTTTAAAGACATGTTTTAACACATTTCTGTTAGATTGACATAATATCAACTGAATATCGTTATTGGGGGACTCCAAAAAATATTGAGATAATCATTTCCATCTGTTTTATAACCACTTTTACACTGTGGTTATTGTCATTTTAATTCCCTTGTTCTGGCGTCTCAATATTTTCCAAAACATTTGAAGTAGCATTTAAGTCATTTTAACAAAACCTAATTTCCCTGTGGTGTTTTTTAGTTTCGTGCACTCAAACTCAATACCTCTCGTATCTGTCTTTGGGGGATGATAGCGCGTGTCCCTGTTTGTTGAACCGTTTGTAGATTTGGAACTGCGCGTTCCCGACAGCCCGTGAACTTGTGGAGTTACTGCGGCAGGGGGGCCATTGTGCTAGACAGACATGGCCTTATAGGGAAGCGCTCTGTGGACGCACACACATGGACCCTGCCCATCACAGCTGTAGTATGTACTGTAGTATGTGGCATTTACCGTGGCCTGGCAAGCGTCCACCAGCAGTGGCAGAGGCTGGCTGTTTGGCACCGCTTCAAGACTTGTCAGCTAGAGCAGGAGCAAGGGCCACGCTGACCAAAGAGACTCCCCAAGTTTTTAATTCTGACCACATCGCAGTGAAGCAGCAGCACCGGCCAAAGAGGCGCTGAGAAAAACTGCCACCAGCTCAATAACACCGGCATTTAACCCTTAATGTATCCGTGATTACTGCACTGAATAAGGGCAAAGGTCGATATTTTAGTGGAGATATGTCCTGTTGACACAAACCTATTTTTACTACTACTTTCTCCTTCAGGGCAGCCGGTTCCATATTGGATTTTCTGAAAAGAACAGTAAACTGTGACCGAGTTGAGTGGGAGTAAGGTGCTCTAAGAAGATGCGCATGAAACGCATTATTAACAACAGACGTGTTGTTGAGATGTTGAGGGAGTCGTTTGTTAATAGAACTGTAGACAAATTATCAAGTGAACAAACTTCAAAATCTGTCAAACACTCAAGACTCTGGCTTGATAAAACAGAGGCAGAGAGAAGTGTTTACGTCACATTAAATATTTGCAGAGCTCGCTTTTGTAAACGTATAGTAGGTTCAAGATTAGTTTGGTGAGTGACTCAAACAATATTACAGTAGTTAATATGGATGTATAATTGAATAATGCAACATAATTGCAACCCTTGTATTCATCAGTTGCCGTGTTTTTCCTAAAATACCTACAACTTGGGCAATTTTTTGGCCGTGAACCAAGTAGATAACTTGTCAAATTCTTGATAAACAACTTTTACAAGAATGTTCAAGTCCTTGTAGGAATAAAATACACTTCATCATCTAAAATCAGATTTAAAAAAATGTAACTGAAGCATTTGCTAAATCATTATCATCATTGATCCCGAAGGAATTTAAAAATGCTGTATGTTACGTGAATGAATGTACTAGAATCCTAATAGTCCAAGTACCATTATGTAGTAATGATTATTCAGTGCAATAAAGTCCTCAAACCTCAGGTTTAGCGCTCTCCTTAGCTTTGCTGTAGTATTTAATGAGTAGGCAACAAAGTCCAAAATTCAAGCTCTGTCTTATCCCCCGATGTGCCTCAGTCTTCCTGCTTTGAAGCGCCTTTAATGTCCACTACATCCTCCCAACTTCTGTCTCGGGATTAGTTTCCGACAAGTTTTATTCTTGTAATGAGTTGTTTCTACAGCAACAGAAACCATTGAGTGTTGTTGCTGTGCCTTGTTTTCCCTCTTTTAAGATTCACAACAGACAGAGCCAAAATGAGGCTTGTGTAATCGACTCATTGTCGCCAGAGGTCACGTGTTTGGAGATGACGGGAAGTCCAGTCAAGCAAGAAAAAAGCAAAACAAATATTTATCTTGCCCTCATGTTTAAGTATGTGTAATGATATAAACTGTGCTCCTTTATCTATAACTGCCACTGTTTTTCAAGACCAATAGCTTCAGCCCACAAAGTAAATAATTCAGTGGATGATTGTGTGGCATTTTTTCCAGGCATTAAAAAAAAAAAAATCCTTTATCTTTTGTTTAGGTCTGCTAGATCACTTTTCAAAATAAGATGAGATTTCGTTTTTTCTGATTAAAAATTCTTTGCAGGAGTACATTTTTAAAAGCAAAACAGCCTCTTGGTGGTCTTTTGGTCGGGCCGAGTCAGTAACAGATTATTGTATTTAGAATTAGCAAATGATTCTTTAGTAAATTTCATGTTAGTGTTCCAGTCGTCCTCGAAAGTCAAACTCAGACCCAGGGGTGATGTTTTCTCAGAGTTTCTGGGTTCCTTTTGTCAACTCACCCAAAAAATGAAGTAAAAAAGTGAAAAACAATTACCAGTGTATATTACAGTAATGACTCAATGAAGTAGAAAAACATTCAGTTATAGTCATCAGGACACTCCATCCATCCATCTTCTTCCGCCGGGTCGCGGGGGCAATAGTCCAAACACTGAACCACTGTTTTGACTCATCCAAGAGTCATTCTCAGTCTGCAATAGAACCCTCCTGGATGAATGAGGGATTACACCAACTTGACTCTATCAAGTAATAAAAACAAGGAAAGTGCTCGAATCCCTGTGTGTCAATCCACTTCAGTTCATTGATTAACCCGGACATTAGTCTATCCGTTAACATATAACGACGCATATTTATATATTTATTTAACTGTAGAAGCTCAGAGGCAGCGCAGGAGCAGGTTCACACAGTGAGTGGACAGAAGGGAGCAAATGAAGGTAAAATAACACCAGTGCTACCACTAATGAAGCTGTTGGATGTTTAACTTTCACCAAACAAAGGCGCATCCATGTTACATTTTAGAACGCAGGCTCTGAAATTTTCTTAGAGATTGAGATTATGAATTCCAAATTGGAAGTGAAAATGTATAACCTGGACCTTCAGTCATACTCATTAACGTACAATGTACTCCGAAGGCAAGAGGGATGAAGTGTCTTGCACCGGCCCGAGCAGCTATCTAACCACTAACCTCCACTGAGCCACTGCCCCCCTCTTCCAGAACAAGCTTAAACTTCTGTCTCTGGTTTTATTTTTCAGGTTTTCTTTGTATTAAAAAGCATTGCCACTGTTTGTCAGTGACCTACAGAAAGAGATACAGTGCTTATTCCTCAACTTATTTTGAATATAAAATAAGTTGATAATGACTCCTAGGCTTGCTTATGCCTGGATAGATCTCGGTCATTACTGTATCAGCAGGAGCAGAGCGACTTTTCCCTCGTTGACTGTTGAGAAAGAGCCCTCTCGACATGAGCAGGAGGTCAGGCCTTTGTTCGGCTGCCATCAGCACATGCAGCCTCCCGGGCCGCTCTGAAGGGGCCCGTCCCGAAACACAAGCCTCCCGCAAACACACGCCCGGCGCAGGTGTCAGTGCTCGCTCCTGCTCAGCCTTTGCCCCTCCTGCTGCTCAGAAGGCACGTGGGGCTGTCAATGTAGGAACGTGAAGCTTCAGCCGCTCCTGGCATCTGTCATTGTTTTAAGGTCATCTATTCTACTGCTGTTTTATAAGCATCTCCTGAATGATGTTACCTTCTTCCCTCATCAATCGCCCAAAATAATATGAACTGTACCAATTATAGTCCTTAGGGATGCCAAAAGTATTCAGTTAATCGATAATTGTGATGATTCAGCTCACAGTATAATCATAAGAACTCAAAAAATATATAATGGTGAGAATTATAGGTAGCAACAATGATTAAATTCAGTTAAATATATACTCCAAACAAGTCAAACTACACGTAAAGTACTTTTTTATGTCACTCCTTTTTCCATTCGTTAGAGTTGTGAAAGAAAGCAAATGAAGGTTCTCACTCTTTGTTCGCGTCCAATCCAACTTTAAAAATGTTTCCAATCAGAGGAGAGATCTTTTTTAAAAAGCCATTCAAGATGTATCATGATTCAGGGTATGTTGGTTCTTCTGCAGCTCATGACACTTAAATACTAGTATAACTATATCAGGGACATGTAACCTCATTTTCCATAGTTAGTACTTTTGGAAAGGAACAGGCGTTGTTATGGTTAATAAGGACGCCCTTTTTACAACAAAACATGTGTGTAACTTGTCACTTAAAATGCGAGCAGAGATGGGACTGTGTTGGAACATTTAACAAAGAATCATCCACGCATGTCAATGAACTGACCAGTTAATCCTTTTAAAACCTCCCCATGTCAGTTTTACAGTTGTTCTTTCATTAAAGGTGCACTGTGTAATTTTTCACTACCTGCTTATCTCCATGGAGATGCAATTCCTTCCTGTGCCTGGAATTTTCTACATTATGGCATTAAACTTCTCAAGAGGTGTCTTTAGCAAAGTTTTTTTTTTCCCCCACTGTGTATTTTTGCGCAGTAAAAACATTTAACTGTCCTCTCATTTGATTTATGATGTGATTTACAAAATGGCCAGTATTGCTCTGCTCTTGAAAACGCTGAGAAAAACCATAAAGGGTTCGGCACATTGTTCACCGTTTATGTCCACAAATGTCAGCCGCGTCAGAACGGACACAAAGAAGCAAATGTTGACCTTTTTAACGGGCAGCTCTGACAGCGGGTTTGGGCGCGATGTTTCAACAGGTCTTGGCATTTGTCATTGTAAAACATTGGGACTGTCTGTTGGCAAGTGGTGCAGTGAACAGTGTTGGTGCTGAGGAGCTCCTGGCCCCAAACCAAATCGGATGTTGACACAAAAGGACAGATGATATACAGGCTTTTCGTCAGTCTGTGGAGAAACAAAGGCCCAGTGCCACTGCAGACAAGAGGAATCCGCTGCTTCTGAGGCGCGTTTCTTGGCCCGGTCAGAGCATTTGTCTTTAAATGTAAGTCCTAGTAGAGGAAAACCTTCATCAAGGAAGTAATTGTCTAACTCTCCCATTTCCAAAGTCAAGAGTGCACTGGTCCAATAATTTATCCCAAAAAGGCCTCCCCAAAGACAGAACTGTACTCTTTCCCAAATGCCATGTAATGGTTTATTCATAGTGTTTTAAAGCATTCTAAAAACTGTATTGGATTAATACTTCAAATGTAATGTTTTTAGTCTTTGTTTACACTTGTATGACATCAAACTCGGGACAGAACTCGGGACAGAACTCGGGACAGAACTCGGGAAACTCGGGCAAACTCGAACACTCGGACAAAACTCGGGACAAAACTCGGGACAAAACTCGGGACAAAACTTCGGACAAAACTGGAACAAAATCGGGAAAAACTCGGGAGAGAACTCGGGACAAAACTCGGGACGGAACTCGGGACGGAAACTCGGACGGAAACTCGGACGGAAACTCGGACAAAACTGGAAAATGAAACAAACCTGAGGAGAGACTAAACTAGGACCAAACCAAAAAACACAGTTGGAACACAGCCTTTGCAGTTTATACAATTATGCAAAAGTAACTCAAATCAAATAAAACCCGGCAAAACCTCTCATTAACATTTAAATTAATTTACAGTAATGCATTCTGCCAATCTTGATTGTCACGTATACTGTATGTGTGCTTTATGTGTTTGCTTTGGATAAAGAAGACAATAAAGAGAATAAAGAGAAGGCACTAATCAAAGTAAACATTTTGAAGAATAGTTTAAATTGTTTTGATCTGGTATGTAAGCTTTTAAGACTAATTTTATGAATTAATGAAAGCTTATGAAAGCTGGAAAATCCAGCTAATAAAAAAGATTGAAAACTTTTGTGTCTGTTACTAGACAAAACCATAACAAGAAAAAAAAATTGTTTTACATTCTTAAAGGTCATTCTGCAATAATGTGTGGGAGTTGTGTTTAAATCTACAGCAACTACAATCCAAAATTAAATTCAACTGTATAAAAGTGCCATTTGTCTTTTCATTTGAGAGCCATGTAGTGTGATCTTTTCACAAGTGAAGCGCCCATTCATGCACCAATTGTTCCTAGTTGGAGCTCGACCTCAGTCTTTCTCAGAAAAGCCCTGACTGTCTTGATTAGTCGAAAACCCTGTTGACAGATCAGGCCTGGCTCAGCTGTGGAACATCCATTCACTGTCCAAGGTTGAACTTCTCAAAAGAACTCACAAATATAGGTTATTTTTTTAGATTTAACAAAGTTTTAAAAAGGTTTTTGTGTGTGCAAGGACAAAATCTTTTCTGCAGATGGTTGGATTTTCAGTTCTTTAAACTTGATCAAGGCTATATCTTTGTTATTGGCCATTTTGATGTGACGATATTGTACATAATTGTGTTGTAGTCTTGCATTTTTTTATTGGCCTTCAAACATGCTCTTGAGTACTTTTTACTTTGGTATTTCATGTTTTATAACAACAACAAAAAGATTTGTTTACCAAAAACAAAATGACTTCACGTCACTCACAAATGCTAGCTTTCCTTTGACATGCCAACGCAGTAGTAATCATGGGTGTAAATTTACGTAGGATTGGAAAGAAGTACGCCAGGATTTGCATATCCACTACAAATTGATCACTGATGCTTCACAATTACACTCACGGGACCTTTGTGCTTTTTTCTGTTCAGAGACTTGCACAAACTTTACATCACCCCTTTCCCGCAGTCACTTCTCGGAGCACTCCTTCAGTGTCATCTGTCCTTTTTCTGTTTTCTCTCTTTGGGCGCCGACAGCGAGCAATAGACTGGGTTTAGGAGTTAAAACAAATTACATTCACCCTTGTTCCACTGGTACCAAGCTACAAAGTGTTGTTTATTTGACGACGGTCAGTCTCATACTCACGGAGAAAAGGGCAAAAAAGTGAATGTCTTCTCTGCATCGCTGCGCAGCTTAATTCAAAGGCCAAAACGTAAAACATAAGTTAGCAGTACTGTTTAGAGGAAAAAGATGTCCCCACCATCCTTTAAGCCACAGTTACCGTACTTGGTTGTAATGTACTCGGTTGTAATGATCGTGATTTGAGGCAGACATGCTCAGATCGAGTCTGGTGACTATCTATGGATTTAAAAACGACACTGAAGATCTCGGAGTCATGTCGTGGGTAGTATATGACGTCACACATCGGGGAAATTCAGAACGGAGTGTTTTTGACGCCCTGCGGAGAGGACTTTCTTACCACAATTCATCAAACTAGTGTGAATGAAGCTACATACAGCTCCAGGTATGTTTTTGATGAGAAAGCAATGTTAGAACATGTTTTGTTTCGGGGGTTTTTAAGTCAATTTTGCACAGTTATGTCATTATTCCTGTTCCTGAAAAGCTGCTTTTTTTAAGTTAATTTTTTTGCTGTGTTGTGGAAATAATTTAGTTTCACTTTTTGTTCTTTTTATGATTGTGTTTTTTAGTTTAGTATGTAGTTGGTTGGTACAGATGTCTTCTGATAATTACAGATAACAGTTCATGGATGAAAGTATTTTGTAAACGATTCTTGCCCACCGTTTTCTCATTCGGTCCGTGACATCATGTGGCGCGTTCCTGGTTGTAGTAGCTCCTCGGACACGGTTTTCATTTATAACTAACTCGGTCAGTGTGAACGGTTGGTGGAAGTGTGCCATTTCCCCATTTCCCGGAGCCTTTCTGTGCCAGTGGAAGCCAAAGTGGGTCAGCGCCGTCCTCTGTTCCCAAATCAGCCTTTCCCTCCGAGACCAGCCCATTACGGCTCACAGCGATCTCGCGTTTCCTCCTTTCTTTGGTTCTCCCTTTTTTTCCTCTCCTCCAAAAGCCTGACAGCGCTGCTCAATGGGCTCCCAATAACGAGGCCGCTTTGCCAGTTTACTCCAGACCTGAGCCACTGCCAACGGGGAAAGCTCGCCGCAATTTATCTTTTGCAGTTAAAAGTACACAATGTCTCCACTGGTGTTTCCCCAGAGCTGTGGGTTTTCAATCTCAGCCGTTTTAACGACCAATTACACATGGGAAATACATCAAAATTAATGTTATTTTGAAGATATGTAAAGTTTGATTATTGAGTATATTGTTTTTTTGTTTGTTTTTTATAACGTTATAGCAAAATATGTAGCAAAAAGAGTGGCACACTTCCTCCAAATGAAAAAAGTGTCATGTAAACTTTAAAATAAGAGTTTAAGGTGATATTTCTGCATTTTTGTGATTCATTTTACAGACATTTCACATTTGTCTTCTTAATTAGACCTTAACTAATACGTTTCAAGACATGTTTTAACACATTTTTTATTGATTGATTCTGAATATTGTTATCGAGTAACTCCGAAAAGCATCAAGATATTCAATTATGTGCCCTATTAGCAATGGAACTTGAATTTTTTTCCTTTGAAATTGTATAGTATAATAGTGTTGTCAGAATAATACAATTTCAAACTCTATTTCTATACTGGGAGGAAACATAATACCAATTTTATAATACCACGATGACAGTTAAAAACAAAAAAACAATAGAAGAATAAAACAATGGTAGTTTCTCTGGTAGTTCTGATTAGGGATGTTACAATATCAAATTTCAGTGTTACGATTATTGTGAGAAGAAACATGACGATATAACTATTCACGATTATTGACACACAACGAAACAAAACTCAAATAAGTACTTTTCTTTCATTATAGTATAGTATATTAGTGTTTCTATGTGACCAGCTTTATTAAATCAAACTCTGAAGCAAAACTAAAGTTGTTTGGATATAAAAAGCACTTTACATTTAGGTGTACTTTTTTGAAGTGCACATTGAATTCAAATTACTTAAATTTGCCTCTAAAATAGACGCGGCTATTTGGTTTTAGTTCTTACGGTTAGAATCAGAATCAGAAAGTTTATGGCCGTTGTCATTGAACAAGATTCGGTGTAACAAACAACAATGAACAATAATAAAAGCAAGATGTATCAAATCAAATAGGGCATGCATGAAAGAAAAACAATTTATATTTACTATACGATGAAAATAGACTTCATATGTACACAAAATGTACAGTTAAATGAATACTGTGATCTGAATTATCACAATTATCGCTTGCCTGGATTGAATTGAATTTCAATATATTTTTGTAACGCCCAAAATCACAACAGCAGTTGCCTTGAGGGGCGGCAGTGGAAAAAACAGAATAAACAATGTTCTTAGTAATGTCTCAGCATCCCGTGTCCTTAGACAGATGTCCCAAGCTCCCCTGTCCTTAGACCCTCCTTTTCGGCCAGGAACAACTACCAAACCTCTTTGGGAAAAAGTAGAAACCTGTAGGAGTTCCACAGTGAAGGAGAGATCCGACTCCCTCAGACGGACAGCAGACGCGCTCAATTTGCAGATACACGGTGGAGCTAGACCCACTCAGGAGGAGAACCAATTCTTCGAGGCCGATGAAGAACCGTTCATATGGAGTAGAAACCGTTTCTCCAGGCAGTTGAGGAGCATCTAGATCCACAGGTCATCGATGTGCCTGCCTCACTCCCGTCGGGGAAGTGGGAGAAGAAGAAGCAAAAGCGATGAACAAATTGCCAGTGAAATTAAATATTAAATACTGTTTGATAGAAAAGTAGTAGGAAACAGAGGATAGTGTTCAAGCTGCCATACTTCTCCCAGTAGAGTTGCTCCTAGGGCAGCGTAACTGGGAACTGTAGGTTTTTATGTCTGTTCCTAACTGGCCTGACCATAAGCCATTTCAAAGAGGAACTTTTAAGCCTGGTCTTAAATGAAGATACTGTGTCGGCCTCTTTAACATGGACAGGAGCTGATTCCACAACACAGGAGCTTGGTAGCTAAACGCTCTACCTCCTACTGTGCTTTTTAGAGACTCTTGGACCACCAGAAGTCCAGCATTTTGAGAGCGAAGTGCTCTGTTTGGATGATAGGGTTAGGGTTAAGGTTAAAACTGTTCAGGAAATGTTTTCTTTTTCAGAATCAATATTTGATCAAATGAGTATCTACTAAAGCAGGACATCCATGTTTTTGTAAAAAGATAACGCATGTTCTTACTCTAGATTCATGCCGCAGAATACATTTGTAAACACGTCCAGGAGCCATCATTTATTCAAATAAAAAAACAAGACCCCATTGAGAGATTTTGTTCTCTGCAGAGGATATTTTACTGTACAACCCATTATTTATTTTTTATTTGTTGAATCCTTCAGTCATAAGCCAACACGTTTATAGCACAGCCCAACATCTGAATAAACTGTTATCAGAGGCTGTCACATTGATTAAGTGCTGGTACTCGAATGCCTCTTTGTATTGATGTACAAGTTGTTTGTTTTTTCTAGTGGGGGACAAAGTGCCTGCTGATATTCGCATCTGTTCAATCAAGTCCACCACTCTGAGGGTCGACCAGTCCATTTTAACAGGTGAGACACTTTTTCTGACAAAGGTTCTTAAACAATAATAATAATAATAATAATAATAATAATAATAATAATAATAATAATAATAATAATAATAATAATAATAATAATAATAATAATAATAATAATAATAATAATAATAAAATATAATAATAATAAATCTTGCCCTTTCATTGACTTCCTCCGACTTATTTATGTCCATTTTCTTTTCTAGGAGAGTCTGTGTCTGTGATCAAACACACGGATCCTGTACCTGATCCTCGGGCTGTGAATCAGGACAAGAAGAATATGCTCTTTTCTGTGCGTTCACACAATGTCACACGTTTAAGTAGAAGTCCATTATTCTTTATACTTTTTTAAACTGCCAGTAGTGGTAGAGCTGTGAAATGACCAGTATCTAGAATCAGACAACAAAATATGTGTCATTACTTTAATATAACATTGGTTGTTGATTTGTTTCGATCAGAAGATCATGATTGAAGAAGTGCAGATACTGGAGCAAAAAGAATATTCAAGTAAAAGTATCACATGCAAAAATCTACTTAAATACACCTTGTAAAATGTATTTAAGTAATTCACACCTGATTTTTGGTAATCTTAAGCAATTTTCCTGGTCATTTTGATTTAATTTTTCAGTCAGTGCAGTAGAACGTACAGATATCTGCTCTCAAATGTTCTGAGGGAAAAGAGAAAACAACTATTGTAAAATGTACTTACCTAAAAAGTTTACTTAAGAACAGTACTTTTACTTTTGTACTTTGGTACTTTCCATCACTAATGATACTGATGATACTGTCTAAAATAATTAACAGCAAATCTGAGGAATAACATACAGTGCTGTAAACAATATAACCATCAGCCAATTCCTTATTCGTTGTCTAATACTTTCATTTCTGTTTCCAGGGCACAAACATCGCTGCTGGTAAAGCCGTGGGCGTGGTGGTGGCTACGGGCGTGTACACCGAGATCGGCAAGATTCGTGACGAGATGGTGGCCACGGAGCAGGACAAGACTCCCCTGCAGCAGAAACTGGACGAGTTCGGTCAGCAGCTGTCCAAGGTCATCTCCGTCATCTGCATCGCCGTGTGGCTCATCAACATCGGACACTTCAACGACCCGGTCCACGGCGGCTCCTGGATCCGCGGCGCCGTCTACTACTTCAAAATCGCGGTGGCGCTGGCCGTGGCGGCGATCCCGGAGGGGCTGCCCGCCGTCATCACCACCTGCCTGGCCCTGGGGACGCGCCGCATGGCCAAGAAGAACGCCATCGTGCGCAGTCTGCCCTCTGTGGAGACGCTGGGCTGCACCTCCGTCATCTGCTCCGACAAGACGGGAACACTGACAACCAATCAGATGTCTGTGTGCCGAGTGAGTGCGCCCATAAACACACACACACACAACTTATCAAACCTGTCAGGAAGTTATATGATGAGGAAAGTGTAGCTCCAGAATTCATGACTAAAATTAGAGCTGCAACGTATCCCGAAATTGACTCGTATCCCGATAACGATATTCGTTGTCTAATACTTTCTCGTATCCTGATAACAATATTCAGTCGATCTCGTATCAACAGAAACGTGTCAAGAACATGACTTTAAATAACTGGCCTGTTTATTTAACTATAAATCATATTCTTGATATGCAAAATTTGAATATCTTCAAACCAATATTCCTAATACTTTCCACCTCTAATCATGATGAGTTGACCATAAAGTATAAAAGTTTCTATTTTTTAAACATAAAATAACAAAAACATGCATAAAACAAACTGACCTATTTAAAGAAAGAAAGAGAAAAAAGAAAAGAAGGAGCAGGAGTATAGAGAACTCAGGATAAGGGAAGAATAAAGACAATAAAGTATCATTGTAATCGTATTTTGATCATAATCGGCATAATTATATCAAACTGTCAAAAAAGAAATGGACAACTTAACAATATTTAACTGTAACAATCAGCAACCACAGAAAGAAGTTCACTTATTTACTGGTGGTTTTGAATGAATCATGTTTTTATCATTTAATATTCTTCATATTTTGCTTGGTTTATCACTCTCCACACTATAGTCCAGTGTTTCTCAAACTCTCCTCACCTCTTCGGTTCCTGTGTTTACTTCATTTCCAAGTACATTTTATACACATTTTTGCTGAGTAATTTCGCTTTATTGCTTAGCTACTATAAAATAAATGAAATGGAGTGAGTGCTGTTTAATTTGAAGGGTTTTATGTCCCGTTTATTTGAACATTTTGAATCTAAATAGCAACGATTAATTGACTAATTGGGACTAGTCGACTGTAAACTATAATAATCTTTTGATAATTGTTTGCTGGACTATACATACTCTAAAACATGTAAGAAAAGACCTTTTTATAACAAAGACAGTGGTATTATTATATAAAAAATCTAAAAAAGAATACACATTTTCAAAGTTCAAGCAATATTACACAATATTCTCCTTCTAGAAGCCTTCAGTCACCATATTTCAACCTATTATTTGGTTAAAAATGTGTTTAAAAAGTCTCGGTGTATAATAGAAATATATAATTGTTTGACAAGTCGACTACTAAAATAATCCTTAGTGACAGTTCTAATTTTCACGCAGTTTTTTTTATTGATGTAAAATCCTCAATTGGCACTGTCTCTAGCTCCCTCTGCAGGACAACATTGACTAGACGTTGGGGTTTATGACACATTTGGTGCATTGCTGAGCAGCTCGGGGCTGCTGTTTGTTTTTCCCTCTCCTTCTTATGTCGGATAAAGTCGACAGCTTCCCAAACGCAAACGGAAACAGCCCGGGTTTCTTCTTGACATTATTTAGCAGAGCTGTCTGTAATCTTAACAAAGTGCCGGGTGACTTGCACTGTTGCGTAACTTTCCCTGCGTCACCAAGAAAGAAAGAAAAAAAGAAAAAAGGAAGAAAAAAAAAATACAAGCTAGCGTTTCCTCCCTTCTGTGAGTGGCGTCCTACTGCAGCACGGCTCG
The DNA here is from genome assembly GCA_015082035.1 of Chaenogobius annularis. Classification (NCBI taxonomy): domain Eukaryota; kingdom Metazoa; phylum Chordata; class Actinopteri; order Gobiiformes; family Gobiidae; genus Chaenogobius; species Chaenogobius annularis. Next base: position 275,237 of record BJKM01000585.1, on the reverse strand, counting down.
ACACAGACGACACATCAGCATTTAGTCAACTTTCGCCTTTCCTTGGTTGTGAATTTAGCTCGCTTGTGGTGGAATTATGGAGGTGTGCCGGGGTCCACTGATACAGCCCTGAGCCATTATTTCTGCTTTTAGTGATTTAGAGGCTGCCACTCATGCAGCCATTCATTAAACCAGAGAAAGTGGTGTTCATCTCCTTTTCCTGTCACGATTAGAACCCTGTGGAAAATACTCTGTTTGACAGTGAAAATTTCAACAGAAAATAATTGTGACTGAAGGCTTCAAGAATTTTTACAAATAAATGTATTCTTTTTTGACATTTTGATTCAATATCGGCACCATCTTTGTTATAAATGGTCTTTTTGCATGAGTTTTTTGTTTGTTTGGTCCAGATAACTATTACGATGATCAAAATTTGATTACGGTATTTTTGACAGTTGATAATCAAAGTTAGTCGATTAATCGTTAGCCTTTCTTAAAATGACCATTTAGATACACACATGTTCAAATAAACTGGACAGAAAACCCTTCACATAAAACAGTACTCACTTTCATTCATTCAGTGCACAATCATGCACTTATTTGTAAAGCAAAGGGGAGAAGGCACGATAGTAGAAGATTGGGTTACATTGGCGCCCCCTATTGCATTGGGGAGAGAGCGAAGGCCGATCATTGCCGCTTGCGGCTATATTTATTATTATTATTTCTACAGTGTATTTCTATAGTGCTTTTTCACCAGTGCTTTTTCACCGTTCATGGCACTCAAGCTTAATGCTATACTGTGGAACATTCCAGGCAAAGCAATAACATCTTCATGGAGTCGAGAGTTCTAACCATACACACTGGGCTTATCCTTGGTACTTCTAACCAGGATGTTGGCGTACGATCTAAGAAAGGCCACAGCTCCTGACAAGTGGCACTGATGGATGAGTCAATTTAACAAAAAGGACAAAAAGTCAGCCTCACCTTGGGAAAACCAGTGCTGTTGTTTCACAAGGGCACCTTTTTAATAGAGGCTTAGAAGCATTTTAGTAGTGCTGGAAGAAGTAGTTTTGTTCAGTAAAGTGCAGATAGTGAAAGTAGCTAGTACCTACTAAGTAAAATGTAATGTAAAAGTAGCTCCCACAGATTTTGAGAACAGTTCAGGCATTAAATGTAGTGATTTTGATAAAGATTTGTGCTGATCTTTGTTCAACAGTAATTCCAATCAATTTCTTAATATTTTGTAGGCATTTCTTTGTGTGTATTTTTGTTTGCTCACTTGAAGAAATTTTAGTCCTGGATGTCACCATGAATGTGCTAAAAATAAACCCTCAAACCATTATTATCTATCCAGTTTTTTTAGAAATGTAGTAGAAGGTACAGTTACCTGCTTTAAATATAGTGAAGTAAAAGTACAAAGTATCCACTGTAAAAACAACTTTCCGCTGCTGCATTTGAGAGGCAGAATGGGGCTGGTGAGGCGACGTAATTGTACTGAATTATAGTTTACAACCTGAGAACTCTAAGCCTACAAGCCTCTAATATAACCACTCAGTGGTGGAAAGTATCAAAGTACAAGTACTGCTGGAATGACTGAGGGGTTTATTATGTTTAAGCATGTTTATGGAGGCATTTAATCTAAATTTTTGGAGTTCAAGTCCCAGCTTCGAGAAAACAAAATTAGGCTTTATAAATTGAGAAAAAAATGCTTTTGTTGACTAAATTTGATGTTTCAGTCTGCGTGGCCTCCTGTCACAAGGACGGTTTCTTTCCCTCTGCTGTTGGACTCATGAACACTTTATAACACTTGCCACCTTAATAACACATGTCACTTTTTAATAATTCATGTAAATAATAATAATACTTCACCTTTTCCACTGTTTGCACTGCGAATTTGCACTATAATTCTGATCTTGTAGTGTTCATATTGTATTTAAATAATGTTCGACATAGATTTTATTTGCGTGTCTTTATTTTTATCTTTATATTAGCATAGTATATACTTTTTTTCGATTAATATTAGTCATTGTTGTATATTGCACCGTCCCAGCAAAGCAAGTTCCTAGTGCTACTGCCACCTGCTGTGCAAACATAGAACTGCCTGCAACGCTGCAATGACTGATGTCTGATTGTGGGAAAATTTGAAGTTTATTTTTGTTTTGCAGATGTTCATCCTCAACAAAGCCGACGGGGACAGCTGCTCCCTGAGTGAGTTCACTGTCACAGGGTCGACCTACGCTCCAGAGGGAGAAGTGTGAGTGCAACAACAAACACACGTCTTCTGTGTCCCAGGGATGGAAATGTAGTTTAGCCACTCAAAGATGATTTATTTACGTTCCCACACAAGCTCATTTAGATACACTGCTGTAACGGAGCAATGTGTTAAGAACAGAGTGAGCATTTGTTTTCTTTTTCACCTGAGAATGACTGAGGACACGGACTAATATACTGTTGTCCTCTAGTGATGGACAAAACGATACTGAATATTGATATTTATACCTCTGTCAGTATCAATATAAGTATTAATGTGCCTGGTAAAATATTGATACTTAAAATGTCCCCAAAACATAAGGTTAATTTATTTTATATTTACATTTTTATATGATTTAATATTTTTTTAGGTTGTCTGTTCATAGATTTACTTTTGACATTAGTTCAAGATTGGGTTGAGATACTAAGTTGAGATATAATGATGATGGGATTGAATCAGAAATTGCTATTCTAAACTGAAGAAAATATCATCATAATGTGCCAATCTCATAATAAATCTTCAAATACCATACAGTATTTTGGCTTTTGCTAATTAAGGAATTGTCTAAACTAGGGCTGCAACAATTACATGACTTCTCGTGACTATTCGACTGTAAAAAATAATCGTAAATCTTATCAGAGTTGTTATCCGGACTTTACAGACTATAAAACAGACGGCAAAAGACCCTTTTATGAGAAAGACAGAGGCAATATTAAATCATAATGTCAAAAAAGAATAAACAATTTCAGATTTTTATCAATAATGCATTTTATTTCAGAATATTCTCTATCTAGATGCTTTCAGTTACCATATTTAAACCTTGTATTTGGTTGATTATGTATTTAAAAAGTCTCAACGTACAATGTAAATAATCATTTGGCTGATCGACTACTAAAATAATCTTTAGTGTCAGACCTACAAATGACGACTCCAACATTTTGACTTCTGCTAAACAACTGGAGTACGTTGAATTGAGAAATAAATTGCTGTAGCCTAAACTATAAATTTGCTGGTAGATATAATAAGTTCTGTTTTGTATTGTTTTTAGGTATCAAAACAATAAACAAGTGAAATCCTCCCAGTTTGATGGCCTGGTTGAGCTGGCCACCATCTGCGCTCTCTGCAACGACTCCTCTTTGGACTTCAACGAGGTAAAATCCCTTTATCCTGCTGCTCGAGTGAAAATTGAAAAGATAAAATAAACGTGGGTAATCTCTCCCTATCTATTCCCAGGTGAAAGGAGTGTACGAGAAGGTCGGCGAAGCCACAGAGACTGCGCTGACGTGTCTGGTGGAGAAAATGAACGTGTTTGACACTGAAGTGCACAACCTGTCCAAGATCGACCGCGCCAACGCCTGCAACTCTGTGAGTGACACGGGTCCCTCTGCGGCCCGCGCTGCAGTTCTGACAGTCTGACTCAGCCCTGTGTGTACCCACTCTGTACCAGGAATGTCACTATGTCAGATTAGTGTTTGTGTGATTATTTTATGGGAGGAGGAAAGAGCATTTACGAGTAATGACTACATACAGTAAACGAGTACTACATACTGTAAATTAAACGTGACAGATGCTTAATTTATGTTCATTCACAGTTTTTACAGGCAGTGATGGGAGAAGCATTCAAGTTTGTTACGCAAGTCAAAGTACAGATACAGGGGCAGAAAAAGACTCAAGTAAAAGTATCACATTAAAAAATATGCTGACGTACCAGTTGAACAATGCAGTGATTTTGAGATTGAAGAATTGTTCAGATTTTTGGTCAAAGGAAACGACTGAATTGATAACTTTATTAATCTAGTAATTTAGTGATAAGTGAAGTAAACATAAAAAGTATACAATGTAAAATGTTGTTTTACATTTGTTCTTCCGTTACTGTTCCACCACTGTTTACATGCACACCAAAATCTGTCAAATTTCATATGAGTATTTGGAGGAAGCATGATCAGAAAGAAATCAGCCAATTTTGCTGTTTACATGTAATTTTGATCATCTTAAAACAAAAAAAAATGCCATTCCTCCAATATGTGACTTTCTTTTCTACACAATATTGATTAGTTACTTAATGACTGTTTGGTTCTGCTTCAACTTTAAACACAACATAAACCATCAATTTAACATTTAGGGTTATTTGTGGAGCACATTACATTCAAATAACATGTTTTTACTTTTATAGTTTTTACAGTGATCCAACTAATTCGGATTAGTATTTTGTGAAATTCATAATCACCATTATTAATCCTGCCGTTTCTATGTCTGTGTGGAGCAGGTGATCAAGCAGCTGATGAAGAAGGAGTTCACGCTGGAGTTTTCCCGAGACCGAAAGTCCATGTCCGTGTACTGCACCCCCAACAAGTCCCGCTCGTCGGTGGGGAAGATGTTTGTCAAGGTGAGAAGTCGTTGAGCTAAATGAAAAAGTACTCATTTTTGTTTCAGTAAAAAGAACGGATACAGGATGAAGGCGTAAAGGTCATCTACTTAAAGGAGAACTAAGTACATTTTTTACCTCATTAAACGTCTTTGTAAGTCCCTGTGATGGTTAAATATGTATTTTCGGGACATTTGAAGTAAGGATTGTCGCCCCCTGCTTCTTTCTGGGTAGAAAACCAAACTTGCAACATTTGCCAACATCGAGCCAAAGACGACTATTGTGACAACTTCTGGCTCTTTTTGAATATATTTGGCAATGTTAAATGTTAAATAAAAAAATGAGAAAATATTAAATAATATATAAAAAGTAGGGGGTAAAAAAGGCTTTTGTGTCTGTTCTCTGACAGCGTATTTTCTAGCGCTATAGTTACTTTGTTCTGCTTTAAGTAAAAATATAGAAGTACCCCTTTCCAACTTTACTTTTAAGAGTGAAAAAGTAAAAGCATGTCACACATATTTATAGACCTATGTATATACTAGAAAGTCACCATGAACGTGCTAAAAATAAACCCTCAGCCAGTGCAGTGAGTAAGGAAAAGTGCTTCTTACTTTTCAGTCCAGTTCAAAAATGTTGTGGAGTAGAAAGTATAGATATCTTCTTTAAATGTAGTGACAAATACGAAAAGTACAAATATCTAAAAAAGTGTTGTACTTTGTTATTTCCCACCTCAGCTACATTCTTCATCGTCATTACTGCATTAAACTGTATTCTTCTGTATTTGCTCTTCTCTCAGGGGGCCCCGGAGGGAGTGATCGACCGCTGCTCTTACGTAAGAGTGGGCAACACCAAAGTCCCTCTGACCAAAGGCATCAAGGAGAAGATCCTGTCTGTGATCCGCGAGTACGGGACGGGCCGGGACACACTGCGCTGCCTGGCTCTGGCCACTCGAGACACCCCCCCAAAGATGGACGACATGATCCTGACCGACGCTGCCAAGTTTGCAGAGTATGAGGTGTGCAAAAGGATGTGTTCATAACCCAAACATTGATCTTACTTCTATGCCGCCAAAATCAGAGCATGTTTATTTTTTTAAATAATTTTTTTTCATTAGATTTAATTTAATGCTTATACTGCATAAATGTACTGTTTTTGAAAGCAATATCCAAAAAGAATTGAACCTTATAATTTTTCATTAGGTTTTGGCTCCACAAACTTCAGTCAGAACTTTTGAGCTCAAGAATGGCACGTCGTGTAAATAAACAAAAGTTACATATTTTTCACAGAGAGAGGAGACATTGAAGTTAGTGTCCTGTAATTACAGGGATATGAGCCATAAACCAGGACAACAAATCTGCCATCTGACAGTTAAAGTGAATTCTACTATATAATTTAGACCTGTCTCAGCTCAGTTTTGAACTAAAGTGATTCAAGAATGTCGTGATGTCATGTGAACACAGCCCTTTGTCTAATAAATAAGTAAATTATGATTTGAGGAGCAATTTCTATAATTAAGCTAAACTAAAATAGCTCATTTATAGTCTTTAGTTTAGATGCTGATGATGAGCGGTGTGAATGTTTTCTTCTGTTGCATTAAACCTACATTCTGTTCTTTAACGTTCATATCTAATGTAAAAGCTTCCATAACCTAAACTTGTACTGCTGTACCTCTTCTCTGCGCAGTCTGACCTGACGTTTGTGGGCTGCGTGGGGATGTTGGACCCTCCTCGACAGGAGGTCGCGGCCTCTATCATACTGTGTCGCCAGGCCGGAATCCGCGTCATCATGATCACCGGGGACAACAAGGGCACGGCGGTGGCCATCTGCCGCAGGATCGGCATCCTGACAGAGGAGGACGACGTGGACAAAATGGCCTTCACCGGGCGAGAGTTTGACGACCTTTCTCCGGCCGCTCAGAGGGAGGCGGTGACTTGCGCTCGCTGTTTTGCCCGAGTCGAGCCGTCGCACAAGTCTAAGATTGTGGAGTATCTGCAGGGCTTTGATGAGATCACGGCCATGGTGAGGGCAAAACTAGGGCTGGGCGATATGGTGATGGAAAACTATTGCTGATCTCAGTCCTGTGACAATCTGTTTTGTTTAGTTTTTTGTAAAGTTTCTATATAGTGAGGCATGGGCAATATTTAGAAAAATGGATGTTGATATTTTTGAGTATCCCGATAATGATATTCAGACAGTATTATGTCAATCCAACCGCGATGTGTTAAAACATGTTTTTAAACGTATGAGTTGAGTTTGCATATCTTAAAGCAGAACTAAGCAGCTTTAGCAATAGTGCTCCCCCAGCTGCTCCCTTGTCATTGTCCTACTAGGCAGTATCATCACGAACAAAACATTTCACTTTGCCAAATATAAGGACCAGGGTTTCTCAAGAGAGCCATCTTTGGCTCGATGTCGACATATGTTGCATAGCTGGTTTTCTGCCCTGAGACAGCAGAGGGCGACGACAGACACTTCAAACACCCCGAAAATGCATATTTAACCATCACAGGGACTTAAGAAGGAAACAATGTTACGTAGTTCTGCTTTAGAAACAACATTCACAATATATTATACAGTTTGATATATTGTCCACCCCTACGCGAGTCGGTAGTTTACTTTAGTCACTTTTTCAAGGCTGTATAATGATTCTAAGTTTACATGCATCGGGATGCAATCGAAATCGTGATATTCAATGAAACAAAGGCACTCATTGGTAATTTATTATTTCAAACAAAATCAATTTTCTATCACCTCACATTCACAGCGTTTTGTGCTTTGATCATTGATTCTGCAGAAATCCTTGTGGTATTTTTTTTTATGTTCTTTTTTCTAATCTCTTGAATTTGACTTTCTGGTGAAATGCTTTGATAGTCTTCCAGCGTAGGAATCGAATGAGAAATGAAACAAAAAAGGCTTGTACAAAGTGTAAAACCAGTAAAACCCTTGCACCGTCCCCTTCGCCGCAGACAGGAGACGGTGTGAACGATGCTCCGGCCCTGAAGAAGGCGGAGATCGGCATCGCCATGGGCTCCGGGACGGCCGTGGCCAAGTCTGCCTCAGAAATGGTCCTCGCCGACGACAACTTCTCCTCCATCGTGGCCGCGGTCGAAGAGGGAAGAGCCATTTACAACAACATGAAGCAGTTCATCAGATACCTCATCTCCTCCAACGTCGGGGAAGTAGTCTGGTCAGTTTGGTTCCTGACATAAATAAACCACTATCATATTTCAAACACGAAACACTGTCACGATTATTGTTAGACGAAAAAGTACTTTATTTTCTCTCAGTCAAATTGTCTAATGGATCACAATGTCTCTAGTTCGTAGCCAGCTTTATGAAATCAACTCTCTGAATGATGATAAATAATACACTTATAATTATGCTCGTTAACATAATCAGCCAGAAATAAAACACTTTTTACATTCAGGGTTTTTAGAGTATAGACTGAACTGAAATAACTACTAAAATGGTCATGATTTTTTATTTATTTTTGGTCTTGTGACTATATTGTGATCTGAATAATCACAATTATTGATTAATCGAATAATCTTGACATCCCTACATGAAACTATCAGATGAAAAAAAGACATTGATTGCTCATTTATAGTCTTAAGTTTGAATATAAACGGTAAGTCAATGTTAACGCTAATCATGCATTTTAAGAAACATAATTCACATATAGAAATTGCAATTTCTATGATTGATCAAACTAAAAGGAAACCCAAAAACAATTCTAAAAAGTAAAAAAAAAGGTTATGTAGATGACATTTTGAATTTTAGCAGCAAGTCAATGGTGAGAAATTACATTTTCTCCTGCGAGAGCACAAAACACAACTAAAATGTGAAAGCGCTGTAACAGTGTAATAACAAATATAAAACTCTACAACTGCTAAAAATGTAGTTTGTACCTGACATATGAAAGAAGAAAATCAAGTAAACGGTAGTAGAAAACCAGATAAACAACAGGAACTTTGCAGCTACGCTCACATTTATCACTGGTACAGACTTTGTGATCACACACAAGTTGAACTGATTATCTTTCTGTCCTTAAATTAGATGTTTCCAAGTCCGTTTGTTTTGGAAAATTATTGTAATAGGGAGCGTTGAAGCGTCCTTTAGCTCCCCTTATACTGTTAGCAAACAAGCTAAGCGCCGCACAGTTGGAGAAACAATGGAGAAACTACTTTCAGTTTCCATTGACAGTATAAAGTTCATTGGAGCAGAGACAAAAAACAAACCATGTCTGTTTTATAACCTCTGTCCCTACAGTATCTTCCTGACGGCAGCTCTTGGTTTCCCCGAGGCCCTGATCCCGGTGCAGTTGTTGTGGGTGAACCTGGTCACAGACGGACTTCCTGCCACCGCTCTGGGCTTCAACCCTCCGGACCTGGACATCATGGAGAAACCGCCACGAAACGCCAAGGAGCCCCTCATCTCAGGCTGGCTCTTCTTCAGATACCTCGCCATCGGATGTGAGCGTCAGCCGGCGTTTCTGTCACGACTTTGTGAAGAGCTTTGACTAAAACCTCTGGTGTATGTTCAGGTTACGTTGGGGCTGCGACTGTGGGAGCGGCCGCCTGGTGGTTCATTCTTTCAGACGACGGACCTCAAATCACTCTGTACCAACTGGTGAGTCCCGGTCGAACTGCACGGGGTCAAAGTGGTTTCGGATATTTACTTAGAGTCTCTACAGAAAGTGTTCGTTGTGTTGTACGTTTGTCTGCGTGTTTGTCTTTTAATATCTACTGACTCTGACGCCAGTGAGTCCACATACTACAAACGTATCTTTCTGAGCTTTATTATTTCACTTGAACACCAAATAACTATGAATTGTCAGATTATTGTAATAAAATATTGTATTACAACGGTACATTTTTTAAGAACTAGTTGTGTTTGTGGCATTTGAAATCTATTGCTATTTTTTGTATTGACAGGAGTAATTATACAATTATACTATGCATAAAATAATTGTAGTCGTATTTTGATCAGCACAAGCTTTATCTGGACTCAAAAACACAAATGAAAAGGGCTTTTGTAACAAAGACGGCTTTATTTAAGGACAAATATTCTGCATTATTTGTAGTGTTATTAGCAGCATCTGTATTTCTGCTGTTTATCACGGGAATTACACAATAATAATAAACAACTAGAACGTTTTCTCGGAGACGCGAGGTAGCAACACATTTGCACTGGTTGTGACAAGTTTGGCGATAATTAATGGACTTAAGAACGGCACCGATTATTCTCTTAGCCATGTCACAGATCGAGAAAACGTCACAGATCACGGAAATTCAGAAGTTAGTGTTTATGATGCTCGTAGGGGAGAGGACTTTGTAAACGGGATTCATCAAACTAGCTTGACAGAAGCTAAATGCTACTCCAGGTATGTTTTTATGAGGGAATAATTAGACTATAAGATCAAAAATGTCAATAGCATAATATGTTTCCTTTAAATCAAAATGTCAAAAAAGAATAAACATTTTCTGATTTTTACCTCAGAGCCACTTCCTCCAGTGTGAAGCCGACAATCCGGAATTCGAGGGTCTGGACTGTCACGTGTTTGAGTCTCCGTACCCCATGACGATGGCTCTGTCCGTGCTGGTTACCATTGAGATGTGCAATGCCCTCAACAGGTCAGTCCCGGTATTTCCCGTGGCATTAGTTATTAGTTAGTTGGTTAATAGCCATGTTTCCACTGGTTTGCTTTTGGCTCCCTGAACACTTTAGCGCAAGATGATGGACAAGAGAGAACGCAGACTCAGGCCAAAACAAGACAGCAAAAAGCAGATATAAACGGATAATAATAATAATAATAATAATAATAACTTCTCACCAAACGCTCACTTGATAAACCGCCGTATTTTCAGTGATGGTGGCTTTATTTGTTGAACCGACAGTCTTTACAAAGTACCCCCTCAAAAATGGTTTGACTTTCAGAGTACCCTGAAAAGGACTAAACCAGCATTAAACCAGCATTAAACCAGCATTAAACCAGCATTAAACCAGCATTAAACCAGCATTAAACCAGCATTAAACCAGCATTAACGCGGGGACTAAACCAGGATTACATTTATATTTAGAATTAAACCATGAAAGTGCAAGTGACCCCAAGAAGAAGGGTTGTCAAAAGTATCGAAAATCCGATACTAAAATGACTATAGAATCAAATGTGACATTTCCTGAACCGTTTTAGAATTATTTTGAGCTTTATTAGAACTAGTATAAGACCATGCTAACCTAATTTTCCAAGTCTATGGTCTCAAACACACAACACAAACACAGGAGTCTCATCTGTGTGTGGTTTGTTTCGTGTTCCAGTCTGTCAGAGAACCAGTCCCTGCTGCGGATGCCTCCCTGGGAGAACGTTTGGCTGCTGGGGGCCATCTGTCTCTCCATGTCTCTGCACTTCCTCATCCTCTACGGTCGAGCCTCTGCCGGTGAGTCCCACTCCTGAACCTCAACTGGGTTGTATTTAAGAGGTCTTCAAAATGGCAATGAAAAACATGTTTGTAATTTTTTCTGAACCAGAACTAGACTGTCTACAAGCGTCTGGTTGCTAAAACTAGTTTTGTAGAGCACAAATACACAACAGCAGTCGCCTCTTAGAGCTTCACAAAATTGTTGATTTAACCAAGTGAAAGTTAGAATATAAACGATGGAAACAGTCAGTGGAAAAAATTACGAGCAGATTAACCAACTGGATGGAGAACTGTCCCAGAGCGTCCTCTGTCCTTAGACCAGGGCTGTTCAAGTTCATTTTCCCAAGGGCCAGATTTTTTGGAGGACCCAAGGCCTCTGGGCTGAAGGTGCACAATACACCACTGTAACGACATTTCGGGTCTCGCAAAGTATCCCCAACACTGTTTCAATAATCAGTTAATACAAATAAAATAATTACTGATAGATTCGGATTTTTGTGAGAAATAACAAACAAAATGCTTTACCAACTTTGCAAAATTGCCCATCCAGAACTGAACCAGAATTACTGGACTAGGACCACCAGGACTAACCCAGAACTAAAACAGTTCTGAAACAGAATTAATCAAGGACTAAACCAAGACCAAACCAAGTCTAAACTACTACTAAACCAGGAGTTAAACCAGTAAACAAGATTATATATTTATTTTTTTTTTTTTTTAATATATATGTCTGGATGATGAGTCGTGGGCCGAATTAAATCGCTTTGTGGCCTGATTTGCTATTCCATATGTTGAATAGCCCTGCCTTAGACCCTCCTTGAGAAGAACCATAGTCAAGAAGAGAAGAGAAGAGAAGAGTCCACAGATGGACAGGCTGCTACAGATTGATCTGTGTCTCACTCTGAATTGGGTTCTTCACATGACTCAATCCGGGAAGGCTCGCGACGAAAGCAGCCGGGGCATTAAAAAACACAACAGAAGAAGCAGAAAAATCCAAATTGTGTTTAATCCAGTGTTCAGAAAAGCACAGTCCTCTCTCTCATCCACAAATGTACAAAGTGCTGTTGTGTGCATGTTTAGAAAAAAATAAAAATAAATGGGTTCCAGTCCCGCCTTTGGGCCCTAAATGCCCTTTTATTGGCCCGTTAAACCACTTTGCAGACTGTGAATGAATCAGCTCATCAAAATACACAAACGCTTCAATGGGTCCGTCCAGATGTTTGCAAAAGTTATAAGGATTGGGAGAGTTTGTGAACTCACAAAAACTTAATCTTGCTGGCAAGGTCAGCATTAAAGACATTTTAAATTCCAGAATGCAGGAAAAAGTGGAACATAATGTGATTTCAAAGGAGAAACTGGGATTGACTTCAAAATAACATAAAATATGAAAAACAAGGTGGTTTCGTGAAATGAAAACCACCCCCACTTTACATTATTTTATTAGTACATTATTTGATAGGAAATTATGACACGCAGTTGGCATTTTGATGAAGGTAAATTGTAATAGACAAATAACAGCAGATATGTGGATCCCACAATAGTTTCTAATTTATCTACAGAAATATTACATACTTTATTACAAATTATACTTTTTATGAATTTCAAACACAATTTTAAGGCCAAACATTTTAATTCAGATCAGATTCCAGTCAGGATGTTTTATGATCTACTTTTTTTTTTACATTCTGATGATATGGCATTATAAAGGGTCTATTGCTGCCGGGAGGAAACTCAAACGCGCGTCCAACAGCCGACATAAGATCTAATCTCCCCCTTCTGTGCAGGTCATCTTCCAGATCACTCCTCTGGACTCGACCCAGTGGCTGATGGTGCTGAAGATCTCCATGCCTGTGATCCTGCTGGACGAGCTGCTGAAGTTCATGTCCCGAAACTACCTGGAGCTGGGTAAACACCTGGAGAGAGGAGCGCCCCCCAAGCGCCGCTCTCTGTCCCACTGCACCAACGGCATCTCCTGGTCCTTCGTGGCTCTGACGCTGCCCCTGGTGCTGTGGGTCTACCTCCCAGAAAACACTAACCTGGCCTCGCTCTGGCGTTGAGCCCTTCACGATCCCCCTTTCCCCCCTGAGCACCGTGTGTGGAGTGGAGACATTAACACCATCGACTAACTTTTATCACGGGAAAAGTCGGCGTTGTGGCTTCCAAAAGCTTAGAACCACTGAAATTACGACGTTACAAAACCGTTTACAAAGACTGACGACCATAACATGTTTTTATTTGTCTATTTTGAGCAGATGGATTTTAACCAGAGGTGGTAGAGTAGTCAAAAACTGTACTCAAGTAAGAGAAACGTTACTTCAGTTTAATAATAATCATGTAAAAAATGGTAACGCAATTAATTTCTCGCGTAGGGCTGCAGAAATTCTTGGTCAACTAAAAGGGGGTTGGCATGGCGCTAGCTCTAAAAACTAGTCAGTATCTCCATGATTTGCCCACATATCTGACCCAAAGTTCACTGACAACTCCGCGAGACCGCAAGAGATCATGTATTTACAAATATTTACACGAAAAATCACTGGTCGACAATGTATTAGTAAAAAAGGCAGATTAAACTCACAGTTCACTCCCAAATATCAAGATAACTCACTTCATACCTTGTCTTTTCTGCTGCTGTGAATATTAAATCCTTTAAAAATTCCCCCAAAATAATGAGTTGACTAATGAACATTTTTGTTGACCAGGACGCCGTCGACCGATTAATCGACTAAACGACTAAAGGTCAACAGCATACAAGTAAAAAGGCATTTGGACAAACGCCTGCTTGAGCACTGAGTAACTGGGGTCTATTTACAGTAATGATTTTCGTGTAAAAGAACAGGCAAATCATAAAATAATGCACAAAATCTGCAATTTTTTCTAAGGATTGACACAAACATGAGAAACGACAAATGTTTCTAATCATTTATTATTGTCATCATGAAGCTTTGTGTCACTTGTAGACTCGAAAAGTAAATAACTGTGTAAATGTAACTTGCTATGGCGAAGGCAGTATTTGGCTTCGTAAAACTATTTGAACTGAATGTTGGGGGGCTAAGGTACGACGACTGACAAAGACGTCTCGCGTTTTTATTTAAGACACTCTTCTTTTTGGCCCCATTTTAAGCAAGTAGAAATATCATAATTACAGAATAGGTTGAAGAGCTGTACAGAGAATTTACAAAGCTATTTTATAACGATGACTATTTTGTAACTTTTGGGGCGGGGTTTGGGGCCGAGAATGTAGTGGAGAGATGATGCATTTTAGGGGAGCATAGACTTCAAGTGATTGGTCTGTTTTTAAAGGAAAACACTTAAAAAGAATATATATAATTAACTTGTTTACCGATTTGGAGGTTAAGATGCTGAATAAAAGCTGAAATTCCTATCACAAACATTGTCTCAATCGCCATAAGAAAGCAATTTAAAATTCCAGTTGCAGCCAATTTATGGTAAAATATAAATTGTTGGAGGGGAACAAAATATCAGACAAAAATATCTCCCAACAAAGCGTCTGGATTCTGGCGGGCCATTTACAGTAAATATGTAACAAAAATGTCAAAATATATCATTAAATTGAGACGTGTTTTGAGTGAAAAATATAATTGGTATAAATTGTCAAGCTTCTGTCTTAAATGACACATAAATAGGAAAACGATTGCAAAAACTAAGGGAGTACATCAACCAAACCAAACAATAAGTCTCTAGTGTAGTCCCAGTTAGTGTGTTTAGTGTAACACCACAGACCAATGACTTGAAGTGTATTTGCGTGCACATGTTCGTCTGTTCTCCATGCATCTGTTGTTCTTTTCTGCTTTAGGCAGAGCACAGCTACCTCAGCGCTGTTAGACCACCATCACCACATCGTCTTAAAAGTACAATTTCATATGTTTAGGGACAAACCAACTAGAAATCAATCATACATTTATATACACATTCATGAGGATGTTTTAAAAGACCCGATAATAGACCTTTCCAGTGTTTATAAACAAAACGATCCATTAGCCAGTACCATTCCAGGAGTTAGCATTAACGTATTCTCAATGGGAGAGTTAGCGTTAGCCTCCAAACGTCACAAACTATGACAAAAAAATCCAGGACTGTATTGACAACAGACAACCACTCAACCACAAGAGACTAACACCAGAGCCTCGTCAGAAAACATTACCACGTGTGGAGTAGTAGTGTTTTGTGTAGATTGTTATCGCCTAAATTAGCATACATGCTAACAACCTTGTACTAAACATTTACGTTATTCTGGAAAATAAGGCACCAAAAACATAGTTTGACAATGAAATGTATGTTTTGTTTCACCAAGCGCCACAAATCCTACAGAAATGAGTGAACTTTATAAAACAAACTAGAGTTTGAAGTTGGATATTGACAGTTAACACTCGCTGGCAAATGGAATAAACATCGAAACAACTGTGTGTGCGCTGTCTACAAATGACACAATAACCGTTTTGTATTTACTGCTCCATTAAAATGAACGTGATAGAGTGTAAACACAAGTACCAGGCTGCGTTTGCATCTGCTCTAAACACAGCTCCTGGAAGGGTCTATTGTGTTTGGTTACTTTCAACTGTAATGAAAGAAGTGTTTATATACTTATACTGAGCTAATATAATTCGGTATTTAAAGGGACAGTTCAGTACTTTGTAAAAAAAGGGAGTCAAGTTTGTAGGGTTTGACAGGATCAATAGCACACGTCTTTATAATTCTGCGCTGAACAAAATTACTTGAGTGTGAAATTGTCTTTACATCCAAATAGACATGAAAGTGTATTTTCTATTTACATAATTATACAGTTTTGTGTGTTATTGCGTCCTTTATTTGCTTCCTGAAATAATAGTGCTGTATTATAAACGCTGTACTGCCCCTTTAAGATTCATAGTTATTTATTTCCGGTGTATTTTGTGGTTGGTTGAAGCGAGAGGACCAATGTGTTACCATTTTAAGTACCGTAGACATGTTTTAGTTTTAGTTTTTCTTAATTATTTTTTTGGTTTGTTTTTTCAAATACATTGTTTTTGGTTTGTTTTCTTGTTCGTTTTAACATACTGTCTTATTTATCACATTTAAAATATACTTATGCTGCAATCATAGGACGTAAACAGGTTCGCTCATGAATACTTTACTATCTTGTCTGTTTGTACAAGTTAACTGTGAATTTTTGTGGCCTCAAATAATAGTTTTTGCGCTTCTGATCTCCATCTTTGACACACAATTTAAAGAGAAGGCGACCTCTTGTTTCCCGTTTTAACAGGAGAGTTCGGCATTGATCAAAGTTTTTTTCTGTGACTGCAGCATAATTTTAACGTCGTTCGTGAAAATGTGCACATACTGTACTTGAACTTGTAAAAAGGCACATGTTGGTGAGACTGTATAAAATGTACATAGCACACACTGACTGTAAAGACTTCAATACAGACTTGAACCTGTCACTGTTGTTCTCCTCTGGGGGGCGCCGCCGCATGAACGCTACCGTAACAAAAAACAAAAGGCCCGTGGAAACTAAAACGTGAAGAGTGGGAGTAACTAAATGAACTGATTGAAATAAATATATGGTGAAAGTGCGTTTAGCAGCAACATTGTATACAGTGTTTTGAAAAGTCGAGGTTTCCAAATGAAATGATGACGGTTGCGTACTAATTCGTTTTAATTACTTCGATGCGCAAATGTTTTGGCGAGTCAATTGTGAAACGAAGTCAAAATATGTCCAATAAAAATGAAAGATAAGGTAAAGGTAAACGGATCTCTGCACATGAACTTGAGCACAACATTCTCACATTGTGATTTCACGCTCCAATTCGGTAAAAGGAATGTTGGAATAGAAATTCTCTAATTTAAATGAGGTGATTTATTATTTTTCACAGTATTGTGTAAATACATTTGGAGGGATTAGCTTTTTATGGAATTGGACGGATACTTCAAATCGAGAAAAATTATAATAATTCAAACTTTGACTGTATAAAATGTTAAAAAGTGGGGGACCCATTTAGAACCACAATATTCACACTTTTAGACCTTTAAAGTCACTGTATGCACCTTTTTACAACACTAATTTTGGGTGCTATTTGAGTTACTCCCACTTACATACTTTCACTGTACAGCCTAATAATGTTGTGATTTTATTTGCATGGGATTTCTTTTGTCAATTTGTCATAACCCTATTAAAATTAGAGCAATAATAGTGAATAATGTGTTTTAATGCTTATGGTACAATGTGAAAGATGATGATCGTTTGGAAATGCCTTTAAATAATTGTCACAAGTGCCAGGATCCTGTTGAATGGATTTGAGATATTTATTTTGAGAGATGGACATTGGAGTTGAACTGAGGTCGACACAATAAAAATGTACCTAAGGGAAGATTTGAATGTTGTAATGACTAATTAGCCATAAAGATTTCACCTGAGCTTTCTGTGTGGCGTGGAATGGTTTGGATTGTTGTTTTTTTAATAGGAGATGCAAGTGATACTTACATTTAGCTTTTAATTATTAAAGATGTGTTATGTTTCTTACCAGTAGAGACTCAACCTGTAGAAAAAAGTTAAATGTACTTGTGTAATGTCAAATTAAAAGTGTCCATTTAACTGGTCATTGTCCTCTTGGTTGCTCTTCAGACTCGAGACATAGATTTTAGAAATTAACATCAATAAATTGAAAGTGCTTATGACGGGTAAGAAGACCACACATTTCCTGACCACAATCACACTTCTGGAGTTGAATAATGGCACAGCAGCAGTTGGATAAGCTAACCCTTTCTCACAGCTAATGCTAACTATATTTTAAAAAACAATCAACTACCTGATAGTTTTTATGAATTGATTGCTTCCGTTTTTGATTCAATTAGCATTAGCGTTAGCATTTACCCACAGAAGTATTCAGCTCAAAGTCTGTGGCAGCCCATGCCTGCAGCCCATGCCTGCAGCCCATGCCTGCAGCCCATGCCTGCAGCCCATGCCTGCAGCCCATGCCTGCAGCCCATGCCTGCAGCCCATGCCTGCAGCCCATGGCCTGCAGCCCATGCTGCAGCCCAGGCCTGCCAGCCCATGCCTGCAAGCCCATGCCTGCAGCCCATGCCCTGCAGCCCAGATGCCTGCAGCCCATGCCTGCAGCCCATGCCTGCAGCCCATGCCTGCAGCCCATGCCTGCAGCCCATGCCTGCAGCCCATGCCTGCAGCTCACTGTTCACGGTGGGATCTGGCCGAACTGTGGACGCTGAAAAAACCCTTTAGAGACACAGTTGGACAGGAAGTAGTGAGAGTCTCTCTTTTTTAAATTACAGAGCAGATATTTTATTATAATATAACATTTCTTAACCTTCAAGTAACAATCACTTTTTTACAGTTACCAGTTTTAATAGTTCTTCTGGGGGTTTTATTGAAGATCAAACCTGTCCTTCAGACCTGACTTTAGCCAGTTTATTCTGCAGAAAGTGCATCTCTGAGCTGAGCGCCTCCTGCAGCAGCTCCATCTCTTCCTCCTTCTGCATCTCCAGCTCGGTCCTCCTCCGGACACAGGTGGGGGTCAGTGAGGGGCTTCTGACTGGCCGCTGCACTCTGGGCCTTCAGAGCCTGGGTCAGATCCTCAGCTTCTCTCCTTCCCCACATCTGTGTAATCTTTGCAGCTCCAGCAGCAAGCTCCTTCTCTCCTGGACACTTCTGGGGTGTCTGCTGCTTCTGGATCATGTGATGCATCTCTTAGTTGAGTTGCTGCTCCTCCCTGAGCAGCTCCTGGATGAGTCTCTGGTTCTGGTTCTAGAGCATGCTCTCTGAGTTGGTCTGTAGGCTCACGTCACTGTTGAACCTGGAGATCTCCCCCAGGAACTTCTACTCCTCTGCTGCCTGCTGCTTTTTGGTCCCTGAGGTGGTCCTTGAGGTGGTCCTTGAGTGTGTCCCTGGTTCTTTGCAGCTCTTCCATGTGGGTGACCATCTGCTCCTCTCTTTTCTTGAGCAGATTGTACAGCAGCCTCATGGTTCACGGCTGCTGGGCCTCATCCAGTTCCTGATTAGCCTCTTCAACCCTTTTATCTTCCCATTACATTTGATTATAGCTTCAACTTTTATTTTTCCACTTCTTCACAAACTGTTGTTGTGACAGATGTAAAACAGTGATAATTATTTACCACATGGTCTGTCTCACACAAAGTCATGATAAAATGTGAACCTGTCATAAGCACTTTCATTTATAAATGTAAGTTATACCTTTTACAAGAGAAGAGCAATTGACACCTGGAACGCACTGAATTAACTAAAATAGTTACATTTACACAGATTTGAACAAATACACATCTGTGTTTACCATTTTAAAGCTTTAATATATTCAAACTAAAATTCCCCTTTGGCTTTAACATTTAACACTGAGTGTGACACTTGAAGTTTGTTTTATGACCTGCAAGTTAATAAAACTGTACTTTTTTATATACAATTACAAAAGTAAAAGTATTTTACTTTATTCTTGTGAAATCTTGATTCTTAAGTGCCAGCTTTGAGCAAACACAAATACATGTCATGAGAAAACAATCTTAGAACCTGATTGGAGTTTCTACTGTTGACCAAAGATCAACTCAAATCACTAAATGTAACACGAAATCCTTTGCAAAGTACCTTTTTAAGCAGGTACTTTGAAGTACTTTTGTCCCTGTATCTGTACTTTAGCTTCCACACATCTGATGACCTTCTGATAGATGTTTGATGTCACGTCACTTGCGTCTCCTTCAGTCCCTCACAGCTTCTGTCATTCTCGCCTTTGCCTCTCTCATTCTTCTTTTCTCTCTTTTGCAGCGAGGTGCAAGTAAAGTCCAGCTCCGCTCCTCGTTCACTCCGTTTTCTTCCGTTTTCGTTTTGTGTTGTGCGTGTGTTACGTGAGCAGCGAAACTTAAGAAAACGCTGCGTGTTTATTCAAGCCCCAGATGAAGGATTTGGGGGGTCCTGCCGTGTACAGTCAGTGCAGCGTGCCGCCCCCGCCGCTTTGGGTTACACTTGTGAAATAACGGATCAATGTGTCAAAAAGGTGTCAGACTGTGCTATTGTCAATATAAGCTCCAATCATATTTGTAACAGGAAATCATTTTATGTAACGTTGAAAACCAAACTGTTTTGTTTTTTTTTGCACTGATTTTTGTGCATTATAGATCAGTGGCAGAAAGTACTGTATTTTCTGATTGTACAAAATATAAACGTGAATAAAACGACATAATGAGTTTCTGAACCGTGTCTGAATCGTCTTGAATGAAAAGCAATAAAGAAAATTCTGTTATTTTTTTGTCAACAGGTGGATAAAGTTTGATCTTTGCATTAAATGACACATCTTGACACAGATAATAGACATTTTATTTTACATTTTAAAAAATATATGTACAAAACACTATAAACAACTGTGTTTTTTTTTAAATGGTAACACTTCCCCCAGTTTTGAAAAGACACATTTAGCATTTTTACACTTAAACTCGTGACACAACATGACAAAGAAATGATCAATTACTATAAACAAAGCGTTTTTCCTTTTATTATTCCACACTTGCTTTCATCAGTTTTAGGGAGATTTAGCCAAATGCAACGACCAAGGCAGACTCAGCGTTTCCCATTAATCGAAACATTAATACAACAAATTATACAGTTGTATCGACGAAAACGGTCGGCTTGACGATACACCGAACGCTGTATTTGATCATTTGTCACATCAGATAAAGGAAACGCCTCAAATTAGTCTTCAAAAGCATCGAAAACCAGGCACACATTTGAGCGAGTATCGTTATTGAAATAAATTGCGTAAAAAGGGCACATTTGGACCTTTCCTGATTCGTTTTAGACTGGACTTGACTTTTATCGCAACTACAACAAGACCACATGATAAACTGCTTTCATTTTGTGTCGAAAATGACATTCTATTGTCTAAATATGAACTGCAAATGTAGATGTCCAACAGTCCATTTCCATTTAGTGTAAAAAAAAATATTGAAAGTTATATTTTCAGTCTCATTCAGTTTTGCATTACTCTTTAGAGAATAGATGCATGCGGTGATCTTTGAGGTTGATAAGCGAGCTCTTTACTTAAATGAGATAGAACGATACTAGATGCTGGCACACAAAAAATACAGAGGGGATTTTGGATATCTTATTTCGTTTTTGGACGACCTAGATCCGACTGAAAATTCAACCAAAAATTCTAATTTCGCCTCATTTGTTTAGACGTAAAATGTTAGTAAATCAGGCTTGGAATAAGATATCAACACATCCTCCAGTACAAGATTGTAAAGTTTGGTGTGTGTAGGTGCTACTTTAAGTGGTGATCTTTATTTCCCTCATTACAGTGGCTCTAATGAAATAAAAAAACATTTTTAGAAGCACATGGGACAGTTTTGTCGATTGTCGGGAGAGCAAACCGACAAAAAAATAATGAATATTGCCTGCAGTTCTCTCCTTAAACCAGAACTAAGTAACATTTTCACATTATTGAACGTCTTTGTAAGCCACTGTGATGGTTAAATATGTATTTTTGAAGCATTTGAAGTGTCCGTCGTCGCCCCCTGCTGTCTCTGGGCGGAAAACTAGCCTTGTATCGACCAGAAGACAACTCTCCTGAGAAACCCTGGCTCTTTTTTTAAATCTTTTTTTATAGATTTGGCAATGTGAAATGTTTTTAAATGTGATTATAGAGTCTTATTATAATAACAAAAGAAAGGAGGAGGAAAAAAAAAAAAAAGAGAAAAAAAAAAAAGAGCTTTTGCGTCTGTTCTCTCACAGTGTATTTTCACAAGTGAGCTGCAGGGGGAACTCTATCGCCCCACGGTTACTTAGTTCTGCTTTAAGTAACAAAATCGAGCACTCCCATTTCCACTTCCACCACAGACCGCTTTCCCAAATCGAACCGTATCTTCCCAGCGCGACTCCTTGCAGAGTTTGACGTTTCTCGAACGGGGGGGAAGCGCCGCGTGATTTTGCCGTCCCACCCCCGCCACCCCTTCCTCTGGGTCACTGCATGCCGAAACCACTGCTCCTGGTCGCCCCATTGCGCCGCCTCGCTGTCGCTGCCCTCCAACTCGCCCTCCTCGCCGCTGCCCTCCATGTCGTCCCCGTCCAGCTCCACCGTGGCGTCGGTCGGGCTCTCCTCCTTCTCCATCTTCTGCATGCCCTCCAGCGACTTCTGATCGTTCGGGTCCAAGCTGCGCCGAGGAGAAAAGGAACGGAATGAGAGCGGGAGAAGAAAAGACGATAAAGTGCTCAGTTTTGGTACGCAAATTTAAGTACAGCTTTACGGGATATGAAATATGTAAAAGCATCACGTATCATAAAAACATCGACTCAAGGTGAGAAGAACTGAAATGCTCCTTTTCAGTGGTGGAAAGTGACAAAGTATAAAAGTAAAAGTACTGTTCTCAAGTAACATACAGAGGCCTGAAGATTTTACCTAAGTACATTTTACAGTCGATACTTTTTACTTTTACTATTTAAGAGCAGCTTCTGTACTATCTACTATTGTCCTTCTATGTCAAGATCATTTTTATGTCACAATATAATCGGAAAGACAGTAAAAATGACAATCGTGACATTTTTCGAAGAAAAAAATTTGTTTTTAAAATTTGATTAATAGAAAAGTGAAAATTTTCTGAATTTGTTCTTTTTTGTTGTTGCAAATTTCACAATTGTAGACGTGAAATTAAGTCCTTTCTGCTCCTCAAAAGAGTAAACCTAAATATAAAGTGCTCTTTATTTTTTTCTTTCAGTTTATGTCAAATTAATCACTCAGAAAGTTTGATTTCCTAAAGCAGGTCACATATTGAGAAGCGATAAAATGTGTCAAGAGAATTTTATTGCCGTTATGATCGTGAAGAATTGTTAAATTGCCATGTTTATTCTCACAATAATCATTCCACTCAACTACATTTTGGAACTGGACTGAAACACAGGTATTTTTCCTTTAGCGCCGTAGACGACTGAAGACACGCCTCGCAGATCCGTTAGTCGACTGAAGAAGACGTTTCAGTGTCTCTACGATTTGACCGTGTTTTCTGACACAAACTGCACTCACACGACCACTGCACTAGTTATACGGAAACTTACTAGAAAACAAGTGTATTCATTTGTAAAAGTCAGATTAAACTCACGCTTCACTTCCAAATCTTCACCGAACTCACTCAGCCATCGACCGATTAATCGACAAAATTATTAAAAGTCGACGGCCCGATTTTTCTTATCGTTTTAGACCTGCTGAAATGGCTGAGGGTCTATATTGTTTTAGCACATTTATAAAAGACATTTTACCTACATTTTTTGAGTTCAAGTCAAACTAAATAGACTTTTATGCTGTAAATGACCAGGAGTTATTTGTTGACCAATAATCAACAATTCTTTATCAAAATCACAATTTGACGCTTAAATACTTCTCAAAATCGATGTGAATTAAGTTTTTAAAAGGTGTACTTTTACTTACGTAGATTTTTAAATGTGACTTTTACTTTTACTGGAGTGTTTTATTTTGCTCCTGTGTCTGGGGACTTGAACTCAAAAGCTTTAGGCAAAATGTCCTTATAAAAAAGTGTTGAAAATAAACTCTGCAGCGAGTAAGGAAAAGCACTTTTTTACTTTTCGGTCCAGTTAAAAATGCAGCGGAGTAGAAAGTACAGACGCCTGCTTCAAACGTAGATCAGTAAAATGTGCTGTAAAATGGACACGACATGGGTGCAGTCAGGCGGAAATGGACCCTTTAAACGTTTGCAGACAAAACTCTTCTGAAACTGAGACAAACGGAGGCAAAAGGGAAGTGAACGTGATGTGATTTCAATGGAGATAAAACGGGGATCAACTTCAGATGAAAACCACTCGGACACGTGCGTGATGTCAGCCTGGTGCAAACACAGTTACTATTGTGTTTTACATTATTTGTTTTTCACTTTATTTACAGATGTATCACACACTTTACCGCAAATTCAACTTTTTGTGACACTCTTTGGAGACTAGAACTTTGTATTTTTTCATTTTGTTTTACTAGAAAAGCTAAACTAACGTGACATTTCTATACTGGAAATTCAATCACGTTGCTTATTTTTTTTGGTTACAATGACTTGAAACCAGCAGCGTTTAACATCGGACGACATCGATTTAAAAGTGCGATCTTAAATAAGAGGATAAGTTTAAAAGTGATTGAATTAAGTCGTGTGCATCTTGATTTGAGTTTATTTTGACTTTCTTAAAAGACAAGATTTGCCAACAGAACGTCTTCTTCTCATTTTAGGATATTTTATGCTTGTTCCATTGAAAATCTTACGTAATGACAGTCGAAATATGCTGAAAACAAGATAAATATGACTTTTATTAACGTAGTATCTTAATACAGAGGTACTTTGGTGGTTTACCTCAGAGCGATGCTGTACTGGTCCATCGCCTCCTGATAGTCGTTCACCGCCACCAGAAAATCTCCCAGCATCCTATGCAGCACGCAGTCGCTCTGATTGGCCAGCGCGTTTCTCAGAAGAGCGATGCCCTCTTCGTATTTCTGCTCTCGGCCTGGAACAAACAACAACACACAACATTCTGTTTCTGAGTTCGTGCTACAGTGTATTCTGGTCTCGTTCTAGATTTTAAGGAAGTTCGTCATAACAGACGTTTTTAAGAGGCCAGAAAACTCAGTGCCTGTGACAGGTTTTCATGTTATTATTATTTTTATTTGTTTTAAAAGACCCTCTGGTAAATATTTATCGTAGGTTGAAGTCAGTCAAGTGTTAGTTTTTGAAGAAAAGTTGAAAATTACAGGCACTACATCATCAATAAGCAACATTTCAGTATTTAAGAAGCAAATATTAACTCTTGACTAAAGTAAAATCCTAAACTTTCTTTCTTTCCCAAGTCCAGCAACTTTCTGAATTAAAACATAATGAACTCGTCACATAAAAAAGTATTTTACATGGAGTTTTAGTTGTTTGTAGAGTAGATTGAACTGAAATGACTCATTGTGGCTGCCTACAATTCTCACAATTTATATATATATTTTTTAGCTCTTACTAGTTATTATATGCTAGATTTTAACCTGACTATGACTGTTATCATTAAACCAAATAATCTTGACCTCATTACACATTTTTCTGACAGTTTAAACAATCATTCAACAAAATAAATGTATTCATTTATACGGATTTTGGTCCTTGTTTACAGTACGTTGCTAGGTAACATCTGCTGCTCATGTCCAACCAGGAAGTACGGTTATAAACTTCACCAAAATAGTCAAACTGGGGAAAAATAGGCCACATTTATAGTCAAATCTTGTAATATAATCATGGTGTTTTAGTGAAATTGTGGAACCCGTCACGTGCGCTTTGAACTTGGAAGGATCGCCATAACGACTTACTCAGGAGCTCGGCCTTCTTGACCACGGCCTTGGTGTAGTCCGGTCTCTGGGCCAGGGCCTTGTCCAACAGGGTCTTGGCCTTCTCCTGGGTCACGGGGTCCTCGAGGCAGACGGTGGCGAGGATGGTGAGCGTCTGAGCGTTGGCGCCCAGAGTCTTGTAGATGTTGTTGGCCATCCCCATCGCCTCGCGGACGCCGTTGGATGCCAGGTAACAGTCGATCAGGCCTGGAGGAGCGCACAGCATGGAACCAGGGAGCTTGTTTATTATATGATCGTGAGAACCCAAAATATAAGACCAGTGACTATTTTAGAAGCAACAATTTAATCCAAAATTGGCTGCTTTACATATTTACAGTGCATCCAGGAAGTATTCACAGCACTTCACTTTTCCACATTTTATTACAGTTTTATTCATAACTGGATTAAAGTGTAAAACTTGTGCAGAACTCAATTCAGAGCCAGGTAATTATTGTGATGAAAAATAACACAATTTAACGATTATTCAGGATTACTGAGCTCATGACCAAACGACAGCAACATCTTTCATTTCCTTGTATTCCCTTTTATTCTAATATGGTACTCTTTCCCAAGTTTTGACCAGTTTTATGAAATCAAACTTTCTGAATGACAAAATCAGCCAGATCAAAAGGTACTTTACATTTGTATTTGTACTTAAATCTGCGTCAAAAATGGTCACGATTATTACATCGTTATTACAAAATCCCAATGAAAGATTAATTGAATCTGGACATCTTTATTTGGATGAGATGAACATGAGTCGTACCTTCATAGCAGTCGAGTCGACACGGAGCCAGACGCATGGCTTCTCTGAAGTGAATGATGGCCTCCTGCACTCGGCCCATGTTCCTCAGCGCTGCCCCCTTCAGGAGAAGCGCCTGCACACTGTTACTGTTCAGCTGAATGGCCTTAGCCCCGAGGTACAGCGCTCGAGAGTATCGCTTACTGTAGAAGCTGTGACAACTGACACACACAAGAGGAAACAAGATGACACTAGAGATACAAGTCATAATGTTTTATAATACACAAATGTACATGTTTTTTTACAGATTATACGCGTTAATGATAAAGAATTAACGATGAAGCAAAATACTATGGGCACAAACTGATAAAAATACTTGTTAGGGCTGTATATTACTGTATATTCCACACACGTGTTAAGGCTGTATATTCCACACACGTGTTAGGGCTGTATATTCCACACACGTGTTAGGGCTGTATATTCCACACACGTGTTAGGGCTGTATATTCCACACACGTGTTAGGGCTGTATATTCCACATCACACGTGTTGGGCTGTATATTTCCACACACGTGTTAGGGCTGCCATATTCCACAACAGCGTAGGGCTGCATATTCCACACACATGTAAGGGCTGCATATTCCACACATGTTAGGGCTGTATATTCCACACACGTGTTAGGGCTGTAATTCCACACACATGTTAGGGGCTGCTATTTCCACACACATGTTAAGGCTGCATATTCCACACACGTGTTAGGCGCTGCATATTCCACACACGTGTTAGGGCTGTATATTTTATACACATGTTAGGGCGGTATATTGTGATAAACATGTTAGGGCTGTATATTCCACACACATGTTAGGGCTGTATATTTATACACATTTAGGGCTGTATATTTTATACACATGTTAGGGCGGTATATTGTGATAAACATGTTAGGGCTGTATATTTTATACACATGTTATAGGGCTGTATATTTTATACACATGTTAGGCGGTATATTGTGATAAACATGTTAGGGGCTGTATATTCCATACACATGTTAGGGCTGTATATTGTGATAAACATGTGTTCTTTGGACTGACCCAGAGATGACCCAGGGCTCTGCGTGTTGGTCTGAAATGTTGAACAATCGTCCTCCCAAAACCTCCACATCTTCTAAATGTCCTTCACGAGCCATGAGATATCCATACACATCCATACCTACAGGCAGTTTGAAAAAATATATAAATATAAGAATGAGGGATAACGCAGACTCAACCTTTGAACAACTTTGAAATGCCCTGGGACAGATTTGACTATAAATTATATACTTCACATTAAAACAATGTTCACCATATATCTAAAAGTAGATATAGTGCCGCTCTTTGTCTGCTTAGCCCTTCAACCAAAGAGTCACACCAACACAAAGAGGAACACATCTTACCTTTGATTAAATAAGGGTCCAACATTTGTGCTTGTTCAAATTTGAGGATGGCATTTTTCGTGTCTCCCGCTCTGAAGTAAACATCCGCCAAACTCACCAACAAATCCACATTATCTCTCAACAGAGACTTCTTCTCCAAAGAGCTGAAACAACAGTTCAGTTTAAAAAAAGCCATGCAGATGAATTATTATTGGGCTTAAACATTTAGGGTAAATATGTAATGGCCTTTTTTTAGTAGTTGAGACTACAGGGTGAGCAGGTTTTATAGACCAAACCGAGAAGAGACACAAGGAGGTTTTCAGAGAGCATTTTGGAATGAACATTAATGTCGCCTTTTGTGATTTCAAATTGCAACCATTCAAACTGCAGATTTGTTTGGATCTAGATCAAAACTGTGATTGATATTGGTTTGAGTAGACAGGGGGCGCTGTTGTTACCATATGGTGTTGATGGCCCTCTGGTTGTCCCCTACATGGATGAAGGCGTAGGCTTTGATCCAGACCGAGAGCCAGTCCAGGTTTGGGATGGTCTGAATCACATCGATCGTCATTGAGGCCACTTCAGCCCCTTTCACTGACAGTGACAGAAGACCTGCAGGCAAGAGGGCAGAAATAATATTGTGAATAAAGTTTAGAGAAAACAACGGATGTCTTTTGGTGATTTATCAAGTAAAAAGTTCAATAAAAGTTTCAAAAGCAGAGTTGTTTCTGTTCAAAAAGGCTTGCACAGAGAGTGAGGCTCATACAAGGCTGTACAGCAGAGTTCCATGAACCAATCCTGGCAGGATTACCGTACACAATACCGGAAGTATCTACAGTGGACTGATACAATTACAGCTTGAGCTCATAACTATCTAGTTCTTGTCACTTTGCCTTGGTTTAGACCGTTAACAAAGGAGAAGTCAACACTTTGTAGCTTTTGGAGAGTTTAAAGGAGACACAAGGCTCTAATCATGCGTTCAGAGGGAGCACCAGACAGACAGTCAAGGCCTCATCCACCTAGATGCATGATCATCTACATTTACCACTGCGTTTGAAAGGTGTCAAGCCTTGTTTAAGATTATTATATATTTTAACATTTTCTCTCATATCATCTGGGGACCCCTTGAAATCATTTTTGACCCCCATGAGGGTCCTGACCCTCAGGCTGAGAACCACTGACTAAGACAGCAAACACATATGTAAATGTAACACAATTTCTACATGTAACATAACACCTACAAGATGTCATTAAAGTATTGGGATACATGCTTTCCGATATGATACACGTATTACAACCTAAATGTTAGGAAAACGACTATTTGTTTCTCTAAGCACGTTCTTCAGAGAGCTCTTTTAACGTATGCATGAATTAAATCATTGAAGAAGTCAAAGAGACAAAATATTCTCATAATTGATAGCAATCGAAAGTTTCAAAGCCAGATCAAGAGTGTTAAAAAAGGTTAAACCAAACTTGAGCTGTTTTGTTTTGATCAGAAAGGAGCTGCTGTTATATCTACATGCCATGATATTCTCACATCTCTCTAACTGTCTCACCTCATGGTCACAGACCTCACCCTCGATACTTATGTCGAGTCATAACTTAAGTCATAACATTGTACATGCAGGCAATTAAGGTATTTAACAGAAAACCCATGAGGTGGCATCATTGTGATGTCATCCAAAAACATAATCTTTTCCATTTTAATGTTTTTACATTTTAGCACATTTAAACTGTTTTTAAATGTTCTCATCTCATGTGTCATCACTGTTTTCTGGACTGGCTGTCCGGCATCAGGGCGTCTCACAACTAACACCAGTCTCTGTCAGTGGAGTAATTCCACAGTTCAGTCCAGTTTTTCTTTGGACCCAGCCTGTAGAACTCTCTTCACTGACTTGAAACTGCAGACTGACCTGAACATCTTTAGCAAACATCTGAAACTGCGGCTAAAATCAGGGCAGAGTTTCACACATGATCATTCTGAGTGAAATTCATGTTGTTATTAGTGCATACTTACAGTACCTTTACTAATTTATAATTTTTTTTGTACTGACTTGTTCTAAAAACCTCCTATTTTGCATTTTTTCTCACACTTGAATCAATGCCTCCTCTTTGTCATCGGTAATTGCTACGTCCATATCAAATAAATACACTGTGTGCCAATAGACTGTATTTGAGAACAATATATTGTCCCAGCCATAGTCGTTTCTTAATTCTTTGTAACCGTAATTTTCTCACCAATGATGGCGTCTAGAGCGAGGGGGCACTGCCTGAGCACCTCTTTGTAGCTGGTCACTGCAGATCTCTCCAGACCGGCTTTTCTGTAGAGGTTTGCGAGCATCATGTTGATCTGGAAAAGACACAAGACGACTTCAGGTACAGCACGGCCAAAGCACCTACAACAGACCTACATCAGTCATCATCATTTAAGATATATGAAGGGTTTGTTCAATATCTTCAAATTATAGCATTTTTTATTGATTAAGCCCACTCACATTTAAGCACTTTACATCAAGAACCACACACACATTCACACGCACAATCATACACACAAACACACATTCTCATACAGCAGTGTTCCAGATACCGGTGGTACTTAAGTGATTGATCCTTAACATCCTTAGTATGACGCTATGACGAGACAGGATTTAATTCAAATGATAATCCTAGCAAGTAGGACTAAACAACAATTGGTTTATTCACACCAATGTGCGTCACTTATCAATAACAGAATTACATTGTGGCTCGTCGGAGACATATTGTTTCTACGGGAAATGTTTACTGCCAAAATGTTTCACAAATGTTGCTGGACAGGTGTTTCCTGCAAGGCAGTCAGCGCAGAAGTCGGAGTTTTGAACGGCTTTTCCATGAATTTACACAGGACAGATGTTCAACAATGTGACTAAAATCATTTAAAAACTTAATATTTAGTGCAACTACACAAATGGAAAGTTTCAGACACTTACAAGTCATATTTCCGTTGTTAAAATATTTCTTCCGAGTCCATTTATTGTTGTAAAAATGTTAGAACCACAGCTGACAGTAAAGACTTGGACTGTTCTGATATTTGACCAGTTTATGCAGATTTTCTTTGGCGTTTACATTTGTTTACATTAGCGACAAGATGGCTGCGGATTACACAGGTCACGTGTTTGGCATGAACTGATATTAGGCCAATTTACCTTTGGTGTTCTCTGCCTTGAAGGAATCCCATCAAGCACCGCAATGGCATCTTTGTCTTGTTTCAGGATTGTGTAGCATTCAGCAATCTTGTACTTAACCTCAATTTCTGATGGCAAACTCTGAAAGACAACAAGGATGCAGTAATTAGTTGTAGGCGATATTGACAAAAATGTATATCATCATTATTTTGTTTACATTCCGATAACAATAATCATACAATCCAACAGAAATGTGTTCAAACGTGTCTTGAAACATATTAGTTGAGGTCTAATTATCAAAACAAATATGAAATGTCTGTACAAACTAATCACAAAAGTGCCGAACTATCACCTTATACCTTCATTTGAAAGTTTACAACATAGTTTATTTATTTTAGTTTTTAATCAGCTCTTTTTGTCGCATTTCTTTTGTTTTTTAATTGCATATCTTCAAAACAACATTCACAATATTATCTGCATTTCTATATATTGTCCACCTCTAACCAATAGATTTCATTCACTTCTGATAATCTGATTTATGGAAAACTGCCATTCAAAACAAAGTCACAGGCATGTTGCTGTCCTGACCTGTGCTTGTATGTTGGCTGCAGCTCCTCCGGTTGAGGTCCGGACTTTGGAGGTTTTGCTGAGCACTTTCCTCATCTGCAGGGCCATGGTGTATTTACAGGCTGCGTGTCTGTATTCTTTGTCATGGAAAATGGCGTCTGCGTTGTAAACCAGCAGCTGGTACTTCTGCGCCGGAGTGAACAGCTCTCTGAAATCACAGGGAAGAGACAACAAGTTCAATTAAATCTCCAAACCCATCAATGTTTATTTACGTAGCAGATTACAACAAATGAGGGTTGGGGAAACTACTGCTCAAGTAAAGAGTAACTTTCTGGACATAGCATTTGATTTATAATTTGAAGACGTTTATGTAATTAATGCAAAGGACAAAACATTAAATAATGCACAATTGACTTTAGGTGGAATAGGCCATTTATCGTATTTGGAGAAGGCCTTTTCCAGCAGACAACACATTCAGTTTATTATACTGTAGTACAGTATGGATTTGAATGTAGCTGTAATCAATGTGTTATTACATTCTTTGTCTAACAAAAGAACATTATTAATTTTTAAACTTGGTAGGAAGAATGTGACATTGGAATGAGCAATGGAATTTTGGATAAGGTGGGTCAAGGCTGTTGGAATAGCTTTACCAATTTTACGATATTCTTTATGTGAGCAAACCAAATTTAATTGGTCAACAAATTAATGAACCCTTAGGTCTGAAACCCATGAGTCAAAGTTTAGCTAATATACAAAATCCAATACTATTAATTTATTATGTATTTGTTGATACATCTAGCTGATTCGTTAGCGACAAGTCACAAGAAACAACATGTATAATACCGAAACATATTAGAATATTTACTGAACAGATACAGCGTTTACACAAGCTAGCTAAAGGCGTTCGCATTAAAACAAGAATTCCTATAAATGAGACTGAGCCCACTGTGTTTTATACTCACGGGTTATTATTGCTCATCGTCAGCAACAAACTGCTCAAAACCCGGACATTTGAGTGAAGTCCAGCAGCGGCCATATCGCGGACATGGTCTATGGCACTCATCCTGGTCCAAGGCAAAAGGGCTATTTAAGTTTAGCGCCTGAAAATGTGCAAAGTGAAGATTTGTAAACAGCTAATGCTAACAGCTAACAGTTCACTTCTAACGTAACAAATATGGCGCCCAACGCACTTCCTTCCGATTCTGATGCGTTCAGTAACTCTGTTCAATTTCAGAGAGAACAATGTACTTAAAAATTGGTTGTTTATTGATCAGATATTGCAATTAATTATTCATCTAGCAATGTGTTGTATTATATGATATATATATGTTGCATTTATGTCAAATAAACACACACATATAACGTTACTTATTTGAATTGTTAAATTGTGTTTTTTTTTTCTCTGGTAGCCTTGAAAGCCTCTTAATGTTCCGTCTTGTGTCTTTTATTTCTTTGTTGCGGGTATTGTATTATAAATAATAATAATAATAATAATGAAAACAAATGTGTGGTGACTATTTGTCAAATAAAGCAAACTAACATTCAATAGGTGCACTACTTCAGACTTTCACGACCAACTTAATTCATTATTGGATGTCTAGTGACGTCCCTGTAGGGCTGTGAGATAATATATGTATAATTGCCTAATTGATGTACTTGTACAATAGCTTTATATTTTAGCAAAAGTCACCAGGAGGCATGAGGGCCAACAAAATACGACCTTTTCTCAATTCAAAATATATAATATTTTGTTTTAAATTGTTACTTGTTATGGCGTCCTAATTTCTCATCACTCACGGATAGCCAACTCTACACAGTTTAAAGGTTGCAAAAAAGCTAAACAACCGATTTTACAACCCATTCACATTTGTGTGATACTTGTGAACTTCTAGCAAGACATTTACAAGCACATTCGTCCATCCGACATATTTCCGTAAAATAGCCATATATATCGTCAAAAGACAAAAATATTTGTCTTTTTGTCAATATCCTTAGTTCATCCTTAGTAAAGTGTGAGAGCAAAAATGTTGTGGCTGCTCCGCCTGCATTGAGATTTGTGTTTATAGAAGTAAAAATGAGATTGAGATGGTTTAGACATCGACAGGGCAGAGAGATACAGAAGTTTATAGCTTTAATGGGTAGAAAGTGTAAGCCACCAAAGAAGATCTATGGATGAAGGACGCATGTGTTTATGCATGTAGTGTGTAGGGTTGTAGTCGACTAAAGAAATTCTTGGTAGGCTAAAGTAGGGCTGCAACAATTATTTTGGTAATTGATGAGTCTAGCAATTATTCTTTTAATTCATACAGAGCTTCTCAAAGGCATGCTCAATTCGACTGTTGTTGTTGTTGTTGTTGTTGTTGTTGTTGTTGTTGTTGTTGTGTTACTTTTAATGGCAGTTGGCAGCCAACTGAAAAGGTGGATTTACTGCCACCTACTGTAGTTGTAGATCTTCAAAGTATATGTTTTACGCTATGCCGTATTTTAAATTTTTTTAAAGGAGAGCCAGAAATAGAGAGAGAAGGAGAGAGATAAAGAGAAAGAGATGTTGTTGTTGGTTTACTTTTAATGGTGGTTGGCAGCCAACAGGAAAGGTACATTTACTGCCACTTACTGTAGTTGTACATCTTCAAAGTATATGGTTTACGTCAGTGGTCCCCAAACTATGGCCCAGGGGCCAGACACAGCCCGCCTCCACATTTGACCCGGCCCCTGAACAATACAAGAGACGCATTTATTCATGCTCATATGAGTAATTTAAGAGATTCTGCTCTGACAACTGAAGCTGAACTTTTACTTAAAGATAGTGCACGGCACAACACAAACTTTTTTTCTGTGAAGAACCCAGAGAGGGTTATTTGATCTCAAAAAGGGTTATTAATATTTGGTTATGTGTGGCTTTCTGAAAACAATAAATATTTACGTTTAGGCACCCCTGCAATCGTCACACTTTTTTCTGTTATAAACTGACCCTAGCCCCCCATCAGAGAAGGGAAAAGTTATGTGGCCCTCACTGGGAAAGGTTTGGGACCCCTGGTTTACGTTATACCGTAAAAAAAAAAAAAGGAGAGAGAAAGAGAGAGAGAAAAAGCGCACGAAAGAGAGAGAGCCTCCATTCGACTGGACGTTAGACTCCCCTTTTTAAATCTAACTTTTGAACATCAGAATCAGAATCAGAATCAGAAAGAGTTTATTGCCATTGTCAATGAACAGGAACTTGTCTCGGCCTTAAGGTGCAACATAGAAACACTGAGCAATAATAAAATAACATATATTAAATCAAAAAGGGCATGCATTGAGAAACAATTTAAAAATGAAAAATTACTATAAAATAAAAAAAAAAAAAATAGCATTACTATGTACACAAGAGTTACAGTTAGATTTACAGTTTGAGTGCAGAAAGTGACAGTGCAGTGAGTGATGAATAGTTGCTGTTAAAGTGACAGGTGTTTAAGAAGTGTTCATGAGTCCAACGGCAGAAACTATTCTTGTGGCGGGAGGTTCTGGTCCGGATGGACCGTAGCCTCCTGCATGAGGGGAGTGGTTCAAATAGACCATGTCCAGGGTGAGAAGGGTCAGCTGTGATCCGACCTGCTCGTCCCAGAGCCCTGGAGACGTACAGGTCCTGCAGAGATGGAAGTCTGCAGCCGATCACCTTCTCAGCAGAGTGCACAATGCGCTGTAGTCTCTGTTTGTCCCTGGCTGTGGCTCCAGCGTACCACACGGTGATGGAGGAGGTGAGGATGGACTCAATGATGGCCGTGTAAACTGCACCATCATCTGCACTGGCAGCTTGGCTTTCCTCAGCTGCCGCAGGAAGTACATCCTCTGCTGGGCCTTCTTGATGAGAGAGCTGATGGAGGGCTCCCACTTGAGGTCCTGGGTGATGGTGCTGCCCAGGAAGTGGAAGGAGTCCACGGTGGTGATGGGGGAGTCTGTCATGACGAGGGGGGGCTGGGGGCTGTGGCTTTCCTGAAGTCCACGATCATCTCCACTGTCTTCTGGGAGTTGAACTCCAGGTTGTTACCGCTGCACCAGGACACCAGCCGGTCCACCTCCCTCCTGTAGACAGACTCATCCCCGTCCGAGATGAGCCCGATGAGGGTGGTGTCGTCCGCAAAACTTGATCAGTTTTACGGAGTCATGGCTGGAGGTGCAGCAGTTTGTGTACAGGGAGAAGAGCAGAGGAGAAAGTACACAGCCCTGTGGAGCTCCTGTGCTGATAGTCCGAGTGTCTGAGACATTCTTCCCCAGCCGCACGCACTGTCTCCGATCCATCAGGAAGTCAGTGATCCACCTGCAGGTGGAGTCAGGCACGTTGAGCTGGGAGAGCTTGTCCTGGAGCAGAGCAGGGAGGATGGTGTTGAATGCAGAGCTGAAGTCCACAAACAGGATCCTGGCGTAGGTTCCCGGGGAGTCCAGATGCTGCAGGGATGAAGTGGAGTGCCAGGTTGATTGTGTCGTCTACAGACCTGTTGGCTCTGTAGGCGAACTGCAGGGGGTCCAGCAGGGAGGAGGTGAAGGACTTGAGGTGGGGCAAGACCAGGCGTTCAAATGACTTCATGACTACAGACGTCAGTGCCACTGGCCTGTAGTCATTAAGTCCAGTGATCCGGGGCTTCTTGGGGACAGGGACAATGATGGCAGACTTGAAGCAGGCTGGGACATGGCATGAATATGCTCTGCTACTGACCGCTCATTTGACGATATAAAGCATATGCGAAAATAATGTGTGTGCATTCGATTCCCTTTCACTTTCAGGGGTTTTGAAGACGATGAAATATAAACACAGTGGTACGAGTCAGCGCTGCACAGAAAGCAGTCTGTGTGTAACTGTCGTGGACCTGCAGTGGTAAAAAATTAACAAAAGATGAAAAATAAGTAATGCAAGTTACATATTTTTCGTGTGTGTACGTGTGTGTACACACACGCTCCTTTTGTGCCGTAGTGCTGGAGCAGACCAACATAGACAGACATCAGCTGTGTAAAAAGTCATTTGAGTTCATAGAAGTCCATCAAGCACAAGCTGAGCACCATTACAGCGGCGCATGCGCAGACAGAGCTAAAGCCAGCAGCTGAACCTTGTGTCAAAACAGAGGCACAGCAGCGCAGCGTCGTTAGCTTTGTTTTCGGGCACCATTTGTCGGCACAAAAGTGTTGCAGTTCACGTCCACGTACCATGACCGAACAATCAGCGCTACTTCTTCGAAAACAATTGGCAGGTAACGTCCACCGTTCACCCTGAGCCCCAAAAAGGTCGATTTGAAAGCTGCTTAGCTGTCAGCCTGCGTTAGCTTTTCTTAGCTCGGCGCAGCTCTGTTTACGCCATAGGGACTTCTCTTTCTCACTGCATTCACTGTTTATTGTTAGCATAGCCGTTTGAAACACCTCTGATCGCGTTCGTATGTGCGATCAGAGGTGTTTCAGACATTTAGTACAGTTTTGTGTCAATAGTGGGACGTAAATGTTGCTGTAGATTGTGGCAAGTTCGGCATTACTGAGCCAAAGGAACAAAGGAATAATCAATCTAGTCTCTTGTCTCACCAGATAAAGCTCTCTGCGCCGTTTACCGCACATGTTACTGTATTTTCAGCAGATTGTGAGTAACGGGACGGACTGTGGACTAGTCTGAAACGGTTAAGTCGGTGTCTGGCCCGAACATTTCGCGGACACGTCGCTTCTCGCTGTCACCTGGCCCAGATTTAGCGCACAAATCAAAGTAATGAAACTCCACTGTATTTTCCCCTCGGACTTTCAGGGTCTCGGCTCTGGAGGAATACTTTCATCTGCACGAGCTCCTTCCACGTGGCGTTTATGTCCGTTTAGCTTTGTTTACATGAAATACGGGCTGCGATGAGTATTTACATGTATGATGTAACTGTTCCGACGTGTTATTCTCCATCAACAAGACAAATGTCCCAAAACGATTAAATTATCATACGATTATTTATTGCTGTATGAAAATAATATCAACATTATTTGGTCAATCGTTAAATGGGATTATTCTGGTCACATATAATCGTAAAAACTAAAACATAATTACCGTGACCATTTTAGAAGCGAAATTTACAATTTGATGCTTTTTTTTTTTTGGACCGTATATTGAATTAAAAAAGTTTAGGTACAATTTTATTTGGCTGTTTTTGTCATGTTAACTTTATTTTGTCGTTCGGAAAGTTTGATTTCGTAAAGATGGACACAAACTGGAGAAATGGGAATGAAAGGAAATTAAAGTTTTCACTGTTGCTTCGGTCACGTTCTTAGTAATTGTGAATAATTGTTAAATCGTTTTGTTTTTTCCTCACAATGGTAACACTAAAATTGTATATCGTGACATCGTTATTGGCTTTTTCTTTTTTACGGTATTGCGTAAAACACATACTTTGAAGATGTACAACTACAGTATGTGGCGGTAAATGCACCTTTTCAGTTGGCTGCAAACCGCCATCAAAAGTAACACAACAACAACCTTATTGACAATTGTATTTTACATTGTTCAGTACTGCAGTTATTTTGGCATCGATTAATAAGGCAATCATTCTTTGGATAAATCGATTCGTTGTTCTGATCATGAAAGGCCTCGTCGTGAATGACATTTTTACCAAATTTGACACAGGACTTCTTTACGATTTCAAGATAATTTTACACGCTTCTTGTGTCATTTGGACAGAGGTGGAAGAAGTACTCCTTTTTGTTACTTAAGGAAAAGTACAGTTAAAGGCGCAAAAAATACCCAATTAAAAAAGTATCAATTTAAAAATCTTTTAAGTAAAATTGATAAAGTACGCCTTTTTTAAAAATGGGTTTTAGCTGCACACATGCCAGGTTCCTTGTCGTGAGTTCAAATCTCAGCCTCGACAATTTGCTTCGTGTCCTTCTTCTCTCTCATCCCCATTTCACACCAAAACTGTCCGGTCTAAAAAAAAATATTAAAAACCCCCCCAAAAACCTTTAAAATCAAAATGTACTTTTAAGATTAAAAGTAAAAATAATTAATTTTCAGATTCTGAGAACCATTAAAACTTGTTACAGAATTGTCCTGCCTTTTTAGTTTTCCTGTTAATTTTTTATCTATAAAGCCTATTTTTGTTTGCTCTAAGCTTGGACTTGAACTCCAAAAAAAAAAAAGTAGGCAAGATGTCAACATAAACGTGCTAAAAATAGAAACCCCTCAGCCGATTCAGCAGTTCTAAAATTAAAAGATGTTCAAAAATGCTGTGGAGTCGAAAGTACAGACACCTGCTCTCAAATGTAGTGACGTAAAAGTAAAATGTTGATACCTAAGCATTGTATTTAAGTACAACGCTTTACTTTTGTACTTTACTTTCCACCACTGCATTTGAATGTAATTACTGCTCTGCCGTAAAACCTCTTCTCTCAGCATAGGCCATGTTTTGGAGTTTAAAGACCAGATAATATTCATTTGATTACTAAACTAGTTGATGGTTATTTACTGTATTTAACAGCTTAGTTGCTATTAATCAATTAACTTGCTTCACCTCTAATGATGTTCCAATTATTATTGATTAACTTCATGTGCCGTCATTTGCTCTGTTCTTGTTTTTGTCTAGATTATTATTGCAAGAAAGTGTAGTTTGTCGTAACCCGACCAGCTTTTTACTTCTTTTGCCCTTTCATCCCTCACATTTTGTTCCAGAGCTCAACAAGAACCCTGTGGAGGGCTTTTCGGCTGGTCTCATAGACGACGACGACATCTACAAATGGGAGGTCGTGATCATCGGGCCACAGGACACCCTTTTGTAAGTGTTTTTGGTTTGTAGTGGCATAAAATGATAACGGACTGGTCAAATAAGCAGCAAAATATCGTTCACTATGAATGAATCAGAATGCTTTTCACTGACTAGTTTCACAAAATGGTGCAATCTATATGTAAAGGAAAATGCCTGTCGTATTTGCAATATTTTGATTTTCTCACAGTTGTAATCATTATCAACAAACATGTATTTTATTTATGTTACAGCGAAGGAGGTTTTTTCAAAGCTTACCTCACCTTTCCTTATGACTATCCACTACGGCCTCCAAAGATGAAATTTATCACTGAAATCTGGCACCCGAACGGTAAATCTGTTTATTCTCTCACGACTGACGCTCAGTTTGTTTGCCCACTTAAAGTTTGGTGGTTTGATGCTGCCACATTTGCATTATCTCATTGTTATCTCATCCACTGATTGTGACGGTTTTACAAATTTGTATTATTAATTATCTTAAACATGAAGCACGAATATCTGACCTTCGGATTGGTGGAATAGATTAGAGGACTCTATCCACTGAGCCACTGTCTAAAACTCCACTTCCTCTGAAAGATCTCACCGGACTGTGATTAGTTAAGTTCATCTGTCCCACGGGCTGACCCGTAGGATGAGTTTGAGTGTAGAGCTGCAACAGAAAAGCACTGAACACGTTTGATATTGTTACAGTGCTGAGTCCTTCCAATAGAGTATAAATGTAATTGTTTATTGTTTTTGATATTTCTTACAGTTGCAAAGAATGGAGATGTGTGCATTTCAATCCTGCACGAGCCCGGGGAGGATAAGTTTGGATATGAAAAGCCAGAGGAGCGCTGGCTCCCCATTCACACAGTAGAGACAATCATGATCAGTGTCATCTCCATGCTCGCAGACCCCAACAGCGACTCACCAGCCAACGTGGACGCCGCAGTAAGGTCTTTCTTTAATAGAGCAAAACCGGATTTTAATTAACTAATAGCATGCATTTCTTAGATGAAGATATGACGCCAATTTGAAACAGCCCTGACACTTTGGTTTCATTTACACACGTGCCTGGTACTTTTTACAGAAAGAGTGGAGGGAGGACCCCAACGGTGAGTTCAAGAGGAAAGTGGCTCGCTGCGTAAGAAAAAGTCAAGAGATGGCGTTTGACTAGAATCAGCTGTAAATTCCAGGGTGAGTTCATTGTTTCCAAAAGCTATTGCCTCTCTGGCCCAGATATGTGCTTTATACGTCTGTTTTCTTTCAGTTAAAGGAAATGCCTTTGGAGGGAAAATTTCAAGCCTTTGCCCCTTGTTTTACCAGTCAAAGGAAATGGTTGTTTTCAACCACGTTTCTGTGAACGGTTGTCATTTTCCGCAAGACGAGCCAATTTGAGATCCCTACCAGCGAAATTTACCTGTTTTCCTTCCTGGAATTGTATATTTAATTTTATTTATTTTGAAAAAAATAATGATGTAAGATATGTCACTACTGTAAATGACTTGCTTTTTTATCTGCTGCTGAACAGTTTCTACTTTATACCAGGTTTCTTATGCAATTTAGGGTCAAGATTGTGTAAAACAAGAGGCTGTTGTCGTTAGGTCATCCCTCGTCCTCACTCCACAGTAGTCGTCTGGATCATTATGTTAAACTCTTGCCTTCTCTGGCCTCACGTCCTCATATCGGCTCTGGTATCATTGACATCTGTTTAAAGAGGCTTTGTCTTCAAATGGTTCTGAGAATCGGCCTCCTGTTGCCAACGAGACACTGGTGCACATTATTAATATAAAGGCATATTATTCACGCATGAGATTTGGTTTAAATTGTATGGCTTCCCAATAGCTTTGAATTGTTTTTTCTTTTCCCCCCCACATCGGTTTGCACCAGTGTGTTGATGGTCAACAGGAGAACTGCCAACTTCTCAGGAATAACCACCTCCCCCTCAGCGTGTCATATCGCCGGCCGCTGTCCCGACCCTCACCTCTCATCACAAACAAAACAATCTGTGAATTTGCTAAGCTGTGAACGTGTCGCATACTGGTGAACTGCCATCTTAGTTTATTACCTCTTCTCAAACGAGTATAGAGCATAGGTTTTTCCAAGACAACACGGGGGGGCATACGGATTTCCACAGTAGATTTAGGGTAATCGTTTTGTTGTGGCACACCTCCTAATCGGTGAGTAATTGTAAGTCACTTGTGGGTTTTAGGACATCGGGTAGTTTCTGTCTCTATTTTATTTCGGCTTTCACAAAATTCTAATTCTTCATAGAAACTTGAAATATTAATATAAATATGTATTACCTTTCAACGTAATATTTTTAAATGACAAATGCGTTCGGGTGGATTCGATCATTTAGTCACTTTGTTAGTATCAAGACGTTGTCGGATTTGCGACATTCAAGAGTGGATTTATGGCGCGTGCAATCGGGTTCGGGGCTACTCATGGTTCGGAGTGTTTTCTGCGACAGACATTACATTTGGTTTTGTCTTCTGATCCTCAATTCTTTACCATGACCTCCTCTGACCGGTGTTCACTGTTTTTTGCACAAATTCAGTGCAG
The DNA here is from genome assembly GCA_015082035.1 of Chaenogobius annularis. Classification (NCBI taxonomy): domain Eukaryota; kingdom Metazoa; phylum Chordata; class Actinopteri; order Gobiiformes; family Gobiidae; genus Chaenogobius; species Chaenogobius annularis. The sequence goes on along the minus strand of BJKM01000585.1, from coordinate 233,691 downwards.
CGTTTTGAAATGTCATAAAGCAATACACTCAAAATTAAAAAAATGGTGTCTCCAGGAAAATCCACTCTTACGCCATTATTATTTTTATTATGTTTGTTCTTTTTTGTTCTTATTGTTTTTTTTCATTTTGTGTTGATGCAATGCATATTGGACATGATGCTCAATAAAAGTGTGTAAACTAAGTACGAAACGACTATTCTTTTGTCTTTAACTGATTTAATATGCAGTACATGTCACCTATATTTGTACTTCAATGAATAACCGCGGATGATTACTTGTACAAAGAGTCTGACCCAAGGAAATGGCAACAGTTTGAATTGAGAAAGTCCGGTTTCAACCACCTTTTTGTCGAAAGATACCAGGATTTTAATATTATTTGATTTGTCATACAGTCTTTTATTTTGACTTAAAGGAGACTTATTGTGCTTTTTAAAAATTGAGCTCAAACATAAGTAGATCATCATTTTACATTTTGTTCAGCTTAATAGAAACGGGTCCATTGACTTCTTGTTCAAAACTGCAGAATTTAAGCCCCGCCTCTTTATACTGACGTTTCACCGTTAAAAAGCAGATTATCATTTACATGTTTTTAATTTTCGTGCAAATATTTAAAAAAAGAAAAGTGCCTTCATGACATTTACAGAACCTTACATGTGTCCCACTAAGTCTTCATTTTCCCCCAAAATAATCGCATCTTAATACAGAGAAGTGGGAGGGGATAGGGGGTAGGTGAAACAGGATTTTGCTGAGCACTCAAGCCTCAATCGCAGAACAAGTCAGGATGAACTCAAATGTGCAGAAATCAAATCAAAATGCAACTTTGAGGAAACTAATGATGAGGAAACGCCGTTGCAACAAGATTAAAAAAGCTCATTAAAGTTGATTTAGCATATTCCGTCCTCTTTAACTTTCAGAAACTGCTTGAGCACAATATTTGGCCCCTGTACCCAGCTGTAGTTTTGTTTTCCTGATGCATTTTGAATGACAACACGCATTAGGTTAAAGCACATGGACCCCTGCACTGTAATGGGACACCCTGGATTAGGGTCTGGTTTCAGGCCTGGTTCGGTTTCACACTTGCGGGTCGATCCGGCTGTGACACTCTGCGGACTTCATAACACGAAACAGATAACCATCTCTCCAATGGGAATGCAGCCTGTTATGAGGAAACAGGTGACTTTTGTAGAGAGCTTAAAAAAAGACAAAGGGGTGCAATGGGAAAGTGGACCGGAGCCGCGGTGAGAGCAAATCACAAATCTGGTTGTTTATGGATTCTTTTCTTATTACAATGTTTATTTAAGGCCGGTTTAATAAGGTTTTTGTTGCAGGTCTGCTGAGGCGAGCAGTTGCACTTCAAATGGTAAGTCTAAAGCTGTTTAAAGAATGTTGCAATTCAAAATTTCAATTGCATTTCAATTAGTAGATCAGTTTGTTCTAATTGGGGATGGTTGTTTTATTTTGTCCTTGGGCAAGACACATCTGCCTCTTGGACTTAATGACTGCATTAAATTGAATGATATTAATTAGTAGAGCTAGTGAAGTACAACTTAAAAAAATGTACTTTAAGAGTAAAAAGCCATTTTCCCGGTCATAAAGCCTATTTTCTGACTTGAGCTAAAAAAAAGAAAAAAAAAGATCCGTCCTGGATACATGAGAACCATTGTGCCAATTTCTACTTAATTATCAATGAAGTTATGAAACATAAAAGTATCCCCTTTATGCAACTATATGTGGTACATTGAGAACATTAGAGATACATATGTATATGTGTGTGTGTGTGTGTGTGTGTGTATGTATACAGAAATGTTAGATAAAACCTTTATTTATTTATTTTAAATCACCACAAACGTGCAAGAAACACACCCAAAAAAATCAGCAGGTCTAAAATCATGAGAAAAATACTTTTACTTTTCAGTCCAGTACAAAATGTAATGATTAGACTGTACAGATGATCTTTAATGTTGTGAAGTAAAAAGTTAAATGAATTTAAGTACTTTGTCACTGTCCACCTCTGCTAATGTCAGTTTTCATTTGTCTTTGACTCGTGGTAAAATGTAACATTTTAAGAATGATTTTTGTGTTGCATTAGAGACCTGCAACACAAACTCGATTGAGCTGAACATCAGCCTCCTCTAACAACCCAAACAAACGATTACAAATGAGCTTTGGGACCTTATCTTCCTCCATGCAAGCACACATTTTATAGAAGCTCAGAGAAAAAGCACGGCCCAAGTGATCCAAAACAAATATATGTTGGTGGGCTGCATGTCTGTAATGAAAATAATTTGGGGGATGAATAAAAGTGATTCTGATTTTGCAGGTTGTGAATTTGGACTTTATCAACATGTAAAAAAGAGTGAGAGTCACATCAGCGTCTCAGCGGGAAATAAACCATTTCACTTTCCCAAATACATGACGACTGCACCTTTCCTACAGGTACAAATGATCTATACTGTGTGTCTGGGCACACCTTGACTTATTTTAAATGACAGTGGTGGATGCTCAATGTGATATGTAAAAGGAAATGAGTAATTGAGAGGAGCAGCTTTGTGTTGTATGGTTTGGAGTCAATATAGTTTGAACATTTATAGAGAAAGAACAGTGAATCTATTGGAAAAATATGAAATTATTTTATGTTTTAATCACAGCTTTTCTCTCTTTTAACCAGAACACTTCTCTCACGGGTGGACAACGGCGGTATCTCCACAGCATCACCAGTATCTACAGCACGGAGCAGATGAGGCGGCAGATGAAGCAGCATTACCTCGATGTCCTGCACAGCTGTCTGCAGTCAGGTCTGTGCCCAACATATGTGACAATAGTGTCTCAGAGAGCTTCACAACAGTTCTTTTAGGTTCTCTCTTTATCTCACATGTGTTCCCCCCCCCCCTCCCAGGTCAGATCCCAGTCACCAGGAGGAGATGTGGAGACCTTCAACTCAAACAAAATCAGAAATTCAGACAAGAATCATCAGAAAAGGAAATAAAAGCAAAGTCACAAGGAAGAAAGAAGAGCAGCACCAGCACTCATCCCAACCTAAGACTTCCCAAAATAGTCAACCGATGATGACCATTTATAAATGCACTTAGAGGACTGGGAGATATATCACAAAAAATAGATAATATTGCAATTGTTGTTTTGGAGCTGTGCAAAATTAGAATGTTGAGTATAATTAAAAAGTTTTAAAATGACAGCGAAAAGACGCTTCTTGACGCAATCTCCCAAACAAGTGTATAAAGTGCTATATCTGCCCTTTTGTGGTAAATTGTATGGTGCATTCACTTTACGTGTAATACGTGACCTCAACCAAGTCATTTACTGGCACATTTTAGCACATTCTTGATGCTTTGTTCAAATATTGTTTGAATATTGCCACACCAAAGTATTAGTAGGAAGCAGTAGAAGCAGTAATAGCATTAAGTTACAGTAGCAGTTGCAGCAGCTTTAGTAGCTAATAATAATAATAATAATAATAATGATAATGATAATGATAATGATAATAATAATCCAAGAGCCGAGGAATAGAGAGGCATTACTGTAGTCTATGTAGCTGTATTATTGTTCACCTTGTGGCTGTTGTTTGAATTGCATTTTGTTCTGCTGAGCGACAACCAAATCTGAACTAAATAAAAAAGAAGATATTTACTGTGAACAAAGAGATAAAACTGTCATGTGCGAATTCTGCTTTGAGCTTTTCTGTTGCTTAAAGAAATTATTAAATAAAAGCAAAAAATAAGAAACAAATGTGTGTGCTGTGAGTGAGTGAGTGAGTGAGTGGGTAGTTACTAGTAATTACCATAAAAATATCACAAGTTAAATGTGCACTGTGCAATTTTTCTATGGCATTAAATCAATTGGCATCAATTTTGCATGTATTATTACCTGTTAACTTGACCTGATGGTGCCACCTGTTTGTCTCCCTAGAACAGGCCTAGATATTTAAAAAAGTGCATAATAATTTAACAAAAATATTTTAGGCAAAGCATTAAATAATCAATAAAAACTTTAGTTATAAAACACTTTTCATACACAAATGTAAAACAAAGAGCTTTACAGTCAATTTAAAAAAACTGCATTATCCTGCATTCAAAGCTCGAGTGCTCAGTTTTCAACTACCCCCTAACCCCGCCTACTCCCTTGTATTTACTTGAGATTATTTTTTAAAAATCCAACACCATTTTTTTTATTTTATTTTCATTTTTAATTGAAATGGCACAGTGCATATTCATGAAATAAAATATTCCCATGGCATGTCGCCTTTTTCCAACATTAAAACCACACAAAACTGCTGCTTGTTACTGTCTTTTATGATCAATATTGCGTTTTACTATGAAGAAATGTAAAATAATTCCCTACATTTGTTTCAGTTTAATACAAAAGACCTTAAAAAAGCACAATATGTCACATTTAAACAAGGCATATCAGCACATGTGGTTTGCTGGTGCAGAAATAATATGAAATAAAAAAGATGCCAGGCTGATGCTTCAGGTGAGAGCTGAGGCTGGACGTCTTCCACAAAGTGCATGAGAAACCTCTGCTTCTCTCACTTCCGTTTTCGATTCTGTGCTTTGTGGGGCGTCTTCTGCAGGAGCTTCACCACAACACGTCACTTCTCCTTTTAGTACAGTCTGTTTTAAGATGACATCTGATTGTGAAGGAAAGTCTGTCAGCAGTCCGTCTCTTTTAACATCTTTTTCATAACAGTGGCCAACAAAGTCTTTTGAAGAAAACCTGTTCCTAGTTTCTGGTTTACCACTGGTTCTGAGCACAACTCCACATTTGGACTGAGGTCGGCCTCTTGTGTTGCTGCAAGAAAGACAGAGAGAGAGAGAGAGAGAAGTAATAGGACAATTTCACTTGCATAAATCAATATGAACATTAAAATGGTGGCAACATGCAAGCAGGGTATTTCTATAGATGCACTTTTATACATGCATTGAACCAGGACTAATCCCAGACCAGACCCTGAACAGGAAATAAACATGAACAGAAGCCCCTTACAAAGACCACATGTTCAACCAATGACCTAACAATGGACTAAACAAGGACTAAACTTTATTGGGCCATTAGTACAGGATGGATTGAATCAAAACAAACTACATTAACATGAGGACGAACCCTTGGTCTGTTTTACGTCCTGCTGTTGCTGCTGGACTAATAGTGATTTGATTCGCCCGAAGCTCTAATATTTCTGATAAAAAACTCACATGCACATGTGCACACTGCACATTTACAACATTTATCCAAGCCCTATGCAGTTCAGTGTTTTATTCAGCTTTCAAACCTGAAATACAGTAAAGTCCAGTCTGGTTCCCTGGTCCTCTCCTGTCCCAAAACCTCCTGCGCCACCGAGAACCTAGTCTGAAGCTGGTCTGAAGCTGGTCTAAACCTGGTCTGAACCTGGTCTGAAGCTGGTCTGAACCTGGTCTGAAGCTGGTCTAAATCTGGTCTGAAGCTGGTCTAAACCTGGTCTGAACCTAGTCTGAAGCTGGTCTGAACCTGGTCTGAAGCTGGTCTAAACCTGGTCTGAACCTAGTCTGAAGCTGGTCTGAAGCTGGTCTAAACCTGGTCTGAACCTAGTCTGAAGCTGGTCTAAACCTGGTCTGAACCTAGTCTGAAGCTGGTCTAAACCTGGTCTGAACCTAGTCTGAAGCTGGTCTGAACCTGGTCTGAAGCTGGTCTAAACCTGGTCTGAACCTGGTCTGAAGCTGGTCTGAAGCTGGTCTGAACCTGGTCCGAATCTGGTCTGAACCTGGTCTGAACCTGGTCTGAACCTGGTCTGAACCTGGTCTGAACCTGGTCTGAACCTGGTCTGAAGCTGGTGCATCAGGTTCTCCTCCAAAACCTCGAATGTTCATAAGATGTTAATTAACTTATATATTGACCAAAAGCAGAAACCTTTTAAAAGGTAAACACTTTGGTCTCTCAGGTAACGTAAATGTGAAAAGTCGGTTTCCATCGTAATTCAAAAGTCAAAATCTGATTGATCGAATGTCCTCGAAAACGAAGCCAATTTGATTTTTTTTATTATTATAGTTTTTATTCCAGCAAATGCTCATTTTTGACAATATACAATTTCTCACTTTAGTTACGGTTTGTAATAATATTAAAAACTAAAATACAAACGAAAAATGAAACCAAAAAGTAATACGTGCATGGTTTGAAAGAGGAGTTAAGGAGCAATCTTTGTTAAAAAAGAGAATCCTTCATTAAATCGTAATGGAGGTTTAAGATTCAACCTTCCAGTTGTTTATAATGGTCTGCTGAAACCCTGGAGACGCCCTGGGCATTCGGATGCTAAATAGGCACTCAAGGTGAGGCAGGGAACAATAGAACAATAGGCCCATCCCAGTTTCAATGGGCCATTAGCAGGAGGTCCCGCCCTGTGGGCAGGGCTCTCACAGAGTAGGATATAAACAAGAGTTCTCAGACTTGTTTCTCTGATTGAGAATGACTCTTGGATGAGAGTCGAAACGTTTTGTTTTTTCTAAAACAGAGTCCAGATGACTACAACTGAATCTTTTTCTACAATGGAACACTCCTGGACGAATGAGGGATTACACCGACACATATTTAACTCCGTTACTCATGAACCATGATTTTATTAAAATGTTCTCTCTTCTTAATGTGTTTTATCATGTATTTAAAAATGTGCTATGTGTATTTTCCTTCTCGTCAAATGTCTCCCAAATTAACCCATTATTTATAATTACATAATTATTATTTAACTTTACAATTAATAGAATATTATTGTAATTGTATTTAGTTTTCCCTACGGTTAAGTCAAGCAGACGCAATCATACCACACGAAGCGGACTGAATCCCACTGGAGAAAAGAACTGCGACTTGAAACGTTTCCAATCTTCTAAAATGCACTGTGTCGTTGAGGGAAACTGCGTTAAAGGTAAATTCACTCACCTGAAACATTATTTAATTAGTCAATGCCGTTTCTTTCTTTTACTAGTCCGTTTCGCACGTTGGCGTATTTTGCTAGCCATTAGCATCAAAAAGAAATAAATGGAAGCTAATTGTGTTCTCTTTCATTATAACCACAGACTGTAGCCTATATATCCCTATTTATCAAAACCTTTTACACATATTAACATCTGAAATAGATCTGAAGTGTGGATTTGTTGAATTAATTATTATTTACAGTTGTAATTTGAGTGAAAGTTGTTCTGATCTGTGTTATAGCGTTCGGGAAGGCGGTCCACGCGCTGGCACGGCTCGGAGATCAAATGTGGTTCGACCCAATGGACAAAGGGGTAAATATTCAGCAAAGCAAACCGTTTACTTTCCACCAGCTAGGTCTATTTTTATTCATATATTTTTCTTTTTACACACATTAGTTGGCCCTGAGATCCGTGAACCCACTCGGCCTACTCCTGCTTCCTCTTCTCGCCACTGTTTTTCCACCAGTACAACCTGACCTCAGCCCCAGACAAGGGCAGTGAGGCCATCAGATGTAAACTGCACATGAAGGTACCACCACAAACAGTCATTTCACTACAACACACTAAAATAACAGTGCATTTGTAGACCGCAGTGTGTACACAACGTCACCCAAAGTACTGCACACTGTTTGTCTGTAGTCCATACTGCCTCTCTTTCGCCGGCCCTCCCTCGAGCGCACGGTGGAGCGTTGTCAGGTGTCCATCGAAGACGACCTGTTGAAGATGAAGTTCTTCTGCAAACACGGTAGGCCTCATATTATATCGATATTATGCGATTGTGACTAGTGATTACATTTGACATAAGATAAGATGTATTTCTAAACACATCCAAGTACATCTCAGACATGTCTCACTGCAAAACTACATGATTGGACTAAAATATTTGTAATAATAGGGCCGGGGCCTCGGGTAGGCTGTAATATCATACATTTAATATCTGATTGGGCCCCAGAAAAAAAAGGTTGTTAGACACTTGTTGTAGAGGACACTAGTAACTGCAGCCTTTGCCAAAGAGTAGATAAAACACAGTAGGAAATCAATGTGGTGTTAGACATGGATTTGTAACTGTAATTGAATAAAGTGACACCAATTTGAGAAAAAAAATCATTAAAATACTGTGTCTAACAGTGTTGCACATTAAAGTACATCCCAAACGTTTTGTTATGGCAATCCCAGTACTTGTAAACGGTTAACAGTGAAGTGAAAACAAAAAACGGCCTCTAGCCAACGACCCATTATTTTGTATTTTAATACATTTGAAAACAAAAATCTCTTTCATGTTTTATTTTGCTCTATTCAACTTAAAACTGTTGAATACTTCTGAATGCATCTCCTACTGCTGCCATGTAATAAAGGAACTCAGCAGTAGGTGGCACTGTGTTCTAACTGTCCGCTTCTGTCACAGGCATCGTCAAAACCCACAACTTGCGTTTCCAGGCGTGTGAGGCTCTTCAGGCTGCGTTCACCTCTGACCTCTGCCCTAACGTCCTCAAAGCTCCGGCCAAGTCAATACATCTCTCATTGATCTCTTTATTTTTACATGACACTCGTTTTAAAAGTTTCAAATGATACGTGTGTTGTGCTCACAGGCTTCTCGGGGACATGGTGATGCATTTTCCAATCTCTCAGGAGGAAATCACATTGTCAGTATCTTCTGCAAAAGTCAGTCTGAGAAACTATTATGAAGGAGGGAATGGTAAGTGAATGTAACTATAACTACAGTGTATTTAAAGTACCAGTGTGGTTCAGTTTTATTCAGAGGGGTACAAAAGTAAAAGTGCTGCAATTAAGTAAACAGTTTAGGTATATGTACTTGACATGGGATACTTTTTACTTTACTTCGCTACCTCAGAGAGCAGGTGTTTGTACTTTCTGCTCCACTACATGTTTGAACTGGCTGAAAAGTAAATGTAAATTGGGATACATTTTGTGATTGTAGATTGAAGATTTGCGCAGATTTTTAACCCGCCGCAGCAACGTGAATACATTTCCAAGTGAATGCTATATATTTATTCTTGTTTGCTCAGTGCTGGGGCTCGAAGTCAAACTCAAATGAAAGCACTAAAAATAACCCCACAAACCATATGAAAACTACTCAAAAATGTAGTGGAGTAAAAGTAAAAAGCATCCACTGTAAAACAGACTAAAATGTACAGATACCTACAAAGTTGTATTTAACTGCTATACTTTACGTGTATTTCTGTACTTTATTACTTTCCACCACTGCAGACGAGCACCTCGACTAAAACCTAAACCACAAATTGATTTCGCCCTCCTTAAATGTCAGTAAACCCAGAGTAATAACGTCGTTAATCTCTTATGTGGCTGCTTGTATGTTCTGTATGTGTTAGGTCACATGACAACGATGCACACAGAGATGTCCTTACACCCAGACGAGTTCGATTACTTCCAGGTCGGAGTGGAGTCGGACATAACTTTCTGTTTAAAGGAGCTCCGGGTGAGGGCTATTTTTGTGTTCCTCATTGCTCCAGTCACATGCAGCGCTGTATTTTGGAGCGTGCACTTCTGTCTGTGATCTTTGCGCCGCGGTGTTCAGCCATCCGGATCATTTTACACATGAACTTTGGCCCAGAGCTGCTACTCATCTTTTCTGGACAGACAGTATGTGCTTTAGTTCGCGGCTTTAACAACTTGAGCTATTTTTACTATTCACAATTTGTGTTGAGGCCAATGGTATGATATGTCTGCAAGATACAACCACACAGGGTCACAGCGCCGTAAATGCTGGATAAATGATCAATATTAATGCTGTGGCTTTTTCTAGATGTCCTTGTTAACTAACTTGTCTCAAACACTGCATTAGGGGTGTCAAGCTTATTCGGTTAATTGATAATTGTAATTATTCAGGTCACAATATAATCATACCAACTAAAAAATAATAATCGTGACTGCTTTGTCATCTGGTTGTGACTTTAGGATTAGTAATGTGTAAAACAATGGGAATGAAAGAAAATGAGTTCACTGTTGTTAAGTCATGGTCTCAGTAATCATGAATAATCTAAAAAAAACTAAACAATTGGATTTGAAATTGTGTCATCCGCACACCGCATTCATACTGTACATGGGGAAGGTGGGTGATGTTCTTGCCCAAGGACACAACAGCATTATGTGTTTTCAGATTGTCCAAGAAGTAAAGTAAAGGCTGGAGACCAACTGGATGTTGGTTTATTCACCATGTGTACAGGCCCAAGGGGACTTGAAAAGTTTACATTACAAGAGTGGACATTGTATGATGTTTTGAGTGTTCAAGCCCCATATGCTTCCAGAGGAAGAGGTTTAAAAAGCAGGTGTAATGAGACTGTGGAGGCCAGTGAGGCTCCAGTTAGACAACATTATGTCAGAATTAGACAACGGTATGCCATGGAAAATGATATGGCTCCTGTGAGGCTATGTTAAACTGAGAAATGCAAGGGAAATATAAATGCTCTAGTCTCTTACCGTATATGCTCTGGTCAGAGTGATTTCCTGGACTCTCAAAGTGACTTAATCGATTTTGTATTTTTCACACAGACATTTATAGTCAAGATGGGTGTTGTGTACTGAAAATAAGTATTCAGAACACTCATTTAGAGTAACTGTGTTCTGGTGCAGTTAATCTTTCATTTGGTGATGTTCAGAATACAGTTACTTTCTTAATATCAAAAGCATACATTACTGTGTTTGATCATGCGATTTAGGCTTTGAGCTGGACAGCATTAGTAAAAATTCTCTAGTGGTGAGGGCATTTGCACGTTCTCCTTCTCCAACTTGTTTTGAAAAAATGCAGAAAAAAACCAACTTTTAAATCCTATGTTGTGTTTTTACATTACTTTATAATGCAACTCAAAATGAAAGTATGCAGAATACAGTACTCTGATTGGACGATGTAACTGAGTATGTTACAAAATACATTCTGTTACTAGGAATGTCAAGATTATTAGGTTAATTGATAATTGTGATAATTTAGGTCACAACTCCAAAGTCATAAGAACAAAAAAAATACTAATCCTAACAATTTTAGAAGCAGATTTAAGTGTTTTTATTCCAACTATACATTCAATAAATACATAAGTGCTTTTTTATCTGGCTGATTTATCACATTAACTTTATTTTGACATTCAGAAAGTTTGATTTCATAAAGCTAGTCACAATAGTATCACGTTAGACAATAAGAGAGACAATAACAAACATTTCACTGTTTGTTCCGTTTGTTTGTGATCTCAGTAATCAAGATCATGACGTATTTGTCCGTTATTAAATACATTTTCAAAGTCTTCTTTCCAACACTGTTGTGCCAGTTGGGAGAAAAAGCTTTTGCCAAGTTTAGGATCAGTGAGCAAATGGTAATAAACTGAAGCTGTTGAGATCAGTGGCTTTGACAGGGAAAGGCTAAAACAAAAGCAGCTGAATATCTATTGTGCAACTTGACAAGAAGTACTTTGGGTAAAATTGAATTAGCTGAGGACATTGTGTTTTTGTCTTATTAAATTATCGCCAACAAGGTCAGTACGCAAAACTAAAGGCACAGTGTGTTCTGGAAGTGGAAAGTCACCTGCATAATTCCATGAAAATAGAGAGTTAAAACCAGACTTCAGAACATTCACCAGGCAGTCCGGTTTTATGCCATACTGTGGAATATTACAGCTAAAGAAACAACATTTCCATGGAAACAAGCAGGTGACCCTCCTCCAGGAAAAATAATTAGAGTAAATGTTGTTGGAGATACAGCCAACTCACAGTAAGGACACAATTTTGTATACATTTTTAGTGCGAAAAAAAACACGAACAAAACAAAAACATTTGTTTGTTTTAGTTTATTTTGTGGCTAAAAGGTGTACGCACTGTGCCTTTAAATAGAACTGCTGTACTATAAAAGTTACACAAAACATCACAGTAGAAGAATGAATTAATCCACAAAAAAATGTGGAATTGCCTCATTTAGTAAGCACCAAATTTATGCTGTTAATTATGATTAAGTAAGAAGTACGCCTGTCACAAGAACACATTTTGAAGTTTGATGTATTGCTACAGAAAAATATCATAATAAACGAACATTTAAACTACTTCATGCCAGTGTTATAATAACTCTAAAGTAGGAAAATAAACCAATTATCTAAATGTATAGTATAATATTCATTCATTCATTTTCTACCGCTTGTTCCCATTAGGGATCGCGGGTGACTGGAGCCTATCCCAGTGCCTTTGGGCCTTAGGCATGGTACACCCTGGACAGGGGCCAGCTCGTCGCTGGGTTAACACAGTATATATATTTTTTAAAAGTATTAATGCAATAAATAAATACATAAATAAATTGAAGAATTAAACACAATTAGTATCTATAATTAGCCATAGAAGTTACTATTTGATAAAAAATAAATAACCAAACTTTTTCCGTTAGTGCAAAGAAAACGTAAACACATATTGAGCCTCAAAAAATTTTGTTCCAGCATTTATTTATTGCAGAATAAGTGGATTTATTGTGACAAGAAGCAACAAAAGAATGAGCAACGTTTAAGCTGATTAAGTTCCTCTGTTTGTGATTGTTTTTCATTGACAATGGCAATAAACCCCTTCTGATTCTGATTCTGATATAATGTAATTGTCGTGAAATGTACAGTTAGTTTGTCCTCATTTCCTGACGTGTGCGGTACGAGATTTGTTATAGTATTCACCGTTTCTCTGCAGTAATAGATTTGACCTGGTTTTGAGCTGCACTGCTTCTGTCCCTAATGCTTTGATGTTTGTGGGACGTCCCGCCGAGAGGCTCCTCATTAGCCTGTCTCTGCCCTGCTACACTGAGCCACGTGAAATAATCAGCTCTACAGGATACAGACCACAGTTTTACACATCTCTGTTACGCATTCCTAAAACAGGGTGTCCGCGGGTTAAGAAAAATCTTAATCACAATGTTTTATTTTGTTTATTTACTATTTGGTGTAAAGTTTTTCATTTCAAAAACAAAATGGACAAGTTTTTTATTAGATTTATTTCAAAGACCTGGAGAAACAAAAGGCAAAAACGCAAGGAGCCACAGTCTATATATTCGTATTTTTTATTTCCTTTAGATATATAAATTGCATTTAATTAACTATTCTAGGGCAGTGTCCTTTTTCTTTGTCTCATTAAGTACAACAATTTATCTAGTTATATGTTCAATTAGGTGGTCTTATTATTAAAAAAGTCAAGGTGATACATTTAGGCTCCCTGCATATGCCCTGTAAAATGAAGAAGCTAAAATAAAGCATTATATTATAACGTTCCCAGTGTGATTTTTTTACTCGTTCGTCTGTTTCAGGGATTATTGTCGTTCGCAGAGTCGCATTGTCTGCCTGTGTCAATTTACTTTGGAGCAGCAGGAACGTAAGTCTAAGGCTAAGATTTAGAAACATTTTGACTAAGATTTTATATCCAATATTATACTTAGTCTTTTAATTTTGTTTATTTTTATTTCGAACAGGCTTAAACATAGGTATCAAATCAAAATCAATCAAGACAAATATGTTCTCTTTCAGGTAGTCTTTTCCTCAGACATGGGACATCTAAAGGAAAACAACATTATTAATTTAATACCCACCCCTTTTCCCCATAATAACAATAATAAAATATGTCTAATGGCTTGATAACATGTTTGGCAATCCTTAAAATTACATATTATGGTTGTCAAAAGTGTTGAAAACCCGATACAAATGGAAAGTAAAACTAATATTAAATCCAGACACTAATTTTAAAACGAATCGATACTTGAAAACATGTACAAAAGGCTTCTTGTTATTTTGATCCCAAATTTCTCCAAAACTTTCTTCATCCCAAAGAGTACAGCTATTTGTTTGTGCTCCAATAGGTTCAGGAACAGCTTCAGTTTGAATTAGGAGTAATTTTAGGAAAAATAAGCCCTAAATTTAAGAGGTTAATAATATATTGGTATTAAACATATAATTGTACAAAATAGGGAGAATATGTCATAAAAATAGTGACTGACTTTGCGTAGTGTTGTTGCTGTCAATTATCTGAAACTAAATTGTGAATGATGTCCTCAGGCCCGTGTGCTTCTCCATTGAGGACATGGTTTTGGAGGCGACGGTTGTGTTGGCCACTCTGATGGGCTCTGAGAGCAGGGCCGCCTCACAGCACACGCCCACGCCTCTGCCAACCACATCCAGGTACGAGCTAAACCCCAACATCCAGGTACAAGCTAAACCCCAACATCCAGGTACGCGCTAAACAACAACATCCAGGTACGAGCTAAACCGCAACATCTAGGTACGAGCTAAACAACAACATCCAGGAACAAGAGAAACCACAACATCCAGGTACGAGCGAAACCAACAACATCCAGGGATGAGCTAAACAACAACATCCAGGAACGAGCGACTCCAACAACATCCAGGTACGAGCTTAACCACAACATCCAGGTACGAGCTAAACCCCAACATCCAGGTACGAGCTAAACAACAACATCCAGGAACGAGAGAAACCACAACATCCAGGTACGAGCTAAACAACAACATCCAGGAACGAGAGAAACCACAACATCCAGGTACGAGCTAAACAACAACATCCAGGAATGGACAAAACCAATACATCCAGGTACGAGCTAAACAACAACATCCAGGAACGAGAGAAACCACAACATCCAGGTACGAGCTAAACAACAACATCCAGGAATGGACAAAACCAATACATCCAGGAACGAGCTAAACAACAACATCCAGGAACGAGCTAAACCGTAACATCCAGGTACGAGCTAAACAACAACATCCAGGTACGAGCTAAACAACAACAACCAGGAACTAGCTAAACCACAACGTCCAGGTACGAAGCTAAACAACAACATCCAGGTATGAGCTAAACCGTAATATCCAGGTACGAGCTAAATAACAAATCCAGGAACGAGAGAAACCACAACATCCAGGTACGAGCTAAACAACAACATCCAGGTACAGCTAAACAACATCTAGGTACGAGCTAAACAACAACATCCAGGTACGAGCTAAACAACAACATCCAGGAACAAGAGAAACCACAACATCCAGGTACGAGCGAAACCAACAACATCCAGGTACGAGCTAAACAACAACATCCAGGAACGAGCGAATCCAACAACATCCAGGTACAGCTAAACCACAACATCCAGGTACGAGCTAAACCCAACTCCAGGTCGAGCTACAAACAACATCCAGGACGAGAAACCACAACATCCAGGTACGAGCTAAACAACAACATCCAGGAACGAGCTAAAACCACAACATCCAGGAACGAGCTAAACCGTAAATCAGGTACGAGCTAAACCGTAATATCCAGGTACGAGCTAAACCACAACATCCGGTACGAGCTAAACAACAACATCCAGGTAGAGCTAAACAACAACATCCAGGAACGAAGAAACCACAACATCCAGGTACGAGCGAAACCAACGACATCCAGGTACGAGCTAAACCATCAAAAAGAAAACAATCCAGGACGAGCTAAACCGTAATATCCAGGTACAGCTAAATCACAATATCCATGTACGAACTAAACCACAACATCCAGGTACGAGCTAAACCGTAATATCCAGGTACAAGCTAAATCACAATATCCATGTACGAGCTAACCCACAACATCCAGGTACGAGCTAAACCGTAACATCCAGGTACAGCTTAAACAACAACATCCAGAACGAGCTAAACCACGTCCAGGTACGGGCGAAACCACAACATCCAGGTACGAGCTAAACCGTAACATCCAGGTACGAGCTAAACAACAACATCCAGGTACGAGCTAAACAACAACACCAGGTACCGAGCTAAACAAAACATCCAGGAACGAGCTAAACACAACATCCAGGTACGAGCGAAACACCCGACATCCAGGTACGAGCGAAACCAACGACATCCAGGTACGAGCTAAACCACAACATCCAGGTACGAGCTAAACCGTAATATCCAGGTACAAGCTAAATCACAATATCCATGTACGAGCTAAACCACAACATCCAGGTACGAGCTAAACCG
Organism: Chaenogobius annularis; assembly: GCA_015082035.1. Classification (NCBI taxonomy): domain Eukaryota; kingdom Metazoa; phylum Chordata; class Actinopteri; order Gobiiformes; family Gobiidae; genus Chaenogobius; species Chaenogobius annularis. Next base: position 217,745 of record BJKM01000585.1, on the reverse strand, counting down.
TAACATCCAGGTACGAGCTAAACAACAACATCCAGGTACGAGCTAAACAACAACAACCAGGAACGAGCTAAACCACAACGTCCAGGTACGAGCTACACCACAGCATCCAGGTACGAGCTAAACCGTAATATCCAGGTACGAGCTAAATAACAACATCCAGGAACGAGAGAAACCACAACATACAGGTACGAGCTAAACAACAACATCCAGGTACGAGCTAAACAACATCCAGGTACGAGCTAAACAACAACATCCAGGTACGAGCTAAACCACAACATCCAGGTACGAGCGAAACCAACGACATCCAGGTACAAGCTAAATCACAATATCCATGTACGAGCTAAACCACAACATCCAGGTACGAGCTAAACCTTAACATCCAGGTACGAGCTAAACCGTAACATCTAGGTACGAGCTAAAGTGCAACATCCATATACGAGCTAAAGACCGCTCAGAAAGTCTGTCTTACACATTTGAACCAAATAGAGTTTGAAATATAGTGACTGAAGGCTTCTAAATAGAAAATATTTAAAATAAAGAGTATTAATGATGAAGATCAGTAATTGTTTATACTTTTTTGACATTTTGATTTAAAAGTGCTGGTGTCCTTGACGTAAAAAGACTAAAAACAATCATGTTTACAGAAGAAAATATGTCATTCTATTTGCATGAAAAGGTTAGTTTAGGTTAGTTATCAATATTTAGGTTAGGTTAGTTATCAATATTTAGGTTAGGTTAGGTTAGTTATCAATACTTAGGTTAGGTTAGTTATAAATATTTAGGTTAGGTTAGTTATCAATATTTGAAAGAGTTACTGCAAATATGCAAACTTCTCTCTTTTACCATGCAGTGACTGATTTGATGTTGGTTTTAAGCAGAGCTGCAACAGTTAATCAAGTAATTGTGACTAGAGTAGTCTACTATAAAAAATGACTGTAGTCTTATTTTGATCATTGTTATCTGGAATACACGGACTCTAAAACACAAATTAAAAGATCTGTTTATAACAAAGGCAGTGGCATTATTCAACCAAATGTTAAATAAGAAACAGTTTCACATTTTCATTAATAATACACCTCATTCGTAAATATTATTTTGTATTTTTTTTATGCACCAGGATCAAATTAAATGAATTCCACGACATGCATATAGGGTTTGTTGCCACATCTCTTCACAGGTACATTGTGTTTCCTTCCAAAACCACAGGTCCCTTGGCTGCAGCAGCAGCCTCTTCCCTGGTCAGATATAATTACACGTCTTTTTCCCACAGAGATTTAGTACCTGAGCCTCCGTCCTGGCATGTGGTCAAAATAGTATGCCCTCATTGGAAATTTTTAGCTGCTTAAGTGGGCATCGCGTTTCAGAAGTCACCCGTATGTCTGTGGCAGGGATAACCGGGCCACAGCGGGTCATGTAAGTGTCACTGTGAATAATCCTCTAATACGCCTCTGCAGTCACTGTGCGAGGACTGTCCACGCGGCACAATGTCACTGACGTCACTGACTGAGCGCTAACGTCAGTGATGAAGCTGCACTTTTCAAGAATCCTCTCCTCACAGCTGAGATGAAAAGCTGTTTTAAAACATGCATAATCTCCAGATACTGCTGTGGGTCCAGCTCCTGACTCGGGCTGTAGGCTCTTTGATCAGGGCTGTCCCTGTATGACCGGGGGAAGAGCTGTATTCGTATTCCTGGCAGTAAGTCAGACCTGTTCCCAGTGCGTGTTGGACTCCCCCAGGACTGCCCTTTGTCGCCAGTTCTGTTTATTGTTTTTATGGACAGAATTTCTAGGCGCAGTCAGGGGACGGAGGGGGTCCGGTTTGGGGACCACAGGATCTCATCTCTGCTGTTTGCAGATGATGTTGTCCTGATGGCTCCATCAAACCTGGACCTGCAACATGCTCTGGGACGGTTTGCAGCCGAGTGTGAAGCAGCTGGGATGAGAATCAGCACCTCCAAATCTGAGGTCATGGTTTTCAACCGAAAAAAGGTGGCTTGCCCTCTCCAGGTGGGTGGGGAGTCCCTGCCCCAAGTGGAGAGCTCAAGTATCTCGGGGTCTTGTTCACGAGTGAGGGAAGGATGGAGCGTGAGATTGACAGGCGGATCGGTGCAGCGTCTGCAGTGATGCGGTCGCTGTATCGGACGTTTCATATTTATATGAAGTTATAGTTCACAAATTATCCGTCACTTTTGTAAAAGTAATAACAAAATGTATCTATCTGGAATATACCTACAGTATGTTATGGGTCAAGTCTGTCTAGCCCATTATAGGCCGCCACCCAACTCAAAGCTCTAATTCCCCTCTGTGGTAACTAAAGGAGTTCTTTTGTTGCTCGCCCAACATTCCATGTTGGTTAGTGTCTGTGACTCACTCGCTCTTGTTGACTCTCATACAATCCAGTCTCTATATCCAGTTCTGTGTTGTGTTCTAGGTCTGCAGTGGAAGCTGTAGAAACAGTCCATCCTCAGGACACTTCAGGAGCAGCAGAGCTGGTGGTCTCGAGTCAGGGCAGCCCCCCCATGCGCCTCTCTCACGCTGACCTCCCGACCTGTGCCCCTGCTCCCTCTCCTGCTCCTTCAGTGGTAACAACTCAAACTTAACCAGTCACTGCTTAACTGCAGAAGTAAAACACAAAGTTCAGAAATATTACTGACAAAACCACTTTAGTTAATACACTATAAACTTCGACAGCTACAGAAATGTGAGAACATTTCCATCAAATAAAAACATACAAAATACTGCAGGAAAATGCTTGAAAGGATTCATTAGTACAAGAGTCTGCGCTGAGGAGTAGAGCAGGTCAAAGAAGGCTAAAACAACAGCTGTTTGCTTCGAAGTTGAGATTCATGTTGCTGTAAACAATTCGAGCACTGAAATGATCAAAGTGAGTTTGGAGAAGGTGTATGGACTTTAAAAACACCAGATGATGTCACAATGTGGACTCAATCACTCCAGGAACATGACATGGAATTCATTCAAGGCCTTTCTTCATTTATTACCTTTCGACCTCACACACTTATAAGAGAGAATAATCAAGCTCCTTGTGAAAGGCAAAATATAAAAATAAAGCTGTAACCCACTTATTTTCACTCAAATCGTAGTCTGTGATGAATCAGGATCAGTTCTAAACATAATAGGCCTTTTAGTATTTTTTGGGGTATTTAAACCTTTCTAACCTGTTCCTCGCTCTCATAAATCCTTCTGCACATCACTAGTGGAAACAGAATCTAGTAATTATGAGGAAAACAATGTGGTAACTTCAGTACCAGTCCCTAAATCACATTTTTAATGATTCTGGCTTCAGCTCTTAAAAGGAACAAATGTTCAATCTACAGCAGCTTTACTCTTTACTTCTTTATAATTACTGTAATCTGTAATCTGATTTTCCTCAGTGCAGAGCTTGTTATCTTGTTAAATCAGAAGTAGAAGCCAAAAGCACAGATTCTCGGCTTCACAAAGCGCCTCCAAAGAGTTTAGGAACAGCTTCAGTTTGAATTTGAGGTTGTTTTAAAGACGAACCTATTTTTATTTATTTAGAATAGTATAAAGGTTGTTAGGGCCAGGTTTAGTTGCCCCCTGGAGTCACCTCTCTTAATTTTTCAAAATATATAACGCCAACAGAACAAGACCAGAAAGAACAAAGGAGATCAAAAAAGTGCATTTAAGATAAAAGAAATGAAGGCACAAAGTCCAAAATAAACGTCCCATTTGGTCCAAAGTTGGTCATTTTCCGTACGTCAGTTATAATATCGGTCCAGTTCTTGATCACCTTTTTCCCAGCCGCCAGAAGTACGTTCCAAAGGTATCCATTTATTGTGTCCCAAATTGAGGCCCAAATACATAGTTCTGAAGTCGAGTGGGACGATGTCAAAAACAGTCTGCAGTTCTTTGTTAATTTCTGTCCAATATTATTGTGCAACAGAACAGTCTCAGGGACACACAACGTCTCCAACATTCAGCATTTCCTTGTCAATAATGAGCACTTTGACAAAACGGGTCACATTCTTCCAACATGTGATTATGTGGTCCTCCAAATATTTTCCCTCTCTTCGTCCGTCAAAACAAAATTCCCCTGTCTTTCCCATTTAATTAGATTATATTAAGTAGATTGGCTGTCCAGATTATTAAAGCATTTATATAATTTATTTAGATATTATTCCCCTTGAAAGTGCTGATTTATAAACCTTAATAAAGCTTTCAGTCAGAGGTTTTTAATCATCTTTGCTTTGTTTAATTTCTTTGTTATAGTCTCCCTATTTGTAAATACCTATAAAAGTACTGTTTCTTCAAATCAAAGGATTATTTCAACATTTCAAAGCTTTTCATGCAATTATCTTTTACAATCTGGTATAAAACCTTGATACCTTTTGTAAATCCAGACCTTGACTCTCTCCGGTCGGTGGTGTTTGGTGTAAAACTTTGATCTCACCTTTCTCAGGTCGGGCAGACAAAGCACAAAGGGCTTTTCACCTGTACAAACTGGAAATGTGCCCAGACTTTTTAACCGCATCACTGTTTTGAGGCGTGTCAACTCGTAGTACATTTTATTACATTTAAGACTTTGTACACATGACGTTCTGTGTAACTCAATTTAAAACATACTGGCCTTTGCTAGAACTAGACCAATAAATGGTGAGCAAACGTACACACAAACCCTCAAACGTAACTCATTTTCACTCCGTTTACGACTGGAACTGAATTACTGTTGCATCTACCCGTTTTAAAGACTCCAGGCAGTGCATCTGGAGCGATCCGTTTGTGAATTTCATTGCGTGTTTACCGTCGCGTAGGTGTGTTCGCTCCTGTTCAAGGCTGTGTCGGCTCAGTCTGAGGACGACTCGGCGCCGTCGCCCAAAATCTTGGTCCGTGTCAGCGACGACGAGGACAAGATGGACCAGGACACGCCGTAAACAGCACTCATTTATCTGTATTCATCTGGAAATGTGGTTTTATTTATTGAACAAATTCATTCATATTTATTTGTATATTTAAGGTTTTTCGTAAGGATTTGTAGATTTCAAATATTCCACTGCCTTATATTGGATAAAGCGTGATGCATGAACTTGGAAATGTTACTGTTTGTATTATTGTAATGCTTCCTTTAATTTAAATGTATTTATTAATGTTCTTAGAAAAAATTAAATAAAAGCATGAAATTGATGCGATGAATTTGACTACTTTACACATTTGACACAAATCAAATTCAGTTTTTTATTTCTGTCACAATCCTTTTCATTTCATCTGATTAGTCTTTTTAGTTCTTGTGTAAACTAGATCAAATTTTTACCACATTTTCAGACTTAAAACTTTAATAAATCCTGCTGTGAATTAGATATAAACAAATCCTTCTGTACGTACCATCAAAATGTTGTCTAGTACAAGATGGTAAAGTTTGGTGTGTGTAGTGCGACTTTAAGTGGTTTAAATTTAAGTTATGTCCCTAAAGAAAACAGCCTTTGAAGGTACAATTTCCCAGAGAAATCTATGGCTGAAGTGGATGAAATGAAACAGTAAAACATCTTTAGGAGCAGATTGTAGAGCGTTGTCGTTTCCACGTGAAAGCCTGTATGTTGAGAGAGAAAACTGACCAATAAACAAACAAATAATCTAGTCTTTAAGTGAAGTACATGATGATGACTTGCACTTGAGTGATGTTTTGCCCCACGTCTCTGGACTTTTGCAAACGTTACAAACATGTGTTCATCCTCCAGCGCATGGAATTACAGAACCGCGCGCGCGTTCCACCACGTGACTGTCGTGGTCTCGGTTCAAAGACATTCCCCCTCACCTGTGTGAAAAGCCACGCCCGTCTACAGAAAAAAATAACTCAAATATTTGAACGGGAACTTGTCAACATGTGTCCGTCTTTCCGGTTTCTGCGCGTGCAACGTTGTTCTTTTCATCTAAACACTTTACGTTCTCATCAACGTCATTTGAACAAAATCTACGCAAGTAAAAGTACTAAAGCGTGTGTTCAAAATGTTCCTTTTGGATTAAAAACATGTTTTTGGCAGATTTTTGATAGAGATGAAAGAGTGAAATGCGGTGATCTTGATGAAGAATTGTCCTGATTTTCCTTTGTCAATTTCTCAATGTTTCCAGACTTTTTCATGTAAAGTTTTGTTTGCTCAAAGCCAAGACTTGAACATAAAACTTAAGTCAGAATGTCACCATGAATGAGTTAAAAATAAAATTAAAATTAAAAATGGAAAGTACTTTTTTACTTTTCAGACCTTTTAGAAACTAGTGGAGTAAACCGTACAGATTCTTCTCCATGTTTTGCTTTGGTTGCATCCATTTGGAGTCAGTTCAGTCTCTCATTATCAGTGTTGGGAAGTAACTGAATGTTCCAAAAATACATCCATCAGAATACTAATCTAGAGTTTTAGTACTCTTTCTTTTATTGGTTTTCAGAATAGTTACTTTCCCAAATTTGGAGAATGCATCGTGATATTTGATCATGAAATTTAGGCTTCAAACGTCACCGAATTAGTGAGAAAACACAGCTCTTATCGCTCCTTCTCTAGTTTGTGATAAAGGTTCTCTTGTCGTATAAATAAATGTAGAACAAACATTATTTAATCCTATGTCGTGTTATTACACTATAATATAAAGCAACTGAATGTGAAAGTATTGTAAGTAACAGAATACATTTTAATGCCGTGTATTCAGTATTCTCTAACTAAATACATTATTCCCAAAACTGGAAATAGATAAATGTCAGTGTTTCAAATTCCATATCATCCATCAGCCGTCGTAATACAGTGCCAAGGTCACTCATTTCAGAACCACAGACACACACCCAAGCACGGACGACACATCCAGATAATAAATACTCTTTTATTAAATATTGTACAACACCCGTACAATTCAAAAACGTTTTATTGAGCACATTATGCACGTGAACATCCAGAACAAGTCACACACACCGGTCGTAACGGCAGAAAAAAAATAATAATAAAAGGAAGTAACCAAAATATCAGAGCTTTAAGTTAAGGCCGATGAGTCGATTGTCGTCACTGCCATGAAATGTACACTCTGGACTATTTACATCTGTAGGATCTAATGAAAGCCCTTTATTACCAAACATTAGAATGCAATAAACCACACATTTGAGATGAATAAAGATTTTGAAAAGTGTTACAGAGAGGAAAGCCGTGGAACACAGAATACAATAGCTTCAACGTAAGTTTATTGAGAGAAAAATGGACACATAGTGACCGTTTTATGCTGTGCTATGAAAATGACCCTTTACTTTAATCTACAGCCACGCCGAATAAATGCAGTTCTGATATGTTTTTGATTCTTTTTTTTTTTGCTTCATTTCAACTCTCATTTTTGGTTTTTAATGTCGATGTTTCCTCTTGTGACCATCAGTTGCTTCCAGTGAACATTTAGTTTGTATTATTATATTAAAATTCAACACACAAATCTTTTATTGCTACAAATTCTGATGGCCAAGTTATAAATTTAACATCTCGAATAATGAACGCTTATTAACGCCGTTTGCACAGTTTTAGCTTCAGTGACGCATCCAAACTTATGTCGGCACAAATAGTTCAAGAAATGGTTTTCCCAACAATGTGTAAAGTACCCAACGATGGCATTAAGGTTGAAATGATAAAAGCGGGGAGAATATTTCAACAAAACTACCATTCAAAACGCATACAAAAACACACTTAAGTCGGTCGCAGTCAAACGTTCACAGGTATGTTGGTTTGTGCGTCGGGAAAGAGTTCATTCTTACTCAAAGCTTCGGAGCCTGAAGATTTCACGCGCCACGATCAAGCCACGCCCCAGCGGCGGCGGCGAGGGATAAAAGGGATGTTTTTATGCCTTCATTGTATTTAAAAAAAAAAAAAAAAAAAAAAAATTTTGTATTTAAAAAAAAAAAAAAAAAAAAAAAACTGAACTGGTTTGGGACTGAAACTGTCGCACTGCCTGACATAACGGAAAAAACGATTCTCTATTATAATAGGTAGGGAATTATGAGTTTTCCATTGATTTGAATTAAATATTTCAAATTCAAAGATGTTTTTTGTGCGATTTCTTTGCCTTTCAATAAAATCCCATATTCAACTGAAGTGGTTTTGTCATGTTGTTACGGATGCACACATTTCTAGATATTCTACCTTTATTGTTGGGCCTTGAATAGGATCTGAACCAATCATTTTGCAATCTAAAAATGAAATTCAAGGTTTTTTACTCAAGTTCATTCACCTGTATTGCCCTCGCATGTTTATATTTGTCAGTATAAACCTTTCCCACGTTGTCCTTCAATTACCAGCTTCTTAATGTGCAATTTTCCCTTCTTGACATCATTTAACACGAGTAGCTCTGTAGATGCTCCTCCCTCTCGAGCTCCATCGTCGCCTCCAGCCCCGCCCATAACGCCAGCGCTTTTCTCCGGGCATCGGAACAGAGATGCTCCACATTGGTGATGACAAGCTTCAAGCGGGACACGGGGCCGTGGTCTTCGAGGTACGAGGAAGTCCTGACTCCCGTCCAGCGGGAGGTCGGACATCATTTTGTTTAGTCCATTTAAAAAGGCTAGTCCGTGTATTCAGCCACGATTGACAGCAGCACAGTGATGTCGTCTGGCTTTCCTCCTACGGACAGAAAAACAAAATGTGTGAAGTGAAGGCTACACTCGCGCTGCAGGTGTTCATGTACAATCCAGACTTTCCACCCCCCAGATCAGATTTGTTTCAAGAGACGGTTCACATTGCAAATAGAATGTGACTCAAATCAGTTTTCAACAGCCCTGAAGGGTCTGATGTGGCGAAGAAACGGGACAAAACCAGGAGTCGTTCTGTTGTCACATTAGGAAACAAGCCCGTCGTCATCTTTGTCTTTTGTGTTTTAGTTTTGTCACACTTTAAAAAACTAATTCCGTTTAAAACGTCACTGTTTTTTTTCTTCCACTTTCTAGCTTTGCAGTGGTTTTCTGGCGTTTGAAGGAATAATCCATTTAATTCCCGTTTTTCCCTTTCATTTCAGCACAGTAGAAGTCAGATATATGTGATTTGTTCAGACTGCAGTCAGTTTGTAAAATATCAGATTAAAACCAGATTTAGTACCACATATGGAAGTGGCTTGGGTCGCTTTAGAAAAAAAAGTTTGAGTAGTTTTTGGTATTTATTTGTAAAAAGGCAGATTAAACTCATGATTCTTGAGTTTACTCTGTCTTTAAACATATAAATACAGTTTTAGTGTTTTTTCTGGTTGCATACACTCCCATACAGTCGTAGCCTGCAGAAAACTTCATCAAGCTAAAGCCGGAAAACCTGATTTTCAAACCGCAAAAGGTTTCGGCACATTGTAAATATTCACAAGCAATCGTTTACGGCACAGTTTCGGAACAGCTTCTTTCAGACGGCAAAGTGAAACTGGGACGGACATATGACAAGACCCCAGAGAAGCCGTGAAAGTATCGTCTATCGCACTGGCGCTGATCAAATGCCGGAGTAGTTTGGTGAATTTTCCTCTCACCTCGTACATTCAGCCCATTGTCACATGCGAACTGAGCGAACGGCGACATGTAGTTGGGATCGTAGGCCAAATCGTGTGCCTGCTCCGCGATGCTCCGGGCCGTCTGCTGGATGCTCTCGTAGTTTGAGTTCTAGCAGCGTGAAAAACAACTCGATAATGTCAGTGAACAAGAGTTAAAGTATCGGCATTGACACCACAGGACACATCACGAGTACTGCCCTTACCTTGAGTTTCTTGAGCTCCTGGAGGATCATGTAGTCGGGCATGTTGTCGAAAAGCCCATCTGTCGCCGTCAGGATGATGTCCCCGAGCTGAACGTCAAACGAGGAGCTGTCCGCTGCGTCGGGGCTGCGGACGACACGATCGGGCATTCAAAACCAAGTCCATTTCCTTCCACATTTCATTATTGGAGTTTTGATTTCTCTGTGGTCGACCCCAAATTCGAACCACGAAAGGAATTGCCTCAGACTCAGTGCAGTGACTCCCAACTCCCTATGTTTTATGATGATTACTAGAACCCCTTTATGAACAGTAATTTAAAAAGGTTGCTGTGAGGCTTGGCAACAAAAATAAATCCCAATTTTCCCCTTCATATTGACTGGTCTTAAAGTGCACGTGACAGGCTCTCATGTTTTTCTAATTTGTACTTAGTTTGGCGAGTTAGTCCCGGTGGTAAATATTTATCATAGTTTTACATCAGTGAAGTGGCAGTTTGTGAAGAAAAAATGTAAATAAACATTGACAACTACAGGAAGTAAGGCAGAGTTCTAAAACAGAATCCAACTGTGATGTCATCAACAAGCGACAAATGCTGAAACAATTTACACGAACAGTTAAACCGAAAAAAGCTGTTATCAGGTATTATCATTTTGGTCCTTGTTTACATTATGGTTGCTAGGTAACAGTTGTGGAATTGCCTCGTGTCTGTACTTTTAAATCAGTGCCATTTTACACATTTCTTCCCCCAAAGTCTGAACTCTGCTCCACATGTTTTCACTGACAAAGAATTGGGTACAGATTTCTCAATAAAAAAAAGAACCAGAATGAGAAAATCTAGATTAAAATCTGACAATATTTCACAAAATTCCAAAAATTAAAACGCAAGATGAGATCAAAATGGGCATTATTTTGTCGTCAAGAATGCGTGCGCCGTCTCCAGTTTTCAGAAGGTTTGTCCAGTCTGAGCTGCCTCCATAATCTCTAAATTAGCTTCGCCGCTCATTAGTTGGATTAGGATTACCGTAGTCTGTAGTAAGAGAGCGCTGACAGCCAAATTGAGATGTCACAATGTCAAATTTTTGTGTCACATTTAAGAAACACTGCACATTTACACAACATCCAGTCAATTATAACACCGCGTTTTCCTTAAAGTGCGTACGACTCTAATTATGACTCTATTCGGTGCGGTGAATATTCGTCATCGTTTTGCATCAGTCAAGTGTCAAGTTTGCGAAGAAAAGTCGAAAAAATAAAAGTGGAAAATTACAGGAAGTAGAGCAGAGTTCTGAAACCCTCTGTTATGTCATCAAAAAGCGACATTCAATAAAAAAAATGCGGGAACAATTCACACACGAGACTGACACATTTCTCTGACAATCATCTAACAAAATAACGCCGTTGTCAGGTATTATTATTTGTCAAATCATGACTATTGTGTAAATGATATGGATTTTGGTCCTTGTTTACATTATGGTTGCTTGGTAACAGTTGTGGAATTACCTCTACCTATGTCGCATCTGCTGCTCATGTCCAACCAGGAAGTAAAATGATGACCTTCGCCAAAATTGTCAAACTTGGGGTAAAAATAGGCAACGTTTTGATGCTATATATAAATCATGTTCACTGCGTTTTAGTGAAATGTGCGTTTCAGCTGGTCAAGTGCACTTTAAACACTTTTACTACGGAAACCGAAGCTCGTATCCGTGTCAGCTCTGAGAACACGACCTTCCCGTTGCCCCCGTTCAAAGATAGCTTTAATGACCGTTTATAATTCCGTGTACCCACTGTCCTGGGACACGGTGTGCTCCCCCTCGAGTCAGCGCGAGTGCGGCGGCTTTTGGAAAATGTTTGATTATATAGTCTCTGATCTGGGAGGGGACGAGGGAACAATTCACCTCCACGCCCGGTCCTGTCCTGCTGAAATCATTTTAAATTAAATCTGAACCGATTTACAGGAGCGCAAGGATAGACTCAGACAAACTTTATTGATCAACAAGAGGAAATTACTTGGACACAGACGCTCACACAGATAAAAAAAAAAAAAGTGGTAATAAATGATTGCAAAAAGAGTGAGATGTTTCCAATAAAGTAAAGAATAAGTATATGTAAAAGTAGGCTAGATTAAAAGTAAATAAGTAAAGATATTTACAAGATGAGCAATAAATATCATAGCCTCATTTGACTTTTGCGTCTTAAATCTTCTACGGCGACGAAAAACTACAGGAGGTGCTTCAGTCCTTAATGAGATCACGACATTTAGCAGGTTTAAGTTCAAATAAGTTCAAATTAAGTTTACAGTTCAAAGGCGCAGGCACCGCAAAACGGTTACAAACCAAGACTTTGCACTTTTTTCACTTCATCAGAACAGTAACGTCGCCCTAAACGGTGGATGCATCTCTTGACAGTGTTTTACAGTTCGCTTTATTTTATGTTTAATATCAATCATTTCTGACTTTCAAGTGGTTTCACAGCATAATAGTGTTGTCGCAATAGTAAAATTGTAACACTTTTTTATTTTATTTCAAAACTGAGGAAAAACGCTTGATACGCTATACCCAATTTCCACGATTATAATTTTAAAATATCTCTTTATTTTACTGTTTGTTTTTTAACACAAAATGGTACTAGTTTCTTTAGAGTTGCCAAAGTGGTCTTGTACTAGTTCCGATATAATTTGTTGTCAATATTATTCCCTCGAAAATCAGATCCGAATCGATACTAAAACTAGTATCGAAACTACCGTAGATACTCATTCGAACAAGTATCAATACTAAACAAAATCCCATAAACAGGACAAAATGTGACTTTTCCTGAACAGTTTTAAAATGATTTAGAGCTTTAGCAGATCGGAATAAGACCACAATGTTTGAGAAAGAAGGTACATTTATTACAGTCTACAGTCTAAAACTTTAACCTCAAAAAGAGCATTTTAATTATAATTTTTGTGTGGAACTCGTTATCGAGAATCTGATATATTCCTCAGTATCGAAATAGAGTTTGAAATTTTAAAATTGTGACAAGACTGCCTCCAAGTTTGTGATTCTGATTCTGATCAAAACACAGACAAAAAAAAACTATTCAGGGGAGGTACTTTTTATGTAATTTTAAAACACATTTCTTCAATATTTTCAACTGAGTATCTGGTTTTGATATTAGTTTTAGTATCGATTACAATTTGGGTAGAGACACTTTTGACAACCTTACAACATAAATCCACAGTTTAATTGAAATCGGGACAGATCGTGTGGTGAGACTGAATAAATATAAGCAGGATAATGAATGAAACTAACTAAAAAATGTAAAGATTTGCAGGTTTTCTTTTGACACAGGAAAAAGAGACATCCACTGAAAGACAAGCCAATAAAAAGAAAAGAAAAGAAATGGACTGAAATGGAAAAATACCGTCTATATTTACCCAATAACAGAAACATTTCCTGTTTTCCTGTCACAGTGGACACTTCAAAGCAGAAGTCTGGGGTTGTCCGCTTGCCCCGGGAGCGCACTGACACTGACGCGGGACAGGGGCGGGACAGAGAGAGGGGGGGGTTTGGCAAAGACCCAGCACAGGCTCTGTAACTGTGCCGGGAACACACCGCACAAGGCCTCGGGACTCCTGCCATGGACACAGTGTGCGGATACCTTTGGAATGATTTTGGCGGCAGGAAAAAAAAGGCCATCACAGAAAAGAAAAAGGCTGACACAAACGTCACGACGATCAAGGACTGGACTGACATAGAAACGGACGTCAGAAAAATGGAACAACTGACATTCGGATTTAATTTAGAGATTGACAAATTTGACCGACTCAATTTATCTTTGTCATAATTGTGTTTCCTTTGTTGTTCATGTATAATTTAGCTCTCTGCTCCTGCTTTGTGTCCGTTCTACGTAAACTTATAAAAAGAAAAAAAAAAGAACACAAAGCATACGTCAAGGCGATGCATTCACAGACGCACTGAAGCATGGGAGAAACTAACGCCTGGAGACAGTACAGTGGAGTTCACGGAGGGGTCACGCCAAGTCTAACGTATTTACAACTGAATATATACCTTTTTTATGTAAGCTCATCACAATAATGACTATGTCGACTTATCTCTCAATAAAGAACATATGAAACTATATTTTTGGGGCCTCCATGTTTGTTATTTTTTAGTCGTACGATAACTTTTGAGCTGTAGAGGGTCAAAAGAGTGAACTCTAATACTAATTACAGACACTAAACAAGCATAAAACCGTTTCATTCTGCTATAGTTTCATTGCAGCTCATGATTAATTAAAAACAACAACTTTATTATACGTTTAAAGAAAGGTTTTACTGGGATTATACGGCTTTAGAGTTATTGTGTCAGTGATGTCATGAAGTAGAGCCAATAATGTAGTTTATCATGATACTTTTCTGGGAATTACACTTCGCCATCGAGCTACACATTTTAAGTGAAAGCTCCTGTTAATGCAATATTACTCAGCATCAGAGTGGCACAGCGGCGACGTAGCAAACGCTCGTTACATAAACCTTTCCACGTCATTGATTTGGACGTGTGTCATTCAGGAACGTCCGAATCACAAACTGATCAGTGAAGTCAGGGAGGAGTTAGGAAAGGAGACATGATGCTTCCTTTCACGAGGCATAGCACAATCCACTGACAGCCAATTTGTAAAACAATTTACCATGTACAATTAAGCAGATTAACTTTACAATTATATAGACAGTTAATATATGTATATACGCAACACACATTTTATATATAATACACATACACACATTATATACGCATACATATATACACACACACACACACACACACATATATATACCCACATCTGCCCGTTTGATCTTATTAATGTGTTTTTTGCTGCTTTGTGCTCATTTGTTTATGTTTTCTAGAAGGGAAACTCAAGTAAACAGCTAATTTGCATAAATATTTGAATATCCGTTCTCGACACGAGCAGGTTTAGTGCAGCTCTTTAGTTCACTCACTTGTGTTATTTATGGTTCTCATGGAAACAGAAGTTGTAAAGATTCAAATGTTGAAATACTGAAATCATCGGTGTCCGTTTTCTGGGAGTTGTGGTTTTTGAACAGCTGTAGTTCTCTCTGCAAGGTCATTAGCATCGTTTTATTTTTTATATATATTTTTATATTTTAACAAATTAAATCAAACATGCTACAAGATAAAACCTCATTTGGAGCAAAAAAGTAGTTTATTTGTGGACTTTAGTGAGTTTTTGTTGTTATTAAATGTGGGCATGAAACCCACCAGGCCATGGCGTTTAGTCCGTTCTTACAGTCTAGTCTGAATCTAACCCATGGGAACATTTGTTTATCTTGTATTTTCCAAGGACCAAGCACAAACTACTGCACAACACTACTTTCCATCTGCTGTCCGCGGGGAGGTCCACAAGACAATAACACATGTAAAGACCCTGAATAATCTCACACAAACTCATCGTCTCAGTCTTTTCTAATATGAAGTAATACAACTAGAAACTTTGCAATTGCGAGTGACTGCGTAATGCATTCTGTACAGTTGCCATGACGATGATGTCTGCGCAATGCATGGCCATATTCTGTGACGCTATGATGTCACAAAGCACCACCATTCCGCCACTACGAGATAGGGAAAAAGCCAAAATTTGAAGACGAATCCCGAGAAAATGACAAGAGCGAGGAATACCGAAAGTAATAAGAGGAATCACACGAGAAATATCTACAAACTGAACTTTGAATGACGAAAATCGGACCAGGAATGCGATCTGTGCGAACCGCCGGATAAATGGATAAATGTGGAAAATATAATAATGATAAAAAAACCGGAACTAATAGTGCCTGCATTCTAGAACGCTCAATAAACTAAAGTGTCACATTACTTTGCAGATACATAAATGTACTGTGCGCAGCCGTTGTGTGAAGGCCGCAGGTGCTCCTCAGGTAAATATTGTACCTGTCGCTGAGCACCGCCCCCTCGGCTCCAGGCGGGACGATGGACAGCTGGAAGGGCGTGTTGAAATAGTGCTGCTGTTCGTCGGAGCGGTGGACCACCTCGCCCCCTCGCACCACCAGGAAACCCGAGTCTCCCAGGTTGGCCGTGTGCAGCGTGTGGCTCTGTCGGTCCAGCACCACGATGCAGGCCGTGCTGCTGCCTGCCGGGACAGAAGACAGAGGACAGGGGCATATTTAGAGCCTTTAAAAGAAGGTTAACTAAATAAAACATTCTTTATTCTGGACTGGAGGCAAAAAGGGAAGCACTTACGAGATTCAGAGAGAGTTTATGATTTTTGGACATTTTGATTTAATAATGCCATTGTCTTTGTTATAAAAGCAGTTTTCATACGTGTTTTAGAGTTTGTTTAGTCCAGATAATGATTAAGATGGTCAAAATATGATCAAAATATGACCGCCATTATGTTTTCTAGTCACAATTAGTCACGATTAATTGTTGCAGCTCCACACAACATTAAGTGGCAGACCAATCTTTTTCTTTTTTATTATCATTCTTTTGTCAAACATTCCTCCAAAGAAAAAGAACGTTAACACACACACAAGGTCGAAAATAAAAGTAATTTATGTATATTTACTGTGACTTTTTTGTGTGACAATGACGTGCAAAGTAAACCTTGAACGTAAAGGCAAAATGAAGGCATTCGGGGCACTTTTCTTCCACCATTTAAATTCATTATTATTATCATCATCATTAGTTTTCTTCTTTTTTTTTTGGGTTGGACTATTTAAAATGCAAATGCTGAATGATGCAAAGTGGAGAATTCAATATGTATCTAGGTGATCCCATTATCATCACTCTAATCAACCAGTACAGTGGTGTGTGTCTGGCCTCTCTGACACAGAGGAAATATGAGCTTTGTCTGTCCCAGGCTTTTAGCGAGCGACCACGCCCTGCTAGTGCGAACCTTCTGCTGCTGCTGCGGATGTTTTAAAAACCCAAATATGCTTGGAGGGACGAACCTTGAGAATGAATGACTCACTCCTCTCCCCGTTTTCTCTCCAGATCAACAATTACGCACGGCCCGAGTCAAGAACATTGTGAGCCGAGGAGGGAGGAGGAGGAGCACAATGAATGAAGTGTTGTTTTAGTGTGGAAAACTACAGCTGAAACGTCTTCACTCAAAGGGCGCGATGGGGCGACGCTTTTGTCATCAGCGTGTCCCATAGGACAGGGGAAAGCATGGATGTGAAAGTATCAGATCAGGCAGGCCAGGGCAAGGAACATTCCCCAGATTTGTGCGTGGAAACTGGCTGCTCGGTGACTCACAGTGTAAAAATCCCTGTTCGGCCGCATCGCTAACGCAACGAAACAAACAAGACGGGGATTCAAAGCAGAAGCGGCTAATTTTTGAGAACGCAAAATAGGACTGGAAGAGGGGGGGGGGGGGGGACGACGTATCATGATTAATTCAGTTCCGCGAGCATGAGAAGCATCTACATTCAAGACCTGCTCAGAGTTACAAAAAGATTACACAACATATTCTTACTTATTCACCTTTTCAGCCACAGTATTAGTCACAAGAACATATTGCATCTCAGTCAAAATGATTCCGCCGATAAAAGGTGAACTATCCAGCTGCGATGTGTATTTTGATCATCATAAATGTGATCTGGACTGTACAGACTCTAAAACACACACAAAAAGACCAATTTATATCAAAGACAGCGGCATTATTAAATCAAACTGTCAAAAAATAATAAACTATTTCTATTTTTCCATCAATAATACACTTTATTTGTAAATATTCTCTTTGTAGAACTTTGTAGAATCATCAAGCCAACGCATTAACCTCTGGATGGAGACAAGGCAGAACCCCCACCATAAGAGTTATACAGTGCTTTAAAAAAGTACTAGAGCTGTCAAAAGTATCAAAAATTAGATACTAATCGATACTAAAACTAGAATCGAAACTACCGTAGATACTCATTTGACCAAATATCTTATAAAAAAAAGAAGAAACAATTTGACCTTCCCTGAATACTTTAATACTGACCTCGAGCTTTATCAGAACTAGTCCAAGACCACATTGTTACATGCCCAAAGTACTATTATTTTGAGTTGAAAATGACGATGTCGATTCTCTAAAGAAGAGCATTTGGAAATGATCACTGTGGTATCGACATCGGTATCGAGTATATCCCTTAGAATTGAACTCACAGAAACACTTTGCATGATGGGTGAGACCGGTTTACAGTAAAATGATTGAAATAAAAGGTCTATTGTGGTGGTCGGTCCTCCTGGTGTCCCGCTCAGACCTTGAGGCCTGGACTTCCAGCTGTTCCTGTGACACACACTGTTCCAGTTTATTATTGTCTCTGCCACAGCGGGGCCTTTGTTTTTCACGCGCAGCTTGAGCTGAATGGACTGGCTTTAATTACACTGGGCTCTACACAATCCAATTTAAGGTTCTGATTTAGCGACAGATAAAATCAACTGTTCCATCTTTACGTCGGACAAAAGAGACAATCTAATAGAATGGGTCAAAGTAAGCGACTCGCAAAAGCTGAAATTCTTCCCATTTCTTCTGATTACGTCCAAACATACCAACACTGTCGTTAAGTCCTTCACAAACATGTTCTGAAAAGCAGGTCATTTCTGTGTGTTAGCAGTTAGTTCACATTTTACTCTTTTAAATGGGCTTCGTGAATCTTCTACAAACAATAACAACAACAAAACAAATCCCACATACGATTGCAATCACAAATACGTGCTTTTCCACGATAGGTTGCGTTCACGTAGAATGTACTGATGGAGGGCAAGTACCGGGGTACTCTGTTTTTGAGAGAAATATCCAAAATAAAAATCCAGAAATGTTGAACAGACTCATTTGTTTGGGATGGACTCCACAAACCTCTTATGCTTTAAAGTCCTTTTAACCGACAACAATCACGCCTCTGACGACTTTTGAACGAATCATTTGTTGTGCGTTTGTGCCGACAGAGAAGACGTTGAACTTTGTGCCAGATTTGGTTTCACGTGAAAAGGCCCAGTAATTACAGAGGTACAAAATCTGCAATCTGACTCCAAATTCTACAGTAGAATTGAATGAAGGTTACCAAAATGCACGGGAGAATATGGACAAAAAGGTGTCAAAGTGTTTTGGAGAACATATACTGCACATCAAAAAAGAAGGCACTGGACTAATATCATAACAGACATACGGACGATGGAAAAAATAACCCCAGGACTCAACTTGAAAATAGACACATGCTCCAATTCTTCTTTTTGATCCCACTCCCTTATTTCCTACTTTTATTCCTTTACTTACCTTATGTTCTTCCTGGTCCAGCTTGTTTTTTTGTGTGCGTTTTTTTTTGTTGCGTTTTTCTTTCTTTCTGTTGTTATTGTTGCTCTGTGATTTTTGTTGTTCTGTGTTCTAATATATATATATATTTTTAAATGACTACATATGATGGTCCATTTGAAAGCGCAGGAGACTAGACTGTTGTGACGTGACGTGAACGCAGCCAATGGAGCCTCGCGTGACTGACCCAGCAGCGGCACTTTGTTCTGCAGCAGCTCGTAGTAGCCGGTGGTGAGCACGCCCACTGGGTTACTGGGCATGAAGCGTCCCTCCTTCACCAGGCGCTCGCACGTCTTCATCAGGGTCCCGGAGAACTGAGAGGGGTCCACGCCGTAGTCGCGCCAACCCCCCACGCCGTCGGCAACACCTGCGGAACACAAACACGGATCACGCCACGAGCCAGAACTTCAGGCACTTTTGTCTTTTCTTTGCACTTGCAGGGCATTTTTTTCTAATTAATCTCATTTTACATGCACATTTGAGCTGTAGAGGGGTGAATAATTAACATATCTATGACTCATTAATCGTACAACGATCAATCAAAATTAAAAATGTTGAGTGGCAATTGTTATTTGAACTATACACTATAAAACAAACAAAAACACCTTTTAGAACAAAGACAGTGGCCTTATTAAACCAATATGTATAAAAAATGATTCTGTATTTTCATCAATAATACACTGTTCATAAACATTCTCTATCTAGGAGCCTTCTGACACCATATTTCAACCTTCATTTGGCAAAAAAAAAAAAAAAAGCCTAAATTATAAAAGTACAATTTTCATCTGCATTATATTGCCAATAAAAATATATATTATGACAGGCCTAGGCTTAAACAGAGTACTTTTCAACTAGATTATATAGTTCAATTCCTGCATTTAAATCGGGACAAAATGTTTATACATAATAATCTATACATAATCATACACATCAATACATACATAATCATCACATTTTATTTACCAATCTTTGCCTGCTGATGGGAAAAAAAGAAAAAACATGGAATAAAATACATGGATTTATCAGTGGTATTTGTTGAGCTGTCCAAACTATGGCCTGGGGGGCTAAGGTGGCGGCCCCTTAGATCTATTTTTGTTGGCCCTCGAGCTTTCTGGTGAATTGGTCCAAATGATCAAAAGAAGTTTTTTTTTAATTAAAAACTAAAGCATCATAACCAAAGTTTGTGGCATGCGTGCGGCAGTTTTGTACATTTGGACACTGGTCGGGAGGCAGTAGTAAGTAGTTGTCTTGAACAGAGTATTGGTAATTATTTAGCTTGTGGTCCAAGGCAGCTCCAAATCCTTCCAAGAAAGGAAACTATGGTCTAGTTTCTTCTTTGACAAACGCTTTGACCGTTACAAGGCTCACGCTGCAGCTCTAATCAGTCAGAGGCCAAAAACATGTAAACAGTGCCCAGGAAACGGGACTCACACCTGAGACGCAAGGCCATTTCTCTTATTATTATAGTTTACGCTTTTGTAACAGTAAAAAAAAGTCACCAGATTGAGAGCGTGTTTAAAAGCTAAATTACAGAAGACACTGGGCACATTTGGATATCTGGGATGATCAGATAACCCAATAATCAGAGATCTGATTATGAATCCAAAACCGCAGATGGTCATGTGTCAGTTCATGACTGGATTTTTTTATGAGTAATAGTGGTATTTGGAAATCTGTGAAAATTATTATTTTTAAAATCTCGCCCTCAATTATATCTTGCAAATTTGGTTGCACAAGATGGATCCAAACCCCTTTTTTATAACAATTTTGGAAAAAGTGGACAGGGGTAATCCATTCTCTGTTATGGACATTTAAAAATAGTCACACAGATGATTATAAAGAATAATACAACGGTAAAATGTCAGAGTTTTTGAAAGCATTGATGTTGTATAGAAGAGGTGTTTCAGGGGCCCATTAGCCGACATCACAAAAGCCAGTCTGTTTGGCCAGACCCTTAATCTAGACTCGGTTACCAAATACAGACCTTTCTTCAGTCCAACTCTTGGTCTGCAGTGCACACAAATAGAACCGGGCAACAAATAAAAACAGCGTTATCGTAGAACAAATTTAGGAGTGCAAACGACCCTCCAGACTGCCCTTTGACCTCCCATTTACGTCACGGGTCGACCAATGTGTTCTTGCAATGTTTATTTATTCAAAGAGGTAGATAAAGCATGGCCAACATCTAGTGCTAATATGAACAATAAAGCAATTAAAAAGATGTATAGAGGCACTTTGAAACCACTCGAACAATAAAAGTGAGTTGAGGGGGGCAAGATCGCAATTTGAATGGTCGCAATTAGCAAACTTAAACGCAAAGACTGTGACATAACGTTACGCCCATGCTAACACTGTAGTTTTAAGCCTCTATGAACATGTTCTAAAATGTTACGATTATTATTATCATTACTATATTATTTTGCAATAACACACGATTAATGTGATCTTTTGGCATTTAAAAAAAAAAAAAAAAATTCCCAAATTTCCTATTCTCAAGTTACAAATGTACTTTTTGAATGATAAAATAAATGTGACAAAAACTGCTTAAAATGTACTTTCGACATATAAAGACAATAGATTGAATTAAAAAAATACTACATTTTGCTTCGATTACAATTCATCATATTTATGACCCGATTCATCACAATTATCGATCAACAAGAATCTAACCGACAAATCTAAACCGCAATCGCAAAATGGAAGAAATAAAAATCGCAATTCAATAAAATCGCTCGGCAGCAAACAGAACGTCCAAACGCACGTTTCTTTCCCTGCCGCTTGATGATGAGGTAACAGTCGTAAAAATCTACCAGAACCATCTGACTCACTGTGGATCAATGAAAAAAAAAAAAAAAAAAAAGAACTAAATACTCACGCCAAAACATCCGCGGTCTCCGGTGTCGGGCGACGAAGCACGCGTCGTCTCCATAGCAAACATGCCTTTTTCAGGATGCCTTTGCGAAAGTCTTTGCCGAAGCCGCAGCTGCCGTCACCAGGCTGTAGTCTCGGGCTGTCCGTCTGAGAAAAGTCCGCCGAGGACCGCTCTGGCAACGAGTCGACCGTAAGAAAGCACCGACAACATCACCTACGAACCCGAACGCCAAAAATCCAAGTCTCCACAGCGCGCGGGGGACGAGGAAGCACCGTCCTCCTATGCGTTTCGACTTCTCGCTCCGCCGTCAGTCGGTGCCGGGTGCTGTTTCTCGGGAAACAAAGCAGGCTGCACGGAAGTAGAAAAAGAAAAAAAAAAAAAACAAGTTCGGGGGTCGTTTTTTTAGCTGAAAGTTCCCAGAAAGTGATCGTCTCATCCGGTGCACGTCGTCGTGGGTCGGTTCTGGTTCCTCTCGGTCATGGTGCCGGCTGTGTCAAAGATCAGTCCCGCTACATGTCGAGGATCGTGGAGCAAAACGCAGCTCCCGGTGTGGTGCGTAGCGGACAGACGGCGCAACGTGACGCACACGCAAAAACGTGTCTTGTGACCGCTGTGACGTCACGCTTCATTACGCAACCCAGGTTTTTTTCAAAACAAGAGCACAACCGCACCGACTGTGTTTTTATTTTGAAGATTCCACGCTATTAAAGATAAAAGAGGCGACCGTCTGCCACCTACTGTACCGGGTTTTAAAGTTTAATTCTGTGTAAAATAAAGCAATATAATATACGCAATGCAAGTTAGCGAAAACAATTCTACTTTTATGTTTCACAAAATGCTTGAAAAAGGCAGTAGAAGAAAATATGTTTTCAAAGAATACAACACTCTGCATGTAAGTATTTTTTAAAGTAATGCAAATGTATTCCAGCACATGCAAAATGAGGACTACAGCAGAATGTATTGTTGGGACGATTGTTCAGAAGTGATGCACTGAAGTGAGTCAAGAACCAGCACAGTCAAGTTTGTTAGAACATAATGTATTGTACTTATTGCAGATTTAAAAGCATAAAACATCAAACAAAATGAATTTCAAATACAAGTTCCCCCCCTAAAATACACTCAGTTTATTAGAAAGATTTCAACGATATAAGAGTGTCTTTTATTAGTTAAATTTAGCACAAGACGTGTTTAAAAATGTGATGTGGTGGGGTGCTGATGTGCAGACACCAACTAAATGAAAATCAAATTATTAAGTTTTACCAAGTAGGTGTTTGTGACTTTCCCATTAATTACCACTGACGAGTGTGGACAAAAGATGATGAATAATATGAAATCAATTTGAAAGACTGTGCACAGCTTTAAACAAGGCATTCCTGTGCATTATCATAGCCGCGTGTTAACGTTTTTCCTGATTGAACAGTCGTGTGTGGCAAAGACTAGCTGCAAAACACCTGAGGATTTCATGGTGACTTATCGGTTTCCCCCCGTGAACAAAACAACAAAACATTTGCTCTCATCAAAGTAGGAGTGAATATGTTTTCAGTATTGGCAGCACGAAGGATGCAGGACCCTTCAAATGCAGAAGACAGAAGCAGGAGTGCAGAGCGGGACCCCAGGGCGGCCCCCATCATTTCTTGGCCTGTTTTGTGACCATGTTGCGAGGCGGAGTCACTGGGCGGCTGCCGTTTGGCTTCTTCTTCTCAGCTGGCTTCAAAATCTACACAAGGAAATACAGGTTTAGATATTAGCGTATTTCATTTTCTAATTAATTTGGCCCGTCAAAATTACCTTAAATGCAAGCAAATATTGACATTAGCGCTGAGTGTTCACTGTGTTTCATAGACATAGCCAATAAGAAGCGGAAGGATTTCCAAGAAAAGCTCAAATTTGGAATATCTAGTATAGACATTTTAGTTTGTCTATTAAAAGTAAAGGACAAATACTGTTTTCTAGCCTCAAAATTGTACTTGAGCTTCACAAAAATGTACTTATTAATGTAGACACAATGAATAATTACTGTATATGGTCAACATTTCTGTAAATTATTGTCCCAGTGGTTTTCATTTGCCAAAACCTTCTATTCTGTTACTGTGTGGTTAGTCCCGAGTTCTGCTTCACGTTTGCCTCCAGCTGCGTAAAATGTCAAAGTCTGACCTGAAAAGAGCACATGAGCGTGTCGTCCACGCTCATCATGGCACCTGCGTTGTCAAACTCTCCACAGTAGTTTGGAGCCGAGAATAAAGTCACGAGTTGTCTCTTGGCAAAAAACTCGTATCCATCTTCAACAACCTGCGGAAAGACAAATAAACGGGTTCTGTAGAAAGAGACGAGAGCCTGCAGCTGCAAGAGGGACACGCTTTTTAAGGCCTTGCATTCAATTTGTCCAAACGCCACAAATGTTTACTGTAATACCTATGGACTAAAGCCATAATATTTAAGTAATACACAACTACATAATAATATACTAAAAATATATCTACATTTCACCACATTTTCCCCAGACTAATTTAGATTTATTGTCTGTTGCTGTTAGAATGAAATGCAATAAAAAATTTTACATTTTAGTTTGAAAATCCCTAGAATTTTAACGCTTTTTAAATCTACATGGAAACATTGTTAAAACAGACTTTCTTTTGTTGTTGGCAGCAGAAAAACCTTTTCCTAAAGCAGATAAGGCAAAGTCAATAATTGATATGAGCTTTGTACAATGCATTACAATAAAATGCTAAAGTGCAGATATGTCACCGACACAATAACTCTAAAGCAGGACAATCCCCCACAAACCTGATCTAAAAGTATTGTTAAAAATACCAGCTTCAATAAATGAATCACAGAAAAAAAACGACTTTGTTAGCTTCTAAAATGAGTTATAGAAGTTGCTTATTCAAACGCACACAGCTCTAATCTTAGTGTACAATGAACAATCTTTTCAAGTTTCCTACAAGTGCAAAGAAAACTAACACATGATAAATACTGGAACCAAAACTATAGTAATTTCTATCACATATTGACGTTGATATAGTAATTACCATTCACAACCTCAATGTTTCACCACGGTCACATGTACAAGACTGTTGTGCGTTTGTGCGGCGGCTTTCATTGGCATTCATCCTGGACGTTAAAGAGTCTAGCTGTTAAAAGCTGGTCTAGTCCACGTTTAGAGCTGGTCTAGTGTTAAAGCTGTCTAGTCCACGTTTGGTCTAGTCCACGTTTAGAGCTGGTCTAGTCCACGTTTAGAGAGCTGGTCTAGTCCACGTTTAGAGCTGGTCTAGTCCACGTTTAGAGCTGGTCTAGTCCACGTTTAGAGCTGGTCTAGTCCACGTTTAGCGCTGGTCTAGTCCACGTTTAGCGCTGGTCTAGGTCCACGTTTAGCGCTGGTCTAGGTCCACGTTTAGCGCTGGTCTAGGTCCACGTTTAGAGCTGGTCTAGGTCCACGTTTAGAGCTGGTCTAGGTCCACGGTTAGGGCTGGTCTAGGTCCACGAATATTTTCTGCTGTGGTGCTACTAGGTACACAGTAATAAGTAAGGTATAGTACAGTAAGTATTCCCAGTGCTTTACCTGGTGGGCACGGCAGATCAGATCCAGGTCGTGTTTGTGCAGGAACTTGGCCACTACCTCAGAGCCAAAGGTGAAGGAGACGCCCCGGTCGTTCTCTCCCCAGCCCAGGACGTCCTTATCCGGATCGGACCAGAGCAGGTCGCACAGCAGCCCCTGGTCCGGGACGTCAGTGGGCCGCATGATCCGGCGAATCTGCTCCATGGACTGAAGGTCGGGGGACAGTCCTGCAGCAGACAAACAGAGACACAGGTCAGGACATGGCACAGACGTCACAGTTACGTTTACTCTGGAGCAAAAAGAGAACAAATCAGAGAAGCATTTGCCCAGTATTAATTATGGTTGCATTTGAACTTGTAGACCTTTTAACAAGAGAGAAAAGAGATAAAGAGACACAAGCTTTGTTAACGTAAATAGTTTTCGCTCTTTTTGGCACTAGTTGCAGATTTTTCAGACGAGGATTAAAAACAGGTTAAACATTTGGTGTGTATTTATTGTGCCAAAATTGGACCGCCTGGATAGCACTTTGTCTGCGTAACAGGTCTCTTAATAGTCGAAAAAAGAACAACTTGTGCTTTATTTAGAATTGTTCAACACACTCGTTTGAGAAATGTCCTTCCATCAAATTAGAACGGAAACATTTTCTATAAACACAACACATTTCCTCTTGACGGTCTCTGAAGAGGAGAGACATCTGTGAAAGCTTCGGGGGGGTGACGCTACCATTCGGCCACAAGGCTGCGCCAGTGGAGCTCTTTTTAACACGAGACTGACCGACAAAACATTGTGGCGTGCAGAAAATGGGTGCAGTTCTTGCGGTGTCTCGTGTACGAACGCTCAGAGGCACAACACAGAATACAAAGCCTCACGTAATGCCTCACGGGGAGGGTTTCGACAGGGCCAACCCTCAAGTACAGCTGCGTTTCGGGAACACGGTGTTACTTTGAACAAGGCTGAGCTCATTTCTGTTGTTTGGTTGGCATTTTGTTGGCTTTTGGACACTTTCACAGATAAAAAATTATCAGATTTAACACGAGTTCCTTCAGATCGGTCGCAGCGCTCACCTCCATGGCAGCAGAAAATCTTTTCATCCACAATTGCGGCGATCGGGAGGCAGTTAAAACAATCTGTGAAAGTCTTCCAGAGTTTGATGTTATACCTTCTTTTACCTGAAACAAGAAACGAGACATGTTTATACTAACGCGAGGGACAAAAAACAGTAGAAAGCAAAGACAACAAACAAATATGAATGTTTTGAAGACTGTATTGTAGCTTGGAGATAAAAAAAAAAAAAAACAGCTTCAGATAAGCCCTTTGCTCTTGCGTTTGCTTTTTCTTGTCTGTTTTGATTACGTCATTTGACAGGAGCAAACTTGCACTGAATCACACAAATTCCTGCATCGACGTGCCAAACAACGTTACAAATAACAAGTATCAAACTGCATCCGAACAGACTGGCGTTATGCAAATTATGCGTGAGACTCCAGAAACAAATACCAAAAGATGTCAGTTCAGGACAGCGGAGCCTCAGAGCTGTGCGACCTGTGCGTTCCCCGCAAGGGTTTGTTTCAACACTTCAAATCCTGGCTCAGACGAAGAACATTTGCACAAACAATCTCTAAGTCGCTGCATGTGCTTCTGCTAAGTCATGACGCTATTAAATTAAAACTTCAACAAAGATAAAATGTTCTTGGATTTATACCCATTTTATTTATGATTTTGTCTTTTTAATGAAGAAACATTTTCCAGATTTAACTACAAGCTTATCAAAATAATTTCTATTCTTCACTGAGTACTTATATCAGTAGTTTAATTTTCTTAGTTCAATCATGTGTTTATGCTTTTGTGTAGAGTGAAATAATCATAATTCTGCCCTTTTACAGCATGTTTCTGTGTGCCTTTGTCAATTATTCCTAACACAACAACCGTGTTTGTTCAACTTGCATAACTCAACTTTAGCTTTGAGGTTTAAAAAGCAAAACGGGTATATTTAGGGTCTGCTGTCTAATCCAGAGTATAGAAACAGAAGTGAGAATAGGAAAAGCGTCTAAAGAGTCAGTGCCTGAACTATGGCTTACACTCATCGTAAAAGCCGTATATTCTGTTGATGGAGGCGCACTCGTGGTTCCCGCGCAGCAGGAAGAAGTTCTCGGGGTACTTGATCTTGTAGGCGAGCAAGAGGCAGATGGTCTCCAGAGACTGCTTCCCTCTGTCCACGTAGTCGCCCAGAAACAGGTAGTTACTCTCAGGAGGGAAGCCGCCGTATTCAAACAGCCTCAGCAGGTCGTAGTACTGGCCGTGGATGTCCCCTGACACACACAGGACATTTACAATACTCAAATACATGGATTTAAGACAATATGTTAATATAATATAATATAATACAGCAGGTGGGAATGGAAGACGAGATGAGTCCAACAAGAACGACACAAGATTTTGACATAATTTTAAATACATAAATTGAGCAGTTCAATTCACAATTTTGGCCTCATCAGTCATTTATTTTATTAATTAATATTTTTGCAGTGTACCCTGCCTAAGGCCCAAAGGCACTGGGATAGGCTCCAGTCATCCGCGACCCCTAATGGGAACAAGCGGTAGAAAATGAATGAATATTTTTGCAGTCATTGTAGAAGTAGCACACTGACTTTAATCTCTCGAGGTCTTGTCCCATCCCTATAATATCATCAGAAGCTCCTGCAGATACTGTAGACCTCTGTTCGGCTCCAGTTAATCGATGCTAGCTGTGTTAGCGTCTAATGTGGAGCAGATTTCCATTCATAGAAATCCGAGTGCACGTTTGAGAAAGTGTTTTGACACATATCTCTTCCCGTTTTCCTTCTGATCATGAAGATTTTTCCGTTTCTTAGCAAAGCGAGCGCCTCTCAGACTCGGTGACCTAAATAAGACCAGTGCAGAGCGTGGCGGTTGGATTCGGTTTCAATGTAACATTACACACAACAATACAAAAGACATTCACTGATGTTTTGTATTTAATTATTACAATCCTATTTTTTGGTGTGTAGAAGTACTGCCCTTTCACTATCTTTAAAAAAAAAAAAAAGGACAACTAATAACACATTACAAACTCAACTATATGCAATAATCGCCGATGTATTACCAAAAAATATATAATTATAAAATATATTACACACGTTGGCTTTACAGTTCTTACGTCGATATTATTGTGAGTAATGATCCTGGTTGTTTGTCACAGACTGGACTCACCACAGATCTTGAGCGGCGCTTCCAGCTCCAGGAGAATGGGCTGACTGAGGAAGATCTCCCGGGACTTCAGACACAAGCCACGGATCTCGCTCTCCTGAAGCTGCACGTTCTTCCCGGGTTTGGAGCCTCTCACTGCAAACACGTTAAACACATAAACACACTCATAAATACATCAGAAGAGCCTGTTATTCAAGTCTCTAAATTAAAAACTCAATGTTCAACAACCAAATTTCTAATATAATCTAAATTTTGGCATATTCATATTTTCTTTCAGATTTAATGATAAAAGGATTAACTTAAGCACAGTCACATAATTAATATAGTTTAGTTTATTCTTTATTTGTCAGGGACCATGTACAAATTCATTCCTTACACAAGAAAAGATTATTTGTATCAGATTTAGCCACTGCAACAGTGACACAAAAATATAAAAATACATTACAATGAATGAATTGGCTTCTTATTAACGTACTACTGTTGTCCTGATCAAGACTAATCAAATCTATTGGGACGGTTCAATTTTACGGTTACATTGTCAGTGGAATAAAGCCATTTCAATATGACGGTAATTCATTCATTTTCTTCCGCTTGTTCCCATTAATGGGTGACTGGAACCTATCCCAGTGACTTTGGGCCTTTCACCCTGGACAGGGGCCAGCTCGTCACATTTCAGTATAAATGATGTATATATCACACATCAGAATGTTATTGTGACAGGCCTAAGCAGATATTTGTTTTAGTAAGTCATTCCCAGTTTGTCTACAGGGCATTATCTGCAGTTCAAATGGAAAGAGAAATGAATAAGCACTGGAGGTCAAAACAACAGTCACAACAACAGTCATCTGATTCTGCTCAGCTGTATAAAGATCCTTTAGAAGTTTGTAAATACATTTTAAAAATCAGACACAAGGGCAAAAGTGAAGTGGAACATAATGTGATTTCAATGGAGAAACAGGGATTAACCTCTGAATGTAACAAAATATGAACGATCAAAGGGGTTTTGGCGAACAAAAAACACAGATACATGCCAGTGAACAGTGCCTGGTTTAAAGACATGTTTAACTGTATTTTCTATTATTTGTTAAATCAATAGAAGATTATGAAACACACTTGATCTTTTTGATGAAGGTACAATTTTGATTTTTAGATTTTACTGAAGAAATTCTTAATGTTGAGCCCACAATATCTTTTCATATTATACTTTGTGGAGCTCAAATACAATTTTGAGGCAAAAAAAAAAAAGAAGTATTTTTCAGTCCTTTCTAAAAGAAAAGCAAACTAACAGACATTTCTACTCTTGAAATAAATGACATAAAATACTTAGTAATAAGATATGTCAGTTAATAATTAAAAAGAGTTGTGATCCTCATTTATTTGCATCTTCTGTTCAGAGTGCACATTGTAAACAACTCAAGTAGCATAAACATTTGACAGTTGACTGAAATATGAAACGAAACTAAAGAATCCCATGTTTGTAGAGGTCTAAACCTGATGCTTTTTTTTTAAGACAATAGACTATCTTTTTAAACACAAATAACACTACTTTCTGTTTACTTGCAGATGACAAGTAATTGCAGCATTTGCGCCAATTAAAATGTTAGATTCCGATATATTTTGCAATCTTATCTGCCATTAAATGCTTCTGGTTGATCAATCGGTATACTGCAAATGGATATCGCGCCGATGAGGAGTTTGACTAATGGTTTGCACATTTAGAAGCAGAGTTATGCAGCTGTAGTCGGAGCTGTCCCAGACCAGAGACAGAAGGTAAACAGATGCGCCTTTTCGCACTTTGGCGTTTGCGTGCGATTCACAGAGGTTATTTACGCAATTTCACAGGACACACCGTCTTTAAATTACAATAACATATGTTGAAAGCATTTATATATACACGTCAATACAATCCAACTGTTGTATCAATGCCTTTTGCTGTTTTAAACTACAAATGTTTGCATTAGCTGAAGCTAGCTAGCTCACTCACTCTCACTGTTCCGCGCTTAGTATATTTACATGTGCATTTCACGAAATCTTACCTTCTAAAAGGCGCTGTATGATGCTGTCTATGTTGAGCTTATCGACATCCGCCATTGCAGTGGTGTAATTAAAAATATTCAGTCAAAAATGTAGGTTTTTGGCGTTGACACAGTTGTGAAAGCTACTCTACTTTAGCATTAGCCGCTAACGTTAGCTCCGCTGTGGATGATTGTAAAGCTGTGACCCTGTTTCCTGTGAGTGTTGCCTTATCCTGATGTCCTTTGTGCCATTGGAAATAAAAAAAGCCTGGTTAAAAAGGGAGGTATTGCCACAGAAAGGGCCTAAATCTACACTCAGATCGCAGCGGTGGTGTTAGCCTGCGATGGTGCCCCTGTTTTTCTGCCGCACCTCGTTCCACAAACAGCGGCTTCAGGAGCGGACA
This sequence comes from Chaenogobius annularis, assembly GCA_015082035.1. Taxonomy (NCBI): domain Eukaryota; kingdom Metazoa; phylum Chordata; class Actinopteri; order Gobiiformes; family Gobiidae; genus Chaenogobius; species Chaenogobius annularis. Next base: position 186,656 of record BJKM01000585.1, on the reverse strand, counting down.
GAGGCGCGCCCTCGTGTGGACGGGCTGGGGGCGACAAGCGCTACTGGAAACAACAAAAATACGTGTTCATTTTCAAACTGGAAACATAAAGCCCCCCGCATCAAGGGCGCATCGGGCTTTATAACGTAACAAAGTGGTCCCGAAATATTCTCTCTCTTTTTTTTTTTCTCTTCTTCTTTTTAAAGAATCCACTTTTTTTCAAGATCAAGCTACAAGGCAGGGAAACAAGGTTTATAATGTGAATGACTGTATTAGTGAACAATTTTAAATGTTTATTTTTACAAATGTGTATGGAAAACAGTTATGCTAATGTGATGAGCTAGTAAGTGATTATGCGGACAAAATGGTATTCTTTATTTGCTCTTGCCTAGCTCTGACGTTGGTTGAATGACACAGAATGGAAACAATAAAAACTAATTTATCCATCAGATCTGACCTTCTTCTTCTTTGGTGTTTTATGGCGGTTGGTATCCAAGTGATACATTACTGCCACCTACTGTAGTTGTACGTCTTACGGGGGGCGTTCACACCACAGCGTCAAAGCATCCAGTTTACATTCAAAGTCTATGTGGACGCGCTTCCTGGGAATCCAGCGTTTTTGCGGTGCGTTTGAGCGTTTTTAGGGTGCGCATCCTGCGTTTTGAGTGTCGGACGCGCACGCAGAAAAGTTGGACCAAGCTGAACTTTTTCGCGGCAGATGCAGCACAGCAACCAGAGATTACGCTCCAATGACGTACTTACGCACCACCCAGAAGAAAGACAAAAACAAACCCTGGGCCAATAAAAAATCAGCCAGACGCAGCTCTTGGATCAAATAATGATATTCACTAAACTCTGCTCACCTCTGAAGTATCTGCAGGACCCAGACAAGTGTCTGCTGGTGACTTTATTTTTGGGCGCCTGCCTTCAAATGTACAGGCGTCCAACTTGGGCGTCAAGCGCAAATTTGGACGCCGCGGTGTGAACGTAGCTTTAGATTTTAGACTTCACTCTTTAGACTTCCTTCTTTAGACTTCATTCTTTAGACTTCATTCTTTAGACTTCATTCTTTAGACTTCACTCTTTAGACTTCACTCTTTAGACTTCACTCTTTAGACTTCACTCTTTAGAGCATTCTTTAGACTTCCCTAGGCCATGAGTTCTGACCTTTTCAATTCGACTGAATGCGTGTACATTTGATTTCTTTTCGCTTTAATTCCATGGGCTTTGAAGACAATGACACATAGATGCAGTGGTACGAGTCAGCTCCAAAGAAAGCCGGCTGTGTGTGACGGTGGTGGACCCATAGTGGTAAAAGTGATCCACAGTGACGAAGTGAGTACGCCTTCTCCTTGAAAAGCCATATTTACAGCAGTGAAGCGCCAATTCTGCGCCGTCCCAAAGGTTGTAGGGTGGCATGGATACTTTTTTTATCGTCTAAGGGGGATGCGCCTGAACAAATTTTGAGGAGCTCTGATCTACATACAAAAAGTCAAGAAACATTGAGATATTGAATGAATAAAGGGAGGCAACATACAAACAATAGAAATAGTCCTAAACTTGAAGTCCGGCGTATTTCTCTATTTTCAAATTTAGTTAGAATGTCAAATATAATGTCTGTCCAGTCCTTAATTATTGGTTGTTGTTAAAAAAAAAAAAAAAAAAAATAAAGATAAAGACATAGTCTTAGCTGAATGCCCTGAAGCCAGTATATTAACACATTCCAGAGAGGTAATCCAATTTAATTGTGGTTTTTCATGGCTGGATAGTTTTGAGGCCCACAAACATAGACATCTGAAGACACACAACAGCAGAGCATTGGGCGATGATGCTGCAACAACACGAACGCGACTAACTCGACTCACAAGCAGGCAGACACACTACTGAAACTAGAGAGGCAATCGTCAATAACAATTCAGAAGTCCAAATATTTTTCTAGTAAGCCGAAGTCTACTTAGGTGTAGGAGAAGGCACATGTCCCCTAAAACGAAGACATGATACACGGCCTCTGCGATAGAGTTGCACACTTCCGAGCTTGGGGGCTAGAGATGAAGCGATGGCACCACATGCGACACTGCACCACACCCACAGCAGCACGTGCAGTCATATATCATCACACTCCAACAGTGCAACAGGCAATTTCTCCTGCTCGCAACTAGATCATAAGAGTGCACTATTTGACATGGGGTATATGAAAAAAGGACACGTGAAATAACATACTTCTGCAGCTCTAGCACATGCGCTCGCAGATAATCAATTCTTCTCCAAACCGGCACACAATTGCGCAAATTTCCACACACTTTGTGTTTTTTACACATTTAATATTGAGGACTGGATTGAATACGGCTTGGTAGAGGATACTTCAGAGCCTGGTACCACACACTTTCCGCCAAATCGTTCTTGCACATTGTCAGGTATGCAAAACTGGAAATAATTGGTGATATTTTGTGGGTGGTTCACATCGCTGGCCATTCGCAGTTGGCGCACGTGCTGCACCTGAAAAGCACATCCATTCTTGCGTCAATCATTCCACACACGTCTATTAATCCCGGACAGGCCGGGCTCTGTCTGGGGGCACGCCATACTCTTACGACATTAGATCAAGCAGCCGGAACATCCAGCCGAGACTCTATCACTCTCTGATATACTAAACTACATTTCATCATTAGATAGAGCATCCTATCTATCCATCCTACCACTTTATCCACATGGGCGGCAGTCGCATCGCTAATTCGTCAGCAATATCACTAGGGCAATACATCCACTACACAAGCGCAGCACACTCACTACCACGCATTCCGGAATGCTGGTGGTGTATATCGCGCCGGGCACATGGAGGGCACTGACGCAAGACGCGATATAGTACCCATCTCGCAGCGTTACAGGCACACAAGACTACACGTACGCGTAAACAAACATACTACATTACTTTTAATCTAGCAGAAATGATTCAGTCACTTTAAACAGGAAAATACAAATATCACATGAGGCAGTAGTAAACCATGGCTGATTTCTTCCAGCGGGGAGCTCCCTCTCCTCGGTGGCATCGGGATGGGAATAGCTTCCCACAGTTATTAGATGACCTCGAATGCATATAATTGTGTTCTCAGAACACTTTAAAGCGCCGTCAGCAATTTACTCTCTAAAGTTTTAAAATCCATCTAAAGTCGTAAAAGTGGCATTTTGGATCTCTGGGGCCCCCAGGAGGCATTCTCCGCCCCTCGGAGGCTACACCTAGTGCTGTGTTTAAGCACCTCTCACCGTTTAGATGCGCTGCGAGTTGAATTAACATCAGCCTAGGTGCTCTCTCTCAACGTTGGTTGTGAGACAACGCGCGCCTCATTTCCTAATCCTGCCGAGTCGCTCCTCTCCCGTGTGACTGAACTCCTGCACCTATCACTTCCTGGTCTTCCTATACAGGGACAGGGTCGGCCTGCAGCACCAACCACAGTTGGTCCTGGATGGTGCTGGGCGGGAGGGAAATGAAAGCAGCGATCGCATCTGGTCGACTGGAGATGAGTCTTTTAGTGAGTAGCCTTGAAAGAACAGCAAGAATCTTGGTTTCGTTCCATGAGCTTTCCGGTTCAGCGTCTACACGATGGGAAAAAACGGTCAGAGTTCATGGAACCATAAAAAAATTCTGTCATCTATAAAGAACAGGAAGCTTAGAACGGAGTTTTCTTGAGGCTCGGAGGGAGAGGAATGTAAGAAGTCAAAACCACTATCGTTTTGAGTGAAGCCTAAATGTGCTTCAGCTGAGTTTTGTGACGAGGAACAGTGAGAAAGACAGGGTCAAGGGTCGTGTGTATGGCAGTGTTGTGAGTGTCTATTGGGGCAAGTGAACAGGTTCATGTGACTCACCCGTAAGCTCACCACTTGTCGAGGAGCGTCGGTCGTTGAACTCGGCAGAGCAAACCGCGATGACGTGATGCAGAAAGTGTTGAAGAAGTAGCAGTTTACAACGCGAGGTCAGCGCCTCGGCGGAGTCGCAACCGCACTGGCACAAGGTTTGAAACTTACTGGCTGGAAATGCACGGCAGGAACAAGCTCCGAGACAAAGCTCCATGTCTTTGGTCCTGAGTCCGGTATTATCCAGCGGACGAGGAGTCTGAGCGAGGACACTGCCTGAACGCAACACGGGCCCCGGTAGCACGCCACGTGACAGGATATCTAGTGGCGTTCACCCTGCAGCAAGCCCCACAAATGGAGCACTGCACCCCGACGTGAGGGGCACCAAAAACGTCACCATTATAAACTAGAGGCAAGAAACACGGTCCCCCGAAAAACACACATTAACAACACCAAGCCATCCACAAACACAGTTGGACTGATTGGCAAGAGCGAGAAGAAGCGAGCAGTAGCGAGCAGAGAACTGTGGCGTTCAGCGAGAGAAAAGACCTGAAACGTTCACTAAAACAAACAGAACTCAATGTCCCAAGGAAACAGACCGCAGTTTTAATACAACCTCAAACAGTTAAAGATGGAAGAGTAAAAAAAAGTGGGGACACACCAGCAGATGAACGCCAAGATGTTTGGGTGTTTCACAACTCTTGAGAATTCATGCTTGTTCGGCTACTTTAAACAGTCCGCCCAGGTGGTTTAACCGGGCCAATCACAAGGCATTTAGGGCACCAGCAGGACTGGGAGCCAATCACACGAGCAGCATAATGGCGGGCAAAAGACAGCCGTACTTTTGTAGTTGTAGTATTTGTAGTACCAAACTCCCCCCATGAACCTCGAGCACCCGTGGAGAGTTAGATGCTGTGTTGTCCATGGTTCGTTTGCTCTTAGTAGTCCGCAAAATCAAAGCCGAAGCAGACATTAGAGAACGGTCCGACGGTTTCCTGAGGTTGACCGATAGTACGCACTTGTGCCGTCCCGAGTAAGCGACGACGCGTGCCCCTGCAGACTACCGAGGACTTTTACTCGAGACTGAATCTGGTTTGTCGGTATCGCATTCTCCCTCCTGCAGATAACCACCTGGAAAATTAGAACCTTAGCTTTTCTACCTGAGAAAAGACAGAAGAACGTGTCTTTGAGGGAGCCGTGTGATCTAGAGCTCCGCTTCAGAGGCTGTTTCGAGAGCCAGCCTTCAGAGACGACGCCTCTCACGCCGCAGCTTCAGCCGCCGTTCTCACGCGCCGCTCTCTTTGAATCCAGAGCGCCGCTTCAGCGCCGCTTCAGCGCCGCTTCAGAGCCGCTTCAGCGCCGCTTCAGCGCCGCTTCAGCGCCGCTTCAGCGCCGCTTCAGAGCCGCTTCAGAGCCGCTTCAGAGCCGCTTCAGAGCCGCTTCAGCGCCGTTTCAGCGCCGCTTCAGTCACATGACAGGTTAAATCATCATCACCAGATTCACACAAACAGCAGCAGTTTTACTACAAGTACTTTTCACACAGACCAGTGTGTCAAGCTGTAGTAGACACAGTACAAGTATTCATAGTATTCCATAGTAGTATTTACAGAAATAGTATCTTCCCCATCCAGTTCCAGGTTGTGTTGCAGTAAGAGTAGTAACAGTAGTAACAGCAGCAGCAGTATATTACAATATTTGCAGTAGTATTATTTGCAGTAGTAATAGTTTCAGTAGTCGTAGTTGCAGTAGTCGTAGTTGCAGTAGTCGTAGTTGCAGTAGTAGTAATTGCAGTACTAGTATTAGCAGTAGTAGTAGTAGTTGCAGTAGTAGTAGTAGTTGCAGTAGTACTAGATGCAGTAGTAGTAGTAGTTGCAGTAGCAGTAGTAGTTGCAGTAGTAGTAGTAGTAGTTGCAGTAGTGGTAGTAGTTACAGTAGTTGCAGTAGTAGTAGTAGTTGCAGTAGTGGTAGTAGTTGCAGTAGTAGTAGTAGTAGTTGCAGTGGTGGTAGTAGTTGCAGTAGTGGTAGTAGTTGCAGTAGTGGTAGTAGTTGCAGCAGTAGTGGTAGTAGTTGCAGCAGTAGTAGTAGTAGTTGCAGTAGTAGTAGTAGTAGTTGCAGTAGTGGTAGTAGTTGCAGTAGTGGTAGTAGTTGCAGTAGTAACAGTAGTAGCAGTGGTAACAGTAGTAGCAGTAGTTGCAGTAGTAGCAGTAGTTGCAGTAGTGGTAGTAGTTGCAGTAGTGGTAGTAGTTGCAGTAGTGGTAGTAGTTGCAGTAGTAGAGGTAGTTGCAGTAGTAGAGGTAGTTGCAGTAGTAGAGGTAGTTGCAGTAGTAGAGGTAGTTGCAGCAGTAGTAGTAGTAGTTGCAGTAGTGGTAGTCGTTGTAGTAGTTGCAGTCGTTGCAGTAGTAGTAGTTGCAGTAGTAGTAGTAGTAGTTGCAGTAGTGGTAGTAGTACAGTAGTTGCAGTAGTAGTAGTTGCAGTAGTAGTAGTTGCAGTAGTAGTGTAGTAGTAGTAGTAGTTGCAGTAGTAGTAGTTGCAGTAGTAGTAGTTGCAGTAGTAGTAGTAGTAGTTGCAGTATAGTGGTTTTAGTTTGCAGTAGTAGTTATAGTTGCAGTTGCAAGTATTAGGTTGTGGCAGTTTTGTAGTAGAGTGTGGCAGGTAGTGTCAGTAGTTGCAGTAAGTGTAGTAGTAAGTTGCAGTAGTAGTATAGTAGTTTAGCAGTAGTGGTAGTTTTCAGTAGTTTCAGTAGTGCAGTAGTAGTAAAGTTGCAGTAGTAGTAGTAGTTGCAGTAGTAGTAGTGGTTGCAGTAGTAGTAGCTATTAGTTGCAGTATAGTAGTTGGAGTAAGTTGCAGTAGTGTAGTGAGTTGCAGAGGTAGTAAGTAGTTGCCAGTAGTACGTTACCTGTCCAGTTCCATGACGCTACACGTATCGTCGTGCTGATATCCGAGCGCTCACGATGTATTTTTCCGTTGGAGAAAAGTGACGCAGGCAACGCCATATTTATGCTCGTGCAGCTCAGCAATCTGAGCGCTTCAGTGACCTCCCATGCGCGCAACCGGCCATGTGACCTGAAAGACTTCTGAAAGATCAAACATGTGACCACTCTGAAAGATCAAGGCATGTGATCGCTCTGAAAGAATCAAACATGTGACTGCCCTGAAAGATCCAAACATGTGACCGGCCTGAAAGATCATAACACAGATAAAGACATGCTGAACCAACTCTGAAAGGAATCAAACTGTACCCTGCTGAGAGCTCAAACATTGTGACCGACTCTGAAAGAATCAAACATGTGAACCGCTCTGAAGACATCAACCAAGATAAAACTGTGACTATCTTGGAAAGGATCGAAAAGTGACCTTCTAGAGATAACACAGTTGACCGCTCTGAAAGTCAATCATGTGACCACTCTGAGAGACAAACATGTGACCTCTAGAGACAAAGGTGAACCTCTAAGGAAGAGCCATTCAAACATGTGACCGCTCGAGAAGATCAAAAAGCGCATGAAGATCAAACATGATATGTACCACTCTCTGAAAGATAAACACTGTAGACCCTCAGAGATCAAGGACATGTCCTGCTGCTGAAAGATCGAAACGGATAAACATGTGACCCACTCGAAAGATCAACATGATCAGTGATCCACAGTGCTCTGAAAGATCAAACATGTGACCTTCTGAAATCAAATAAGGTCGCTGAAAGATCAAGACATGTGATGACCCTCTGAGAGATCAAACATGTGACCGCTCTGAAAGATCAAACATGTGACCGCTCTGAAAGATCAAACATGTGACCGCTCTGAAATATCAAACACGGATAAAACATGTGACCACTCTGAAAGATCAAACATGTGACCACTCTGAAATGTCAAACATGTGACCGCTGTGAAAGATCAAACATGTGACCCTCTGAGAGATCAAACATGTGACCGCTCTGAAAGATCAAACACGGATAAAACATGTGACCACTCTGAAAGATCAAACATGTGACCACTCTGAAAGATCAAACATGGATAAAACATGTGACCACTCTGATCTTTCAGAGTGGTCACATGTTTGATATTTCAAACATGTGACCACTCTGAAAGATTAAACACAGATTAAACATGTGACATGAGAGTAAATAAACGGTAAACAGACAGCAGTTATGTGATAAAGGCACTGACCTCTCCTGTGACCACATATTTCCCGTCCGGAGAAAAGGCCAAAGTGGTGATGGCTTTTCTGAAACAAACAGTTCAAGCAGTTTCAGGGGATGAAGAGCGAGTCCAAACTGAGCTTTAAAGAAAAATCCAAATGTGATTCAGATCGAACCTGATCAAACGTCCAAGTGTGGAGGACATTCTATCTCTACATATTCTAATATCTATTATTTAACAATTGCACCGACTCAAAGGTTTCTTTTACCTGGAGGAGTTGAAAATGTGCTGCTGTTTGTTCTTCCGAGGGTTGAGCAGAACCACCACACACCTGCAACACATTCCATCAAAGGATCAGCAGCAAGAACTAAAGGGTTCTCAGCCTCAGACTTTGCTTTATATTTAAGTCTCATATTTATATTTTTATGTTTTAGTTCAGAATATTGGCTAAATGATATCAACTGATTGATCATTCGTATGGCTTTCTTTTCTATTGTTTCCCCATCTCAGCGCAACAGCTTAGATATGACAAAACCAGTATAACACCAGTATAATAACAGCATTATAACAGTATAATAACACGTCGGTGTCATCCCTCATTCGTGCAGGAGGGTTCCATTGTAGAAAAAGATGATCTAAGAGTCATTCTCAATCTGTGAAACAAGTCTGCAAAGAACTTTAAGACAACACAAAGTCCCTGTTTATTTCAAACCAGGGAACACGTTAGGACAGAAACTGGTCCACCAGAAGGACAAGATGCCTACACAAAAGCAGAGCAATGTAGTGTATTCCATCCAATGCAGTGAAGAAAGTTGTAAAGAGCGCCACATAGTGAGACTCGAGCTCAGGACCCCAGAGCGCTGTGCATCTTCATCTCAAAGCCACAAACCACTCTATTGAAGACAGTGAGGAGAAGGTTCTGAGCAGGAGAAGAGATGGTTTGAAAGAGGAGTTAAGGAGGATTTAAGGAGGAGTTAAGGAGGAGTTAAGGAGGAGTTAAGGAGGAGTTAAGGAGGAGTTAAGTGGAAGTTAAGGGGAGTTAAGGAGGAGTTAAGGGGAGAGTGGGAGTTAAGGAGGAGTTAAGGAGGAGTTAAGGGGAGTTAAGGGGGAGTTTAAGGGGGAGTTAAGGGAGAGCTAAGGAGGCCATCTTTGTTAAAAAAGAGAATCCTTCCTTAAATCGTAATGGAGGTTTAAGATTCAACCTTCCAGTTGTTTATAATGGTCTGCTGAAACCATGGAGACGCCCTGGGCATTCTGATGCTAATCAGGCACTCAAGGAGAGGGAGCCAAAGTCAGTGTACAATAGGCCCATCCCATTTGGTTTCAATGGCCCATTATCAGGGTTCCCGCCCTGTGGGCGGGGCTTTCACAGAGGAGGATATAAAACCTGAGTTCTCAGACTTGTTTCACAGATTGAGAATGACTCTTGGATCAGAGTCGAAACGTTTATTTTTTCTAAAACAGAGTCCAGATGAAACAACTGAATCTTTTTCTACAAAAGGTATAATTGACATGTTTTTAGTAGAGCTTGACATTCAGACTTTATTCCTCCGACTCACATGACTCTGACAGAAAACACACCCAGGATCAAAATGTCTCACACACACGCACACACACGCACACACACACACACGCACACACACGCGCACGCACACACGCGCACCTCCTCTGTTCCTTCTCCCTCTTCTGTCGTTCCTCATGGCGAGTGACTCACTTTGTCCGTTCACACTTTTATAAACAGTCCTCCACAACCTCCAGAGGTTTCACTTACAGCGTGTGCAGACGTGCAGACCTTCTACGCACGAGACTTTCCACCTGAAGTCTGATTTCTCACCATCAAAGGGCTTGTTGCCGTGAAGGTGCAACAAACAACAAAATAATATTAAGAATAGTCTTGGTCTGAATATATACATGATTTACAGTTGATCCGAATAGTGCAAAAAGTGAGCAGTGATTGGTTATTGGATGAATAACTGTTCAAGTGGGAGGAGTTAAGTGTTCATGGGTCCAATGGCAGAGGGAAAGAAACTGTTCTTGTGGCCGGAGGTTCTGGTCCGGATGGACCGTAGCCTCCTGCCGGAGGGGAGTGGCCTCCTGCCGGAGGGGAGTGGCCTCCTGCCTGAGGGGAGTGGCTCAAATAGTCCATGTCCAGGGTGAGAAAGGTCAGCTGTGATCCGACCTGCTCTTCCCAGAACCCTGGAGACGTACAGGTCCTGCAGAGATGGAAGTCTTCTCAGCAGGGGGCGCCGTAGTCTTCTCAATATTTTATTAAATATTTATTAAAGCTCATAAATCTGAGCTTTCAAGGGGATTCATATCTAAATTATACAAATGTTTTCACAACAGTTAAAACTCTGCTGAGTACATGAAGGGTAAATGGGAAAGAGAGGGTCACTTTGTTCTGGCAGATGAAGAGTGGGAAAGTAGATGTACATCTCAGTGGAAAGCCACAAAGTCACATGTTTGGAGGGAATTCTGTTGGAAAAGTGTGTCTCGCTTCTTCATAACTCCAGGTCAAAGTGCACATGACTCACAGGGAAATGCAGACTGTTGGAGAGGCTGTGGCAGCAGGAGGAAAACCACTGTCATGTGTTTTGGGATTGTCCTGTTGCTCACAAGTTTTGGACCGAGATCAATAAAGCTTTGCAGACAATGTATGACATCACCATCCCACTGGACTTCAGAACTGTATTTGGGCCTCAGGACTCCTGCCATGGACACAAGCAGCAGTTCTCGCTGGAGCATCCTCCTGCTGCAGTGAAAAAGGCCCTCACAAAAAACGGATGACACAAAATGCACCGATGATCAAGGACTGGACTGACATTCAGAAAATGGAAAAGATCACATTTGGACTTGATTTGAAAATGGACAAATTTGTCGGCCCAGGCCCTGGTCCCGGCCCTGGTCCCGGCCCTGATCCCGGCCCTGGTCCCGGCCCCGGGCTGGGGGACAGAGCCAGAAGGTTTCAGATGCCAGTTTTGGATCAGATGTTAAAGCGACTTCACAGCATCAGAACGCAGCATTACATCAGCATGAGCCAATCAGAGCGGGCGCTGAGGTGTCGGCTCCGCCCTGCAGGTAAAACACGACACGTCTTTGATGTGGCGTGAAGACTGACCTCACCTCCGCTCGGGAAACTCACAAAACACGGAGTGAAACACAAACCTGTGACCTCACTTTAGTGCGATTCTTATTCAACGAGAGAAAACACGAGTCTTCTGTTCTCATGACCTGAAGTCTTCTGCCCTGAAACACGGCTCGAGTCTCTGTTCTCATGACCTGAAGTCTTCTGCCCTGAAACTCGACTCGAGTCTCTGTTCTCATGACCTGAAGTCTTCTGCCCTGAAACATGGCTCGAGTCTCTGTTCTCATGACCTGAAGTCTTCTGCCCTGAAACACGGCTCGAGTCTCTGTTCTCATGACCTGAAGTCTTCTGCCCTGAAACAATACTCATGTCTCTGTCGGATGTTAAACTTTAGCCAAACGCAGATAATGATAATGATAATGATAATAATAATTATTATTATCATTATCATTATCATTATTATTATTATTATTATTATTATTATTATTATTCAGATAAACTCAAGTTACCAAAGAGGAATTCCAAGATGATGTAAATTTTCAAGTCCAAAGTCAGAAACTCCGAAACTCTTTAAACTGTAATACTGGAGCGTCCCACAAGGCAGTGAACTCGGACCGTTACTTTTCCTCTTTATATTAAGGATGTGTGAGAGTTTTCGGACTCTTAGGCCCGTCCTGATGTAAACATGAGGAACACAAAACTGTCCTCTGACCTGGAGTTTATTTAGCAATGTCCGTTTGAGAATAATGTGTTCATGTTTGTTTGCAGCGCTGAACGAAAAACTGAAAATGAATGGATCAGTCTAGATTTTTCTACAATGAATGATCCAGGACGGTGTGTGTGAACGTGTGAGTGTGTGTGTGTGTGTGAACGTGTGTGAATGTGTGTGAGTGTGAATGTGTGAGTGTGAATGTGTGTGTGTGAACGTGTGAGTGTGAATGTGTGTGTGTGAACGTGTGAGTGTGAATGTGTGTGTGTGTGTGTGTGTGGTGAGTGAATGTGTGAATGTGTGTGTGTGAATGTGTGTGTGTGTGAGTGAATGAATGTGTGTGAGTGTGAAATGTGGTGTGTGTGAACGTGTGTGTGTGTGTGTGTGTGTGAATGTGTGGGTGAATGTGTGGTGAGTGTGAATGTGTGTGTGTGTGAACGTGTGAGTGTGAATGTGGTGGTGTGTGAATGTGTGTGAATGTGTGTGTTGAGTGATGAATGTGTGTGAGTGTGAAATTGTGTGTGTGAACGTGTGAGTGGTGAATGTGTGTGTGAATGTGTGTGTGTGAAATGTGTGAGTGAATGTGAGTGAATGTGTGTGGGGTGTGTGATAGTGAATGTGGTGAATGTGTGTGTGTGTGAGAGTGTGTGTGTTGTGTGTGTGTGTGTGTGTGAATGTGTGTGTGTGAGTGAATGAATGTGTGGTGAGTGTGAATGTGTGTGTGTGGTGTGTGTGTGTGTGTGTGAACGTGTGAGTGTGAATGTGTGAGTGGAATGTGTGTGGTGTGGGTGTGTGGGTGTGTGAGTGAATGTGTGAATGTGTGTGTGTGAATGTGTGTGGTGAGTGAATGAATGTGTGGTTGAAGTGGGGTGAATGTGTGTGTGTGTGTGTGTGTGAACGTGTGAGTGAATGTGTGAGTGAATGTGTGAGTGAATGTGTGTGGGTGTGTGAGTGAATGTGTGTGTGTGTGTGTGGTGTGTGTGAATGTGTGTGTGTGAGTGAATGAATGTGTGTGAGTGTGAATGTGTGTGTGTGTGTGGTGTGTGTGTGTGTGTGAAGTGTGTGTGAATGTGTGTGTGAATGTGTGAGTGAATGTGTGAGTGAATGTGTGTGGGTGTGTGAGTGAATGTGTGATGTGTGTGTGTGTGTGTGTGTGTGTGTGTGAATGTGTGTGTGTGAGTGATGAATGTGTGTGAGTGTGAATGTGTGTGTGTGAACTGTGTGAGTGAATGTGTGAGTGAATGTGTGAAGTGAATGTGTGAATGTGTGTGTGTGTGTGGTGTGTGTGTGTGTGTGTGTGATATGTGTGTGTGAAAAGCAGAAATCTCCCTTCATTCTCTTTGGATGATTCTGTCTCTTTCAGATCATTTTTATTAAAGATAAAAACTCTCTAATTTACCAGCTGAAGAAACTGAACAGGACTGAACCAGGACTGAACCAGGTTGAACTGAACCAGGGTCTGACCAGGAACCAGGGTCTGAACCAGGGTCTGAACCAGGGTCTGAACCAGGACTGAACCAGGACTGAACCAGGTCTGAACCAGGTCTGAACCAGGACTGAACCAGGTCTGAACCAGGTCTGAACCAGGGTCTGAACCAGGTCTGAACCAGGACTTTTTTAAATGACAGTTCTGTTTTAAATGACACATTCCATTTCCCACACACTGCATGACTGAGATTCTTCTGCACGCGCTCAGATCCACCCACTGGCCCATTTCGCTCCACTGAACTCTCGTCTCATTTCTTAAGTGAGACAATCAAACGCACCAATCACAGCCCAGCACCAGGACACGGAGGGCTGTGATTGGACGCTGCGCTGGAGGCTCGAAGGTAGCGGCCAATCAGAGCACAGGATACATCAGAACACTGTTTTACAGGATAAACAGTCCCAATTCAGAGAGTGAACGGCCGCTAAACAAGGAGCAAACAACAACAACAACAACAATAATACTAATAATACTAATAATGATTATAATGATGATGATAATAATGATAATAATGATAATAATAATAATGATGATAATAATAATGATATCATCATTATAATCATTATTATTAATAATAAAAATAATAATAATAATAACAATAATGATAATAATAATAATAATAATAATAATATAATACTGATCCTTTTCATTCTCTTTGAGTGGAAAACAAAATAAATGAATCACTGACAGTTCAAGGGTTCAAGACTTTAAGTTAAGGTTAGTGTCCAGGCATGTTCTTCATCATCATGTTCTTCATCATCATGTTCATCATCATGTTCTTCATCATCATGTTCATCATCATGTTCTTCATCATCATGTTCATCATCATGTTCTTCATCATCATGTTCTTCATCATCATGTTCTTCATCATCATGTTCTTCATCATCATGTTCATCATCATCATGTTCATCATCATGTTCTTCCTCATCATGTTCATCATCATCATGTTCTTCATCATGTTCCTCATCATCATGCTAATCATCCTCATATTCATCATCATGCTCATCATCATGTTCTTCATCATCATCATCCCCATCGTACACTTTCCTCACATGGCTCCTCCCAAAAAAAAAAAGCCTAGTGCTGCAATGCAGCTGTGAGTCTGGACACTGTGTTCTGAGACTAAAGCAGGTCTAAAGCAGGTCTAAAGCAGGTCTAAAGCAGGTCTAAAGCAGGTCTAAAGCAGGTCTAAAGCAGGTCTAAAGCAGGTCTAAAGCAGGTCTAAAGCAGGTCTAAAGATAAAGCAGATCTAACAGGCAGTCCTAAAGCAGGTCCTAAAGCAGGACTAAAGCCAAGACTAAAGCGGTTCTAAAAGCGTCGGTCTTAAGCGGGTCGTAAAGCGGGTCTCTAAAGCGGTCTAGAAGCGGGGTCTTAAAGGCGGTCTAAGCGTCTTAAGCGGACGTCTAAAGCGGTCTAAAGCGGGTCTAAAGCCGGTTCTAAAGCAATAGAATTCAAAAGATAACGTTGCAGGGTCTAACGCTGGCTCTAAAGCGGGTCTAAGCGGGCTAATAGCAAGTCTAAAGGCAGGACTAAAGCAGACTAAAGCGGATCAAACCAGCGCCTAAAAGCCAGGTCTAAACCTGGTCTAAACCTGTTCCTAAAGCAGGTCCTAAAAGCAGGACTAAGCAGTCTTAAAAGCAGTCTTAAAGCACGGTCTAAAGCAGGTCTAACCAGGTCTAAAACTCGGTCTAAACCAGGACTGAACCAACTGAACCAGGACTGAACTTCTAGACTGAACCAGGACTAAAGCATGGTCCAAACCAGGTCTAAAGCAGACATTAAACAGGTCTAAAGCAGGACTAAAACAGGTCTAAAGCAGGACTAAAAGCAGGACTAAAGCAGGACTTAAAACAGGTCTAAAGCAGGACTAAAACCAGGTCTAAAGCAGACTAAAGCAGGTCTAAAGCAGTCTAAAGCAGGACTAAAGCAGGACTTAAAAGCAGGTCTACAGCAGGACTAGCAGGTCTAAAGCGGGGTCTAAAGCGGGTCTTAAAGCAGCGTCTTAAAGCAGGTCTAAAGCAGGTCTACAAGCAGGTCGTACAACCAGGACTGAACCAGGACTAAAGCAGGGATCCAAACCCAGTCTAAAGCAGGACCCTAAAACAGGTCTAAAGCAGGACTAAAACAGGTCTAAAGCAGGTCTAAGGCAGGTCTAAAAGTAGGATCTACAAAGGCAGGGTCTAAAGCAGGTCCTAAAGGCAGGTACTAAAGCAGACACATAAAGCCCAGCGACCTTAAAGCGGGTCTAAAAGCGGCGTCTAAAGCGGTCTGAAAGCGGTGTCTAAAGCGGGTCTCAAAGCGGGTCTTAAACGGGTCTAAGCGGCGTCTAAAGCGGGGCGGTCTAAAGCGGGGCTAAAGCGGCGTCTAAAGCGTCTAAAGCGGGTCTAAAGCGGGTCTAAAGCGGGTCTAAAAGCGGGTCTAAAGCAGTTTCTAAGCAGGACTGAAAGCAGGACTAAGAGCAGGTCTAAAGCAGGTCTAAAAGCAGGTCTAAAACCTGGTCTAAACCTGGTCTAAAAGCAGAGGTCTAAAAGCAGGACTAAAGCAGGTCTAAAGCAGGTCTACAAGGCAGGTCTAAAGCAGGGTTCTAAACCAGGTCTAAACCAGGTCTAAAACAGGTCTAAAGCAGGACTAAAAACAGGTCTTTAAAGCAGGACTAAAGGCAGGACTTTAAAGCAGAGACTAAAACAGTCTAGAAGCAGGACTTAAAAGCAGCGTCTAAAAGCAGGGACTAAAGCCAGGTCTCATAGCAGGTCAAAGCAGCGACTAAAGCAGGACCTAAACAGTCTACAGCAGGACTAAGCAGGTCTAAAGCGGGGTCTTAAAGCGGGGGTTAAGCAGGTCTAAAGCCAGCAGGTCTAAAGCAGGTCTAAAAAGCGTCTAAACCCAGGACTGAACCATGACTAAAGCAGGTTGCCAAAACCACGCGTACTAAAGCAGATAAAACAGGTCTAAAGCAGGACTAAAACAAGTGGTCTAAAGCAGGGACTAAAGCCAGAGGACTAAAGCAGGACTTAAAACAGGTCTAAAGCAGGACTAAAACAGCTCTAAAGCAGGACTAAAGCAGGGTCTAAAGCAGGTCTAAAGCAGGACTAAAGCAGGAACTAAGCAGTCCTAAAGCAGACTACAAGCAAGGTCTAAAGCAGGTCAAAGCAGGACTAAAGCAGCGTCTAAAGAGGTTCTAAGAGCAGGACACTAAAGCAGGGTACTTAAAGCAGGACAAAGCAGGTCTAAAGCAGCGTCTAATAGCAGTGACTGAAAGCAGGACTAAAGCAGGTCTAAAAGCAGGTCTAAAGCAAGTCTAAACCTTGTGTTCTAAACCTGTCTAAAACCCTGCGTCTAAAGCAGTCTAAAGCCAGGTCTAACAGCAGGTCCTACCCTGCGCTGCTCGATCCTACTATAAGCAGGCACTAAAGCAGGTTCTTAAAGCAGCGTCTAAAGCGGTCTAAAGAGTGACTAAAAGGCAGGTCTAAGCAGGACTGATGAACCAGGACTGAACCAGGACTGAACCAGGACTAAAGCAGGTCCAAACCAGATCTAAAAGCAGGACTAAAACAGGTCTAAAGCAAGACTAAAGACAAAAACAGGTTAAAGCAGGTCTAAAGCAGGTCTAAAGCAGGTCTAAAAGCAGCAGTCTATAAAAGCAGGTCTTAGCAATCGACAGCCGTTGCAGAACAAGGTCCGAACCAGGTCTAAACCAGAACTGAACCAGGATTCTAAAACCAGGTCCGAACCAGGTCTCCAAACCAGGTCCAAACCAGGCCTAAACCAGGCCTAAACCAGGCCTAAAACCAGGCCTAAACCAGAGGCCTAAACCCAGGCCTAAACCAGCCATAACCAGGTCTAAACCAGGTCTAAACCAGGCCTAAAACACGGACTAAACCAGGCCTAAACCAGGCCCTAAACCCAGGCCTAAACCAGGCCTAAAACAGGACTAAACCAGGCCTAAACCAGGAAGCTAAACCAGGACTGAACCAGGCCTAAAACCAGGTCTAAACCAGGACTGAACCAGGCCGTAAACCAGGGCCTACAACCAGGCCTAAACCAGGCCTAAACCAGGCCTAAACCAGGTCTCTTTAGTCCCATGTGAACAGTACTTGAGGTGTTGCTCTGTAGACACATGATGCTTCTAATCAGCTCTGATCCAATAATCCCATCAGCAACAACAGCTAATGCTAATGCTAAAACCTACTGTAGGACCCAGACCCCAAGACCTGACCCAGACCCAAAATGTTCTAAATTATTATTCTGAAAAGAGAAAATTTTTAAAAAATATGAAACATGACAATACGCAAAAAGAGTGATTAACCAAACAAGACCAAATGCAATTGTCATCTGAATCTTGAAAAAAAAAAAAGTACATTTACACGTACTTAATAACATAAGAACAAAAGACACAATTAGGAACTCAAATAACCCCAGTTTTGAAAATACAAGACACAATCAAAAGATTAAAGAACACTAAATCTCCAGGAGACGATGGGTTCACCTCGGAGTGGTCTGGAAGCTCTAAAGACACACTCCTTTAACTATTGGTCACTTTGACCTGGGCTTTAAAAAGCTCAGAACCTCCGAGTGTGAAAGAAAGCCATCCTGTCCTTCAGACCTAAAGAGGGGAAGGACCAACATGACTGTGCCTCATATAGACCAACCTCAGTTCTGAATGTGGACTATCGTTTAATACTCCTCAATTATGTCCAAAAAAGAACGGACCAAATCCTCCCAAATGTGATCCACAAAGATCAGACCGGATTTATGACCCAACGACAAACACAAGACAACATCAGACCATCTTTACACACAATGAGCCAAATACTCTTTCACACACAACAACACAAAGCTGTATCTTCATCCGAATAACTCTCGTCTGGACTCTGAGAAGGTTTGGATTCTGTCAGCTGGACTTATTTATTTAAAGTGCGGATGGTCCAACATCAAGAATTAAAATCAATGGTCATCTGACAGATCCACTGACTCTGGAAAAGGATAGGTGAGGCAGGGCTGTGCCTGGTCCCTCCCATTTGTATTTGGAACCATTGGCCCAATTTAGAAACCGCCACTAGACAATAAAAAAAAAACTCATGATGTTACAAATCGATGGGACGGAACATAAAACTGCCTGCTGCAGATGATGTTCTATTGTATTTGACTCCAAAACCAGATGTTTCCATGTCCAGTGTGATGACTTTTCTTCAAGAAGTTGGTCCAATGTCTGGATACAAATGAAATTTTCTTCCTTACTGTTCAGTGATTGGACATCGTGATGGGGCGGCAAGCAGTATATATCGATACTGACAAACTTACCCATTTAAAGGGGACTATCAACAATAACAACTATCCTCCTCTTTGCTCCACTTTATAGAAAAATCTTGAAAAATAGACTCTGATCCAGACTTAAGTCTAAGGCAAAGGATTGAAACTATAAAAATGTATGTTTTTGTATTTCTCCATCTGTTCCAGACTCTCCTGATTTCCATCTCATAAACCGGCTGTTTGAGTGGAATAAAACAATCTATAGATTTGTGTGGCAACGAAAAGAAACCTCCAAACTGATTCTAAACTATAGGGGGCGGGGCTTGCCTTGTCTGAAAATGACTTTTATTTCAGCTCCAATCAGAGCGTTGCTGGGACAAAGACTTGTGACCAAGAATATGAAGCTCAATGGAAACATACTGAGAGTAATGTAGTGCCGGGGGTTCCTGTGCAGGCCTGACTTTCAACGGGAATAATAGATAAAAAATATTTAAATGTATTGATTGATTTTAGTGCAAGCCACTACTGAATATATTCAAAACAAGAGGGAAAAAGAGAAGGTCATCTTGTTTTGACAGATGAAGAGTGGGAAAGTGTGAGAACATCCCAGAGGAGGAGCTCAAAGTCACATGTTTGGAGGGAATTCTGTTGTAAAAATGTGTCTCGTTTCTTCAAAACTCCAGGTCAAAGTGCTCATTATTCACAGGGAAAAGTGCAAAACTGTTGGAGAGAGAAACCAGCGCCACCAGGAGGCAAACCAACTCCCACGTGTTCTGGGACTGTCCTGTTTGCTCACAAATATTGCTGACTGAAGTTCACAAAGCACTGTAGACTGTGTGTGCGTGTGTGTGTCTGTGTGTGCGTGTGTGTGTGTGTGTGTGTGTGTGTGTGTGCGCTTGTGACTGTATGTTTCCAGTGCGTGTGTGTTGCTGTTGTGTAAGAGTGTG
This sequence comes from Chaenogobius annularis, assembly GCA_015082035.1. Taxonomy (NCBI): domain Eukaryota; kingdom Metazoa; phylum Chordata; class Actinopteri; order Gobiiformes; family Gobiidae; genus Chaenogobius; species Chaenogobius annularis. The sequence continues at coordinate 167,218 of BJKM01000585.1, read as the reverse complement.
TGTCTGCGGTGTTGTGTTGTGTGTGTGTGAAATTGTGTGTGTGTCTGTGTGCGTGCTCTGTGTGTGCGTGTGCGTGTGTGTGTGAATGTTGTGTTGTTGTGTGTGTCTGTGTGTGCGTGTGTGCGTGTGCGTGTGCGTGTGCTGTGTGTTGTGTGTGTGTGTGCTCTGATGTGTGGTGTCTGTGTGTGTGTGTCTGTGTGTGCTGTGTCTGTTGTGTCGTCATGTGTCTGTGTGTGTGTGTGTGTGTCTGTGTCTGTGTCTTGTGTGTGTGTGTCGTGTCTTGTGTCTGTGTGTGTGTGTGTGTCTGTGTGTCTGTGTGTGTGTGTGTGTGTGTCTGTGTCTGTTGTGTCAGTTTGTGTTCTGTGTCTGTGTGTGTGTGTCTGTGTGTTCTGTGTGTGTGTGTGGTGTCTGTGTGTGTGTGTCTGTCTGTGTGTCTGTGTGTCTGTGCGTGTGTCTGTGTGTCTGTGTGTGCTGTGTGTCTGTGTGTGCTGTGTGTGTGATATGTGTCTGTGTGTGTCGTGTGTGTGGTGGCTGTGTGTTTGTCTGTGGTGTGTGTGTGGGTCTTGTGTGTGTGTGTGTCTGGAATGTGTGTAACTGATGTGTGTGTCTGTGTGGGCATATATATGTGTGTGTGTGCATTGTGTGTCTGTGTGTGTGTGTGTGTCACATCTGTGTCTGTGATGTGTCTGTTGTCTGTGTGTGAGCATGTGTCTGTGTATGTGTGCGTGTGTAGTGTGTGTGTCTGTGTGTGTGTCATGTTGTCTGTGTGTGTGTGTCTCTGTGTCTGTGGTGTGTGTGGGTGTCTGTTGGTGTGTGTGTGTGTGTGATGGTGTGTGTGTGACTGACCCGGCTGGATAACGCGAGCAGTCCGGTCCTCGGGTCACAGACAGAGCCTCTGTTTCCTGCTGCTGTGAATGCCCAAGAACCTTCTCCAGACTCACCTGGAAAAACACAAAAATACCAGATATAAATGTAAGATATTAATCCCAACTCCATATAAGACCCCAGGAGCGACCTCTGACCCCGGGAGCCACCTCTGACCCCCAGGAGCCAACCTTTGATCCCAAGGAGCAACCCTGCTGACCCCCCTGACCCCAGGAGCCACCCCAGGAGCCACCCCTGACCACCCCGACCCCATTGATTAAATAATATTAATAACAATAATTGATATGTTATCTCTTCCTCCCTCCCTCCTCCTCCTCATCTACCCCTTTCATCTCCATCCTCCCTCCTCTCCTTCCCTCCCTCTCCTTCATCTCCCTCCCTTCTCTCCCTCCTCTTCCTCGTCTCCGCCTTTCATCTCCTCCTTCCTCCTCTTCCTCGTCTCCCTCTTCATCTCCCTCCTTCCTCTTCCTCCCTCCTCTCCTTTCTCTCCCTCTTCCTCTCCTCCCCCTCTCCTTCATCTACCTCTTTCATCTCCTCCATCCTCCCTCCCTTCTCTCCCTCCTCTTCCTCCCTTTCTCCTTCCCTCTGCTTCCTCCCTTCTCTCCCTTCCCTCCCACCTTCCTCCCTTCCCTCCCTCCTTCCTCCCTTCTCTCCCTCCTCTTCCTCCCCTTCTCTCCCTCCTCTCCCTCTCGTTCCATCGGTCACTCACCATCTCGAGGTTTCATTGTCGCACCTGAGCATGTCATCGGCCTCTCATTCAAATCAATAGGGCAGCTCAGGTTCAGCCTCACTCTGTTAGCCACGACGCTAGCGTTAGCTCCAGTGTTTTACAGCCCGAGCTAGTGTGTTTGTGAGGGTAGCGTTAGCTTTAGCGTCACTGGTGACTCTTCACATCTTCTCTCTCTCTCTCCTCTCTCTCTCTTCTCTTCTCTCTCTCTCCTCTCTCCTCTCTCTCTCCTCTCTCTCTCTCTCTCTCTCTCTCTCCTCTCTCTCCTCTCTCTCTCTCTCTCTCTCTCTCTCCCTCCTCTTCTCGCTCTCTCTCTCTCTCTCCCTCTCTCGCTCTCTCTTCGCTCTCTCTCTCTCTCTCTTCTCCGCTCTCTCTCTTCGTACTCTCTTCTCTCTTCTCTCTCTCTCGCTCTCTCTCTCTCACGCACTCTCTCTCTCCTCTTGTCGCTCTCTCTACTCTCTCTCTCTCTCTTCTCCTCCTCTCTCTCGCTCTCTCTCTCTCTCCTCTCTCTCATCTCTCTCTCCTCTCCTTCGCTCTCTCTCTTCTCTCGCTCTCTCTCTCTCTCCCTCTCTCTCCTCTCCTTCGCTCTTCTCTCTCTCTCCTCCTCTCTCTCTCTCTCGCTCTCTCTCTCCTCTGCTCTCGCTTCTCTCTCTCTCTCTTCCCGCTCTCTCTCTCTCCTTTGCTCTCTCTCTCCTCTGCTCTCGCTCTCTCTCTCCCCGCTCCGCACCTCCTCTCTCCGCTCTCTCTCTCCCCGCTCTCTCTTCTCTCCCTCCCTCTCTCTCTCTCTCCTCCCCTCTCTCTCTCTCTCTCCTCCCCCTCCCTCTCTCTCTCCTCTCTCTCACGTCCCTCCCTCTCTCTCCGCTCTCTCTCTCGCTCCTCTCTCCTCTCTCTTCTCCCGCTCTCTCTCTCTCCTCTCTCTCTCTCTTCGCTCTCTCTCTCCTCTCTCTCTCTCCGCTCTCTCTCTCTCGCTCTCTCTCTCTCTCTCCCCCCTCTCTCTCGTTCCTCCCTCTCTCAGCCTTCTCTCTCTCTCTTCGCTCCTCTCTTCTCGCTCTCTCTCCTCGCTCTCTCTCTCTCTCGCTCTCTCTCTCTCCTCTGCTCTCTCTTCTCTCTCCTCCGCTCTCTCTCTCTCCTCTCCTCTGCTCTCGCTCTCTCTCTCCCCGCTCTCGCACTCTCTCTCTCTTCCACCCGCTCTCTCTCTCTCTCCCCGCTCTCTCTCTCTCTCTCTCTCCCCCCTGTCCCCGCTCTCTCTCTCTCTCTCTCTCTCCCCCGCCCTCTCTCTCTCTCTCTCCCCGCTCTCGCACTCTCTCTCCCTCTCTCTCTCTCCTCTCTCTCTCCCCCCTCTCTCTCTCTCTCTCTCTCCTCTGCTCTTGCTCTCTCTCTCTCTCTCTCTCCCCGCTCTCGCCACTCTCTCTCTCTCTCTCTCTCTCTCTCTCTCGCTCTCTCTCCTCTCCCCGCTCTCTCTTCTCTCTCTCTCCTCTGCTCTTGCTCTCTCTCTCTCTCTCTCCCCGCCTCTCGCACTCTCTCTCTCTCTCTCTCTCTCTCTCTCTCGCTCTCTCTCTCTCTCCCCGCTCTCTCTCTCTCTCTCTCGCTCTCTCTCTCTCTCTCTCCCCTGCACTCTCTCTCTCTCTCTCTCTCTCTCTCCCGCTCTCTCTCTCTCTCTCTCGCTCGCTCTCTGCTCTCTCTCCCCGCTCTCTCTCTCCCCCTCTCGCCACTCTCTCTCTCGCTCTCTCTCCCCGCTCTCTCTCTCCCCGCTCTCGCACTCTCTCTCTCGCTCTAAACTGAGCAGGTCACATGATCTCTAAAGAGTCTTAAAACATCTCCTCAAACCTGGGATTACAGAATTCTAAAGTAAAAGTCAAACCAAAGTGACATAAGAGCGTCACAAGTCTAATAGTGCGTTCAGACCGCGGCGTCCAAATTCGCGCTTGACGGCCGAGTTGAACGGGCGTCCCAAATATAAACCCTCCGCAGCAGACGCGTGTCCAAGGCGTCAGCGCACATGCTCAGTGGCGTTGTGTCCTACGGCAGTTCAGGTTAAGAGAGTGGCTCGGGGGCTTGTCAGGGTCCCGCAGATACTTCAGAGGTGAGCAGAGTTTTGGTCCTTCTTCCGGGTCGTGCGGAGGTACGTCACTGGCGCGTAGGCTCTGATTGGTTGCTGCGCTGCGTCTGCCGCAAAAAAGTTCAGCTTTCTCCAACTTTTCTGCGTTGGAGGCTTCTGGCCGCTCAAACGCCCCCGACACGCCGCATCCGACGCTCAAAACGCGCCGCAAAAACGCTGGATTCTCAGGACGCGCGTCCACATAAGACTTTGACAGTAAAATGGACGCTTTAACGCGGCGGTGAACGCTCCGTCTCTGACTACTGCAGAGGTTAGAATGTGATGTAAGCGACAGAGGGTCACCCTGTTCTAAAGTAACCTACGGTGTGCCACAGGGGTCAGTACTCGGACCAATTCTCTTTCCTCTTTATAGGCTGCCGTTAGGTCAGACTGATCAAGCAGACAGACTTGGTGCTTGTGTGAAGGATATAACAACCTGGATGACACTTAATTATCTGCTTCTGAACCCTGAAAAAACCGAGGTCATCGCACTAGGCCCTAATCATCTACGAGACGCTTCATCTGAGCAGATAGTCCCACTGGACCACGTCAGTGTAGCCTCCAGCTCCACTGGAAGAAACCTTGGAGTCTTATTTGACCAAGAGCTCTCATTCAAAGCTCACATAAATCAAGCCTGTAAAACAGCCTATTTCCATCTGCGTAATGGAGCCAAAATCAGAAAAATCTGGCCTAAAAACGATGCTGAAAAACATGTCCATGCGTTTGGAACATCTCGATTAGACTCCTGTAACTCCTGCTGCAGCATGTCCTAAAAGCTCCATAAAAAGCTTTAACTGGCTCAAAACGCAGCAGCAAGATTACAACAGGAACTGAAAGAAGAGAGCAGATTAGGCCGGTGCTGGAGTCTCTTCACTGGCTCCTGTCGTGTTTAGAACCACATTTAAACTCCTCCTGACTTACAAAGCCATAAATGACCTGGCCCCTCCTACCTCTAAGATGCTATAGGACCTTATCATCCAAACAGAGCACTTCGCTGGACTTCTGGTGGTCCCAAGAGTCTCTAAAAGCTCCTCCTCGGCCTCTCTCTGGTTCTGGCTCCAGTGTTAATGTGATTTTGAGCGTTAGAAACATAAACTGAGCAGAACACACAGAGTGACAAAAGCCTCACACATGAATGAACCTGAACAACGAGAGAATAAGATGAGCCACAAACGAGGGTGGGAAACATGGAAATGTTCTCCAAACCTCAAATCAAAAATCATTTCATTTTTGTGCTTAAAGAACAGGAAAGTGGAGATATGGATCAGACAAAGGGAAGTGCAGTTTTGTGATTCTGTCAGAACGATAATGTGAAAGAACCGGTTCAGACCTGTCTTCACTTACAGCCGGAGGACAGGGAGGGCATCAGGCTTAACGTGAGCTAACCATAGAGCAGATGTTATGATGAATCTTTAGATTCATGTGATTCAGCTCTGAGTCTGTGGTGTTTGTCTAAAGTGAATTAAACTCTAACACAGAGACATTCATAACTCTAAATGTCACAAAAGAATCAACTATTTCTGATTTTCATCAGCAAAACATTTTATTCAGAAAACTTCTCTCCAGAAGCGGACCCTAAACCTGAAAACCGGACCCTAAACATGCGCTGGAGCCGGAGCCGTTGGACTGGTTTTCCTCTGAGTTTATCATCAGTGCAAACTTTAGGACGCTCCAAAACAAACACCAACATTTACACTCTTCAGGTGCTGGACCAGGGGCCAGGAACCAAGGGCCGGACCAGGGGCCAGGAACCAAGGGCCGGACCAGGGGCCGGACCAGGGGCCAGGAACCAAGGGCCGGACCAGGGGCCGGACCAGGGGCCAGGAACCAAGGGCCGGACCAGGGGCCGGGAACCAAGGGGCGGACCAGGGGCCGGACCAGGGGCCGGACCAGGGGCCGGACCAGGGGCCAGGAACCAGGGGCCGGACCAGGGGCCGGACCAGGGGCCAGGAACCAAGGGCCGGACCAGGGGCCGGACCAGGGGCCAGGAACCAAGGGCCAGGAACCAAGGGCCAGGAACCAAGGGCCGGACCAGGGGCCGGACCAGGGGCCAGGAATCAAGGGCCGGACCAGGGGCCGGGAACCAAGGGCCGGACCAGGGGCCAGGAACCAAGGGCCGGACCAGGGGCCGGGAACCAAGGGCCGGACCGTCCGGACCATAGACTGTGAGGTCTGAGATGTTTCAGTTTGTCTTTTTATAATAAACCCTGAGTTTGTCATGTAAAGTCACTTTTATGTCAAAGTCCAGAACCAGGTCTGAACCAGGTCTGAACCAGGTCTGAACCGGGTCTGAACCGGGTCTGGACACTCCGGAACCTGATCCAGTCCGGTCTGCAGGCCTCTGACCACTGCAGGTCCGTGCACCAGGCGCGTGCGCGCACACATAAACCGTAAATAAACCGTACCTTGGTCCCGAGCTGCTCCGGGAGTCTCGCGCTGCGTCGCTTCAGTTTGATGGAGTTGGACCTGAGCAGGCTCCGGATCCGACTGCGGATGGTCCCGTCTGCGGACATGTGTGCGGTGTGTCCCGGTCCCGCTGTGTGTGAGAGACCGGGGGACCTGCACCTGAGAGCGGCTTGTGTCTGCAGCTCTCCCCGGGTTCAGTGCGCAGTGCTCGGTCACTCTCCGGGGCTGTGTCGGTGCAGCTCCGGGGCTGAGTCCATGCTGTGCCCGGGCCTCAGAGCGCCTGTCCCGGCTCTGGGCCTGCTCTGGTCCGGGTCCTGGCTCTGGTCCTGGCTCTGGTCCGGGTTTGGCCCTGCTGTAGTCCTGCTGTGGTCCTGGATCTGGTCTGGACTCACACTCACGCAAACCGGCGTCAACACCGCAGCAGCTGACGCACACTTCCGCCAAACACTTTCACTGTAAAACCCACCGAGCTGCGTGACCGTCTGAGGGTCTGAGGGGTCTGAGGGTCTGAAGGTCTGAGGGTCTGAGGGTCTGAGGGTCTGAGGGTCTGAGGGTCCTAAGGGGTCTGAAGGACTGACTGAGGGTCTGAGGGTCTGAGGGGTCTGAGGGGTTGAGGGTCTGAGGGGTCTGAGGGGTCTGAGGTCTGAGGGGTCTGAAGGGTCTGAGGTCTGAGGGTCTGAGGGGTCTGAAGGGTCTGAGGGGTCTGAGGGTCTGAGGGGTCTGAGGGGTCTGAGGTCTGAGGGTCTGAGGGGTCTGAGGTCTGAGGGTCTGAGGGTCTGAGGGGTCTGAGGTCTGAGGGTCTGAGGGGTCTGAGGTCTGGGGGTCTGAGGTCTGAGGTCTGAGGGGTCTGAGGGTCTGGGGTCTGAGGGGTCTGAGGGGTCTGAGGTCTGAGGGTCTGAGGGGTTCTGAGGGTCTGAGGGGTCTGAGGGTCTGAGGGGTCTGAGGGTCTGAGGGTCTGAGGGGTCTGAGGGGTCTGAGGGGTCTGAGGGGTCTGAGGGTCTGAGGGTCTGAGGGGTCTGAGGGGGTCTGAGGGTCTGAGGGTCTGAGGGGTCTGAGGTCTGAGGGTCTGAGGGGTCCTGAGGGTCTGAGGGTCTGAGGGTCTGAGGGGTCCTGAGGGTCTGAGGGGTCTGAGGGGTCTGAGGGGTCTGAGCGTCTGAGGGGTCTGAGGGGTCTGAGGGTCTGAGGGGTCTGAGGGGTCTGAGGGGTCTGAGGGGTCTGAGGGGTCTGAGGGGTCTGAGGGGTCTGAGGGGTCTGAGGGTCTGAAGGCTCTAAGGTTCAGCTCAGGTTCAGACCCATTGTGTCAGAGACTTTCTAAATGAAATTGTTTTATGCCTTTGACTGATTGGAAAGCTCTGGTCCAGGACCACCCGCTCATGTCTGAATGTGTTTTCATGTGTTCATTTGGTGTTCGCGTGTTGTTTATTCTGTGTTTTCACAGGTGAAAAAGAGAACTTTTCATCGGGTTTTCCCAGAATAAATAAATAAAATGAAGCGTCTGATTTATCATTTAAGGACGCCTCTTATTGTGAAAGGGCGCCTCTTCTGAATCCGGTCCCTCTCGTGCACAGCGCCACCTTCAGGCGTGCTCTGCAGCTGCATGAGCTTTCACACAATCAGCGTTTTTCACACAAAGACTCTGAGAAGAACCTGCTTTTAAAGAGATGTTCAGTTCATGAACATACATGAACCACGTGACGTAAACGTTCACACACGTGTCTAAGTGGGCCCGGCCGGACCACTGCACTCACTCGAATGTATGTTGTTTTCTAGAGAAATTAAAACTCAATTTATCATTTGAATCCTTATGAATGAAAAACATGTTTTTACACAAAAGTGAAACAGAAAAACAAATACGTCATAATCCTGGGGCGGCCCAGGATCGGGTCAGGATCGGGGTCAGGTTCGGGTCAGGATCAAACCAGATTCAGGCCAGGATCGGGTCAGGATCAGGTCAGGTTCGGGTCAGGATCAAACCAGATTCAGGCCAGGATCGGGTCAGGATCGGGGTTCAGGTTCGGGTCAGGATCAGGTCAGGATCAGGTCAGGTTCGGGTCAGGATCAAACAGATTCAGGCCAGGATCGGGTCAGGATCGGGTCAGGTTCGGGTCAGGATCAGACCAGATTCGGGCCAGATTCAGGCCAGGTTCGGGCCAGGTTCAGGCCTGGTTCGGGTCAGGTTCAGGCCAGTTCGGATCAGATTCCAGGTTCAAGGTTTCAGGCAGGTTCGGATCAGATTCAGGCAGGTTCGGGTCAGGTCAGGTTTCAGGCCAGGTTCGGATCAGATTCAGGCCAGGTTCGTGTCAGGTTCAGACCAGGTTTCGGATCAGATTCAGGCCAGGTTCGGGCCTGGTTCGGGTCAGGTTCAGGCCTGGTTCGGGTCAGGTTCAGGCCTGGGTTCGGGTCAGGTTCAGGCCTGGTTCGGGTCAGTTTGATTTAAAGAACACATTTAACTCTTCGTGCTGATTTTTCACATCTGACTCACAGCGCCGCCCAGTGTTCAGTCTGCAGAAACTGTACCAGTGTGTTTCCTTATGTGTCCCCCAGGCGGCGCCACTGAGAAACAAAGCTCTGAGAAGGTTTGGAATTTCATGACAAAACGAAAACGTGTTCTTTTTCCACAACATTGTTAAATTCAAACACATAAAACACACACAAAAAAAGACACACATTGCATATTTCAAACATGACGGCAGAAAACAAACGAGGCCCAGTCGAGGCCCAGGTCCAGTCGGTCACAAATGTCCATTTCCAAATTAAGTCCTAATGTTAGTTTTTCCATTTGCCTGATGTCTGTCCCTGTCTCAGTCCAGTCCTTGATCGTTGGTGATGTTTGTCTCTTTTTTCCTGCACCAAAACTACATTTCCAAAGGTATCCACGTCTTGTGTCCGTGGCAGGAGTTCTGAGGCCAAAGTTCAGCGTTCTAAAGTTCAAAAAACAGTCTGCAGCTCTTTGTGAACTTCAGTCAAATATTTGTGAGAGTGGTTTGCCTCCTGGTGGCGCTGTTTCTCCAACAGTTGCATTTCCCTGTGAATAATGAGCACTTTGACCTGGGAGTTATGACACATTTTTTACAAACATGTGACTTTGAGCTCCTCCTCTGGGATGTTCTCACACTTTCCCACTCTTCATCTGTCAAAACAAAATGACCTTCTCTTTCCCACTTGTTTTGAATATATTTAGAGTATTTGTCCAGATTAGAAATGCACTGAGATCATTTAGATATAATTCCTCTTGAAAGTTCTGATTTATAATATCTCAAACTGACCTTTTAAAAGTGTGAAACAGAAACACTATGAACTCCTCCCTGTTTCTAAAGTCTCAGTGGAACATCATGTGATTTAAACTGGATTAAGCTCAGAATGCGTCAGTAAAAGCCTCACACACGTGAGCGTCCTACAGGGGGCGCTGCGCTCACACAGGGGGCGCTGCGCTCACACTACAGGGGGCGCTGCGCTCAGACACGTGTGAGCGTCCTCCAGGGGGCGCTGTGACATCAGAGCTGCTTTAAACACATTCTGACACACAATAGTTTTTACTTTTATCTACACAAATGTTGCACACTTAAACACTAATTTAGGGCTGCAGCTATCGATTATTTTAGTAATCGAGTAATCTATCGATTCTTTCCTTCGATTAATCGAGTAATCGGTTAATTTTTTTGTACATTCAGTAAACCATTTAAACGCATTTTAAATCATTTTTTAGATAAACGTTATAGTTCATAGTAACAAACAAATACAAAATAAGGAATTTCTGCTTAAAATAACACATTTTATTCTTAATTTCATATAAATTTTGTCCCCAAAACAGCAACATTTCACTTCAGTCCAAACTGTTCTGTTTGTATAGAAAGGATATATATAAAGGACTTAATTAACTTGTCATAGATTGTAAACAGTTACAGTCGCTCTGTCACATCACTTAAAATAAGATATTTGTTAAACGTTATGTTGGGTGGGACCAGTGGTCCTGGCGTTTTGAGCATTTTGAGCATTTTGCGTTTTGCCGTTTTTGGCTCGTGTGCCGGTCACTTTGGCCTCCGCGTCTCGGACTTTCTGTTTCACAACAGATTATTCTAACATAACCGGTCCTCCGTGCTGTTTCCATGTGCATTGGCTGTTTAAAAGTACGACTGTGACTGGGAAGCAGAGTTGTTGAGTGGGGGAGGCGCGGGGGTCCGCGGTGGCGCGTCGAAGGCGCGGGGGCTCGGGTGGGCGGAGCTAGATGCGGTGTTTAGAGTTGCAGCTCGGGATTATTATAATAGATCCATGGCTCTTTCACTCATCAAAACTCTTTAAAACTCTTTAAAACGCACCGCTCTCTTCTTGTCGCGCCTTCGTCAGAGCGGAACAAGCTCCGTGTGAAACAAAAGCGCCACAAGTCGTTCCGTGCGCTCCGCGCGCCACAGATTCACGTGTTTTTGATTAAATATGTAAATTAAACGAATCATCGAAGCAGTAAAATAATAATCGAAGCTTTTTTGTAATCGAATTATTCGATTTAACTCGAGTAATCGTTGCAGCCCTACACTAATTATACTTTTTTTTGCGTCCCCCTGTCCGTCAGAGGGAGCGGACCTCCCCTTCACTGTGGAACTTCTCCAGGCTTCGACTTTTTCCCAAGAGGTTTGGTAGTTTTTCCTGGCCGAGAGGAGGGTCTGAGGACAGGGGGCTTGGGCATCAGTCTGAGGACAGGGGGGCTTGGGACATCTGTCTGAGGACGGGGGCTTGGGACATCGGTCTAAGGACGGGGGGGCTTGGGACATCAGTCCTGAGGACGGGGGGGCTTGGGACATCAGTCTGAGGACAGGGGGGCTTGGGACATCTGTCTAAGGACAGGGGGGCTTGGGACATCTGTCTAAGGACAGGGGGGCTTGGGACATCAGTCTGAGGACAGGGGGGCTTGGACATCTGTCCTAAGGACAGGGGGGCTTGGGAGACATCAGTCTGAGGACAGGGGGGCTTGGGACATCTGTCTAAGGACAGGGGGGCTTGGGACATCGTTAAGGACAGGGGGCTTGGACATCTGTCTAAGGACAGGGGGCTTGGACATCTGTTAAGGACAGGGGGCTTGGGACATCAGTCTGAGGACAGGGGGGCTTGGGACTCTGTTAAGGACAGGGGGGGGACATCTGTCTAAGGACAGGGGGGCTTGGGACATCTGTCTAAGGACAGGGGGGCTTGGGACATCTGTCTAAGGACAGGGGGGCTTGGGACATCTGTCTAAGGACAGGGGGGCTTGGGACATCAGTCTGAGGACAGGGGGGCTTGGGACATTACCGAGCCCTTGTGAACACTGTTTATCCTGTTTTCCACTGTCGCCCCTCGAGGAAACGCTGTTGTGATTTTGGGCGTTACAAAAATAAATTGAACTTTTGTGAAGCGAAAATATAAATTGAAGACCCTTCTCTTTGAGAAGTAACTAAAAGTTTTTACCCTGACCCTCATTTAAGAAACGTTTCGATCTGACGTCGATCATTGAAAATCTTTTCTGGTCGAATGTATTTAGCTCCGTTCTGTGATGTTCCAGTCAAATATAATGTCTTCACTTTCTGAACGAATGAGGACGTTGTTTTGGTTCATGTGTGAACAAAGTGAGTCGAGTTCTGAACAAAACTAACTTTTTATTCTTTTAAGTTTGTTCTTTTGTCGCTTTTCTTTTGACGTTTCAGTTGAACATCTGCATAAAGTTCTTTTTGTCTGTTTAAGTCAAAGCCATGATTTAGTCCCACTTTTCTGATTTTAGATGTGTTTGTTGCATGTTTGTGCAGAATCTGAATCACTGAAGAAGAAAAAAGGTGAAGGTCAAAAGTAAGTTTATGAAGAGTTTCTCAGGATCAGCAGCAGCTCCAGAGTCCAAACGTCTGGTCCTCAGCTTGGATCCGAGTCGATTTCCAAACAAACACCATTCATCCTTAAATACGTGAACGTAAAGTGTAGAAATCGACATTTAAAGCAAATATGTTCAATTTTGCGGTTGCAAACCACGTTTTTACTGACACACACTGGTCCTTGGATTCAACACTAACTTCATGTTTCAGGTCAGAGCGGCGTGTTCTCCTGCGACGGAACTGAACATCTCAATCATGTATTTGTGCTCAGACAGGAGCAGGAGGCTTCAGCTGCACTTTGGCCTGGAGCTCGGCAGAAAAACTCACTTCATTACATTTGGTCTGCACCTTCTCGTGGAGCTTCAGTCGGCCTCGTCAGTCGTCTTTACCACGTGTAAACTTAAGGTGGCGCTGGGATTATTCTGTCGAAAGCTAAAGGTTTGAGAGATGAGAGCGTTATGAAGGCGGAGACCTTCACACATTTACAGTTATTCAAATGTTTGCAAAAGGACTGAACCAAAAAGGAGGCAGAGGTTAACATCTGAGGGAAATGTGGAACATCTGAGGGAAACGTGGAACGTCTGAGGGACGTGGAACGTGAGGGAACGTCTGAGGGAAACGTGGAACGTCTGAGGGAAACGTGAGGGAAACGTGGAACGTCTGAGGGAAACGTGAGGGAAACGTGGAACGTCTGAGGGAAAACGTGAGGGAACGTGGAACGTCTGAGGGAAACGTGGAACGTCTGAGGGAAACGTGAGGGAAACGTGGAACGTCTGAGGGAAATGTGAGGGAAACGTGGAACATCTGAGGGAAACGCGGAACGTCTGAGGGAAACGAGGGAAACGTGGAACGTCTGAGGAAATGTGAGGGAAACGTGGATGTGACGTCTGAGGGAAACGTGGAACGTCTGAGGTAAATGTGAGGGAAACGTGAACGTCTGAGGGAAACGTGGAACGTGGAACGTCTGAGGGAAACGTGGAACGTCTGAGGGAAACGCGGAACGTCTGAGGGAAACGCGGAACGTCTGAGGGAAACGTGAGGGAAACGTGGAACGTCTGAGGGAAATGTGAGGGAAACGTGGAACGTCTGAGGGAAACGTGGAACGTCTGAGGGAAACGTGAAGGAAACATGAAACATCTCTAATTTCAGAAAGTCAAATATTTGTGACTCCATTAAAGATGTGTCTTCGTACTTACTCTGAGGAGTCCAACTGAACACAAGTTATGTACAAAAAGAGGAAATGGAGACGTGCAAAAGACCTTTGGAGGCCCTAAACCAGACTCTGCGTGGCCCCCAAACCACAGTTTACATAAACGCACATAATGGAATATAAGTGGAGTCCAACTGGTCAGCTTTTAAATTTTTTGTCAGAAATAGACAAATGTTAGGGGGGTTTGAGGGTCCTCGCCCAGAAGATTTGAATAAACCACTTCTGGTATTCAGGTGCATTTAGGGAAGTCATATTTTTATTTGTCGAATTATGCATTTTGAAAAAGCCACAGAAGATAATATTCTCATTATTTATGTCCGTAAAGATAAGCTTTGTACAGCTTACATTTAAACTTGTGTTTATGGTCTCTTTCTGGTCTGCACATGGCCCCCCCAGAGCCCCCCCATGGGCGTGTGGCCTCCAGAGCCCATGGCCCCTGCCAGTATGTGGCCCCCCCAGAGCGTGTGCCCCCCCCAGAGCGTGTGGGTGTGAAGCTGAAGTGTAACATCTGACAGTTGATGAGCCTCCACTTCCGTATGAGGGGCATGACATGGGGGTCTGTGTAACAGAACGTTTGTTATTTCCCTTTTCAAAGAAACATTCCAATTTATCAGTAAAAAAATACTTTTGGTTCATTGGGCCAATTCAGCCAGAATCTGAGGACCAAGTTTGGCCCTCGGGCCATAGTTTAGATTGTTTATGCCACGGCCCTGAACACTGCTAGGTCCAAACCAAGTCTAAACCTGCTCCAAATCTGGTCTAAACTTGCTCTTAGCCTGGTCTAACCCCGCCCCGAATCGGGTCTAAACCAGCTCTAACCCAGGTCCAAACCAGCCCTAAACCCGATCTGAATCGGGTCTAAACCAGCCATACACCTAGTCTGAACACGCCCTGAATTGAGTCTAAAATCAGCTCAAAATCCAGTCCAAACCAGCCCCTAAACCAGGTCTAAACCCGCTCCGATCTGAGACCCGTTGTCCTCACACAAACCACAACCACCTGAGAACCCCGCCGGAAGCCCGCAGCCCGCAACTGAGCCGTGTGCGCATTTCTGCACAACTGCGCTAACGGAGGAATAGCACGCATGCGCAACGACACTGCGCAAAATTACGTAAATACGTGGTTAAGTTTGCGCTGATCACGTTTGGATCGGACACGCGCTAAAACAGCCCCAAACGCGTCTGTGACTGCGGGATTTGCGCCGTTTCTTTGTGTTCCAGTCTTCTCGCGTGACAGCGCTTTGTCTCGTGTTAAAGCTGCAGAACTGCCACTCTAGCGCCACCGCGCGTCTCCGGGAGCTCCTTTAGACCCGAGTTAAGATGGCTCCGGTGTTTGTCCTTTAGCGAAGGCAAAACGAGCCGCAGCACAAACAGCGAAGCCTCCTCTGCACCAAAACGTTTAGCGCGCAGCACAAACGACGCAGAACCGCCTCCTACACTGCACCAAAAACCACGTTTATCTGCGCCAAATGCCCAAAACACAAACCCAACAAGCATCGATTCTGCTGTGTGCGTTCAGCCCGGTGTAGCGACACACAGACCCGAGTTTGAGACCACCGAGGAGATCCACTCTGCTCTCTCCCCGCCAGAGCAGCCCGTTTCCCCGGGTCTCAGAGCTGCTCCGGCCCGGTTCCCCGCTTCTCTCCCCCCAGAGCAGCCCGTTTCCCCGGTTCCTCTTGCTTCTCTCCCCGCTCAGAGCCCGTTTCCCCGGGTCTCAGAGCTGCTCCGGGCCCCGGTTCCTCCTGCTTCTCTCCCCGCTCAGAGCTGCCCGTTTCCCCGGGTCTCAAAGCTGCTCCGGGCCCCGGTTCCTCCTGCTTCTCTCCCCGCTCAGAGCTGCTCCGGGCCCCGGTTCCTCCTGCTTCTCTCCCCGCTCAGAGCTGCTCCGGGCCCCGGTTCCTCCTGCTCTTCTCTCCCCGCTCAGATCTGCCCGTCTTCCCCTCCTCCTCCCGGGTCTCAAAGCTGCCTCCGGTGCCCCGGTTCCTCCTGCTTCTCTTCCCCGCTCGACGCCTGCTCCGGCCCCGGTTCTCCCTGTTCTCTCCCCCCCCTCAGAAGCTCTGCTTCCGGGCCACCAGTTCCTCCTGCTTTCTTCGCCCGCCCGCTAGGAGCTGCCCTGTTTCCTGGATGTCCCTCCCTCTTCACCTCTCTGAGCTCGGGGCCGCCTCCTCTCTTCTGCGCTCTTCCTTCCCGCTGCTGCTACCCAGTTCCCCCCGTAGTCCCTTCCTGCTTTTTCTTCCCCAACGACTTTGTAACAGCCCACGTTTGTTCCCTCCGGTCTCCCCGGTGCTTGTTGAGGCTCGTGCAAATTCTCGAAACTCGACCCGGTTCTGTCAGGGAATTCGGGACCCAGGGACGAAGTCGGGAAGCGTTATTTTTTTATTGAGACCTTGGAGTGTGCGCATTGTGGTCAAATAGGCGAGCGGAGGAAGCTGAGCGGCGCAGAATGGGAAGAAAAGCAGGCGTATGACGTCACGAAGGCACGCCGCAAATGTTCCTTATTCTCCCCTCTTTTTCCTACTTGTAAGCACAACACTTCTCCTCCATGACGTTATCCTTGTATAAAAAACTAAACCTCGACAGCTATCGATGTCCCACACATTTCATAAACTAACTAATGGTTAATCGGATTTAGCTTGTGGATTAGACATCGGGACCGGATTCATATGCGCGCTCCGATCGAAACCCGCGCGCCATACAGATTCGATGAAGACCCAAAGGAAGGTACAAAGATAACAGCAGGGTTCTGGACTGCTCGTTTCGTTAGTCGTTTGTGTTATTGGGGTTCTGGACTGAGGACCATGGTCGGATCACAGGCGAGGGTGTCTGAAAGAGGGTCAGGGTCGCATGCGGCGCTCGAGCTGAACCACACAGACAACGTGGTCGTAGCGATATTCAAAACAGAGTGGATTGGGAAGCGCTTGTTTTTGTCCCGCGGAGGCAGGTGGAAGTGTAGCACTGCTGAGTTTAGTCATAGCCAGACGTTA
The DNA here is from genome assembly GCA_015082035.1 of Chaenogobius annularis. Taxonomy (NCBI): domain Eukaryota; kingdom Metazoa; phylum Chordata; class Actinopteri; order Gobiiformes; family Gobiidae; genus Chaenogobius; species Chaenogobius annularis. The sequence continues at coordinate 151,081 of BJKM01000585.1, read as the reverse complement.
CTCAGGGTGTAGCTCTGCTAGCGAAGAGCCACAGCCTCAGGTGCAAGTCAGCAATTGCATTGTTTGAGGTCCAGTTTTGGGGGTTTTTGCTGGCTCGGAGTTTTAAGGCTCAGATTCACATTTTTAACAACTGTAGAAATTCAGCTTCATTTATTATTTTATCTGGCTGGTACTTTGCGCGCTTAGCAGCGCAAAGCGAAACGTTTAGGCGTCTAGCACCTCAGAATCTGAAACAGAATTGGCCGAGTTGCGGTGAGATGAGTTTTAAAAAGGGGGGGGGCCGCGGAGGATTTCCACTCGGGGGTCACTGGGGGGGGGTTCCTGAGTGCGGTCTTGAATTAAGAAGCATCTCATTCTTTGTCCAGGTTATCAGTCACAGGGAAGTCTGACTATCTTGAATTCAAAAGTATTGTCTTTGGGCCGTTAGTAAACAGGTAAGTGTCCAGTTTTCGTATCAAGCACGAGAGTCGGGTCTTATAGACATTATGGTTTGCCGCCCTTCTCCACTAGTTGACTCGCATGGATTTGACCAATATAGTGATTGTGTACCTTTCCTCATGAGGAAAAGCAGACTCCAACATAGTAACGTCTTCTGCCGTATAGGACAACCGCCGACTTTTACTCGTGTTCGGTATAATGGTCTCTGCAGTTGCCGCGCCAATTACTGCGATCTTTCCTTCCGGCATAATTTGTCTCCTCGCAGGCTGCACCAATGTCACGCAGGACCTCGGATCAATTGTCTCTGCAGGTCTGTAGGTCTGCAACAAACTCACGCATGACTATCGTCGGATAATTGTGCCTTCTGCAGGCGCCACAAATCGAGAGGCGACTCGGCATAATTGTCTTCTGCAGGCGTAAATTCGCGACTCGGATAAATTGTCCTCTGCAGCGCAACAATCGCCTGGACTCGGATTAATTTGTTCTTGCAGGCGCCAGCAATTCGGCGCTGACTCCTCGGATAATGTCTCTGGCAGGCGCCAATCGCAGCAACCGACTTCGAGGTGTCCCTCTGACTCAGTATAAATACACAATGAGGATGGTCATTACAAGCGCGGACGATTGCTACATACAGCATCATCTCTCCACTATTTCACAACAATACAAATTACGAAAAGAGTAGTAGAGTATGCCCATTCGATTCCGCACTCGATGTGCCACGAGCTTGTATTCTCTATTCAGAGAAGTGGGCAGACAACCCTAAGCACGATATAGTACCGAAGCTGAACATAGAAACTCAGCGAACGGTTTGGGTTTTAACATTGAGAGAACTGCGGTTTCTAGAGGCGACCAATGAGGGTGCTGGGCCATCTTATGATTGTATGTCAGTGGTCCAAAAACTCAAATGTCAAAGACCATGAAAGAAACGAGAGCTGCCGGTCCAATAATGAGAGAAGCCGACATTTTAATGATAAAAACAGACGACTAAACGACGTGTATCGATTAATCACATCTCTGACGTCGGGAGCCTACATTACACAGAGTTAGGGGTCTCAGCATCTATGGCAAACTACAGGAGGCGAACGCGGAGGTCGTAACCGTTCTTAAATAAGAGGTGTCACTTGTGTTTCTGAATCTTTTCCTATTCGTAAGATCTGATAGACCTTATCGATGGGGCTGTTTGCTGGCGCATAGAAACTCCTCTCCAACAGCATGAGAACTGAACGGGGTGACGCATAAAAACACACGAGAAATAGACAGGTCTACCTTTAAAAAAGTCCCCGTAGATCTGGCAGTCTTTGTATCAATTATGAATCCTGAAGCACAGACCGATTAAACACGCGTGCTGTCTAATCACCTTTGCCTGAGAGTGAGGGCATCTGCCCCGATTAACTGACATCGCATTTACATGTCGTTGTAAAACACCATTTTGGTAGCCAACCAGAACGGTGCCCAGGGCTAACACCGCAACGGGCACTGCAATGACCCCCTTGTCAAGAAGCTACTGTGATGTTCTCTGAGATAAAAACCAACTTAGCGAGCTTGAACGACCAAAATAAGAGGCCATTTAAAGTAGCCCAAACCAGGCGCCTAATAGACTCCTAGTCTAAAGAGCCAAGAGAGGTGCTCGAACACCAGCTGGGCTGAAGTATTTATTAAGAATACCAGGGCTAACAATCTCTCATACGTTACAGGTGGTTATTCTACTTATCATTACCCCTTATTTGGTAATCGGCTTATTTAGAAAACACGGCAGTCACCACAGCTTTTGTCTGCCGTGTTCTGCCTAGATAAACCTGTGTCTGCTGTCTGGCTGGATTACCCAGGGTTCGAAACCTAAACCAGGTCCCAGGTCTCCAGGTAATACCACTGAGGCTGTATAAAACAGACTAAACCTAGAGCTAAACCAGGAAGTAACAGACAATCTGCACGCGTCTAAACCGCAGGGCTAAAACACAGCGAGCGCGCCAATACTATCAAACACAGATGTTAAGACATTGTAAAAATGTGAATACACCCCACGTTTTCGGAGCTATACTATCATGACTACAGGGGGTTTCAAAAACACCAAAAGAAGTGTAGGTTAAAATTCTGATCGCAAGTCTAAACCAGGTCCCTACAAGCAACCAGACGACGCAGGCCTCTGTAATAAGGACCACGCACCTTGAGTTGCTGCCACTTAAACCAGACCTGGAACCAGAGTTATTCTAGCATTCACGCCCACCTAGAGAATTGTTTCTCTACTTAAACCACAACTAGAGATGGTGCAGAACCGCAGGCGCTGTGGAAACGGCAAACCAGGAGCTTGAACCAGGAGGACAAGACACCTCCAAAACCCAGATGACAACCATGAACACACCACTAGGGTCGTGAGAGACCAGGGCGTAACCAGACGATTGTGACACCTATAAAAACACTCAACCACCACAGGACTTAAGTCGAAGCAGAGCGAAGCAGACGGAATTACGGACACAGAGGAAGAATACAAACGGTGAAGCACGAACAGTCAAATGTGTTACTCACCTCGTGAAGTTCAACTGCAGCGTTCTCATCCATGTCGTATTTTTCTTTGCAATAACACTCAGCCCGCAAAACATCGGCTCTGAATCCCGTCTGAAGCGGTAAATCGACACTGGAAGAGTAGATTAGAGCTAGAGTAAACCCTGTCACCCGCGTCACGAAACCACATTTCACGAGTAATAATAATAACACAGTTTTGACTTGGGTTTAAATGCTCTGATCGTTTGAACACTTTGATGCTTGGTGCGCTTTTATTTTGTGTCGTAGTAAAGTCTACGGCCTCTTTTCTACAGGGTCTTTGCTCTGAGAGATAAGAATCTTACAGGATTCGTCACATGTCGGTGGACTGCATGTTCTGTCTCACGTTTAGAGATTGTCAAAGGCTCTAAACTCTGCATCGCAGGTTTAGGAGGACCTGGTGGTGTTCTTCTGCTGCTGCTGGAGTCGCTCATGAGAAATATTTTGACCCAATCAGCATCTGGCGGTCGATGCATGCCACGTTTAGTCCCCGCACCAAATGGTACCTTTCTGTGTGAGTTTGCATGTTCTCCCTATGTCTGCGTAGGTTTCCTCTGGCTCTAAAAACGCGTACAATAGTCTCCTCCCACTAAAAATACGTACAATAGGCTCTTCCCACCCACAATAGTCTCCTCCCACTAAAACACGTAAATAGTACAATAGTCTCCTCCCCTAAAACACTAAAACACGTACAATAGTCTCCTCCCACAATAGTCTCCTCCCACTAAAACACGTACAATAGTCTCCTCTCCTCCCACTAAAAACCACAATAGTCTCCTCCCACTAAAACACGTCTCCTCCCACTAAAACACGTGCAATAGACGTCTCACTACAAATACACGTGCAATAGTCTCCTCCCACTAAAACACGTACAATAGTCTCTCCCAATAGTCTCCTCCCACTAAAACACGTACAGTAGTCTCCTCCCACTAAAACACGTACAGTAGTCTCCTCCCACTAAAACACGTACAATAGTCTCCTCCCACTAAAACACGTACAATAGTCTCCTCCCACTAAAACACGTACAATAGTCTCCTCCCACTAAAACACGTACAATAGTCTCCTCCCACTAAAACGCGCACAATAGTAGCTGATGTATGAATGAGAGTGAATGTGGGACAATGCCCAAATTAACTGGCTACAATCTGGTGTGTTTACAGCATGTGTTTACAGCATGTGTTTCATGTATGTTCGTTAACATGCACCAGATAAACAAATGAACATACAACAAACAAACGCCTGATGGAAAAGAGGAGGAGCCTTGGGGTAATCCTACCTGTTCACACAGCTTTTGTCCTTCTCAAACCAGTTTGTTGCAAAAAAAGAGAGCCTCTGAAAGTCTCAAGCCCCTCTTCTGAGCGTTACCATGGTTAACACCAATAACTGATATTAAAGTTAGAAGAACTACAAGAGAGATGATAAGCTTATACTTATATTAACCTTTACAGTGCATCTGGAAAAAAAACAACCTCATTACAAAATTGACACCATTATTTTCCTCAAAACTCGCCAAACAAACCCCAGAATGAGGTGGAAGAAGGTTGTTTGAAGCATTCTCTGCTCAACACTGTGGACGCTCCTCTGGCCCTGACCACAGCCTCAGTCTTCTGCAGTTTCATGAAGCTCACACTCCTGTTTATGGACACTTTCTCTTTGCAGAACCTCCAAACCACAATAAGTTTGGTTGGTGAACGTCGGTTCACAGCCATTTTCAGATGTCTCCAGAGATGTTCAGTTGGGTTCAAGTCTGGCCTCTGGGCCACTCAGGGACGTTCACGGAGTTGTCCTGGAGCCACTCCTTTGTTCTCCTGGCTGTGTGCTTAGGGTCATTCTCTTGTTGAAGATGACGCTTGGCCCTAGTCTGAGTGACCATGGGGCTCTTGGTCACCTCTCTGATGAAGGCCCTTCTCTGATTGGCCCAGCTCTGATTGGCCCAGCTCTAGAAGAGTCCTGATGATGATGGAGGGCATTGTGCTCGGAGGAACCTTCAACGCTGCAGAGATGTTTCTGTCCCTTCTCCAGATCTGTGTTTTGATACAATCCAGTCCTGAAAATACTGCTTTAAGTGTAGGCCAATAACCTTCTAAGAAACAGGGTTTTAACTTGGTATGTGTTTAAGCAAATACATTTCAGGAACTAGAAACTCATTGTCATGAAGTATAAACATTGACGACTTGAAGTTCAGTCCAAACTCATTCACGCACATGAAATAATCTGGTGCTGCAGCTTTGGGTTTTTAGGGTCTCGCTTCAGAGCAGGGATTTGAAACATGACAGAGTGGGAAGTATTCAGTGTTGCATCGGGGCTGGAGAGGCCCTGACGTCACGTTTACCCTCAGCCTGGAGCAGGTCCAGCTCGTATTGTGAGTTGAACTTGTCTCATTCATAGCCTGTATATAGAGTAGACGCTGCTAGCCTGCTAGCCTGCTAGCCTGCTAGCCTGCTAGCCTTCCAGCCCCAGTGCCCCAAATAGAAAGTGATTGCAGAGGTGATTTGGCTCTTTCAGGTCTTGCTGCGGTCGCTTGAGCCTTGTGGGGTTTGATGGTGACATAGCAGTTACCATGACAGCCCTACTTGCAGACTCTTTCCACAAATCTGCTCCTCTTGAGCTCCAAGGCTCGTGTCAGCTGCACGCAAAGATTTGAATGGGTTTGGACCTGAACCGCTCCCTTAACTCATGTTTAGTGCTGCAACGGTTAATCAAGTAATTCGACTATTATTTTATTGCCTCGATGATTCGTTTAATTAAAAACGGGTAAATCTGTGGCGCACAGAAGGACTTGTGGCGCTTTGGTTCGACACGGAGCTTGTTCCGGACCTGCAGCCGCTAAAGCACAACAGAGAGAGAGCGGTTTTAAACTCACGAGTGGGAAGAGTTTAGTGTGAAAGAGCACAGAGGAGCGCCAGGGAGAAACGGAGAGTCTGCGATGGCACAGAGGCTAAAGTGACCGGCACACGACATGCAGAGTTACAGCTCCACCAGCAGCACTGGGCTCACGCACATACAGTTCTACAAACAAGGTTCTCATTTGAAGTGTGACATAAACGCAGATGAATCCATAGTTACTGTTCCTGTTTACAAAGTGAATTAGTCCTTTTATATCTATTGTTTACATACAAACACAACAGTTTGGACTGAAGTGAAATGTTGCTGTTTTGGGGACAAACTTATGTAAAATTTAAGAATAAAATGTACCGATGAATCAAAGAAGAGTATCGATAGATTACTCGAGTATTAAAATGATCAATAGCCCCCCTGGTCTGAGTCTGTGTGTTCATACCGTCAGCTCTCAGAAGCTAAGCTGCCATGGACCTGGTTAGTACTTGGATGGGAGACAGGTGGAAACCAGGTGCCACAGGGGGGCGGTAGTGCACACTGTCATTGTGTCCATGAGCAAGACACTTCAATTTTCAATTCAATTAATTTTTGTAACGCCCAAAATCACAACAGTAGTTTCCTCGGGGCGACAGTGGAAAAAACAGAATCAAAGCAGAATAAACATGTTCATAAGGACTTGGTGATGTCCCACTTCCCGTGTCCTTGAGACAGATGTCCCAATAAACTCTGGTGGACTCTCGCTGACCGCCCACCTTCACCTCTTGTGTTCCAGGAGTCCGTCGGACCGGACCCAGGACCCTTGGGGCCGTCGGGGGCTGTAGATGTCTAAGTCCTGCCCATGGCTCAGACGCAGCACAGAGAGATGGTGGTACTTCAGGACGAAACGTCTGGCCTGGCGCCCCCTGCTGGAGGGCACAGGCGCGGCGTGGATAGAGGGAAAACTAACCCTCAACCTCAGGAAGAGCCCAGACCAGAGGAGAACCTGCCTCCAGACTGCGTGCAGCGGGGGGTCCGCGTGACTCTGGACAACAACAGCATGTGGAACGAGTTCTACCGCTGCCGCACGGAGATGATCGTGACCAAACAGGGCAGTCGCATGTTCCCGTACTGTCGCTTCCGCCTCGCCGGCCTCTGTCCACACAAGAAGTACAGTCTGCTGATGGACGTGCAGCCGGCCGACGCCCACAGGTACAGCTGCAGGGTGTGTCCGATCAGGCATCGTATGGAGTATATCGTCTATAACTAAAACGATGAATGTGTAATCTCCCAAACAATAGAATAAAGTGATATTTCATTTGTGGTTCATTTTATGGGCCGTTCTCATGTTTTGAGCCACACATGAACCATAAGACATTTACACGTTTGAGCTCATTCTGATGCGTGGCTAATGCGTTGCAACCATTTCTTTTTGAAGTGTGATATATTGCTACAAAAAATTAATAAATCTTGATTAACGTTAATATTGAAACTTAATTTATTCCACCAATAAGCCAAAAGCAGAAGAATCTCACTTTTCTAAATTAACACAATGTTTTAAAACAATGCGATTCATGAAACATGCTAGTATCTATAATGGGTCATGGAAATTATTATTTGACACCTTTTTACAGCTCATTTTACTACAAAACATAAAGTTCTCCACTCACGCAAAGTAAATGCACACAACCATTGAGCCCTAAAAGGTTCCATCTTTCCTCTCTCCCACAGGTACCGCTGGGTCGGGCGTGGCTGGCAGGTTTGCGGTCGAGCCGAGGGTCGCGTCCAAACGCCGGCCTTCGCTCACCCCGAGTCGCCCACCTCAGGCCAGCACTGGATGCAAAGCCCGGTGTCATTTTACCGCCTCAAACTGACAAGCGACGGCGAGGACCAGGGCGGGAACGCGGTGCTGAACCTGAACCAGCGCTACCTGCCGCGTCTGCACGTGGTTCAGACGGAGCGGGCCAAAGACGTGAAGCTGGGCGGCGCTGGAGTCCTCACCTTTACCTTCCCTCAGACGGAGTTCATGGCGGTGTCGGCGTATCAGAACGCCAGATTCACCCAGCTCAAAGTGGAGTACAACCCGTTCTCCAAAGGCCTGAAGGACGACGCCGCAGCCAAAGGGCTCAGGCTGAACTCTAAAGAACCAGCGCCAGAACAGAACCCGCTGAAGAAGAGCCTGAAGTCGCTGCTAGCCAACTATAAACCCAAGAGTTCCAAACCCGCAGAGCCCAAAGCAGAACCACGAGACTCTCCCAGAACCTCGGCAGATCATCCCAAAACCCCCTTCACAGACCAGCCCAGATCCTCGTCCACAGACCAGCCCAGATCCTCGTCCACAGACCAGCCCAGATCCTCGTCCACAGACCAGACCAGATCCTCGTCCACAGACCGGTCCAAGTCTGGTTCCGCAGACCGGGCCAAGACTGCCTCTAAAGCCCCAGCAGAACAAACGTGGTAAGAGCCGAGGTGTAGAAGAAGAGTGTCCCAAAGGGTTCAATAAAGTTCTGTTCTGTGTGAGTGAAAAGTGTTGTCCTTGTTCAAACCTTCTTTGTTTAGTCACTGAATCATCGTTCCTTCTCAGATTGACCGTGGTTCAGCAGCAGAAGTTCTGATGGTTAACAGTCGCTGACCTAAATGTTAACCAAAACTACTCATGAGCTTCAGGACGCTGTTGGCACCGTGGCATTTTAAACCTGAATTCCGGCTTCTGTCTTTTATTCACGAGTCAGTCCATCTGAGGCTCCGGTATCGGACAAATCGCATGCATTTCACATCAGTTCGTTTGCTCAAAGTCTCGTGAACAGTGTTCCACCAATTTGAGATCCATCATACTTTAAAATGTCTCTAATTCCTTGTATTGCCTGTTTCCATGTTTCCCACCCGCAGCAAAGCCCCTCGTCCGTCGGAGAAGTTGTTCTCGGAGCGAATTCGAGAGGCGCACGTCGCTCTACAGAGGTGTAACTTAACCCACTACGAAGTTTCCTCTCAACAGACCTCACAAACCAGCACAGACTCTGAGAACGAGACGGCGAGAGGCCACACGGCCAAAATGTGCACCAAAAACACTGGAAAAATGGAAAAAGATTGTTTAGTTTTAGTCAAAGATGACTCGAGGACAGAGATTTCTAAAGAGAAAAAACTCGAAGCTTCGACATCTTCAAAGTCTGAACCTACGTCTGATGCAAAAGTTCCGAAACGCCCGGCGCCTTTGCCTCTTTCTGCGCTTGGTTTGTTCCTAAAGCAACATTCAGCGAAATCAAAAAAGGCAAAAATCGAAGGGGGGAATTCTAAAGACCCTGATGCAGCAAAAGGACAAAAAGTGGAACCCGACCTGGAATCTCGAAAACTGGAAACTAAATCTGAACCGCATTTGAGGGAGTCCAAAGACACCGAGTCCGAAAGCAAAGGCCGGAGGAAGGAGTTCGCAATGAAGAACGCAGAACCAGATGATAAGCTAAAACTGTTCTCCAGTGCAGCAAAGAAACCAGGAAAGAATGCAGAAAATATTCAGACTTTTGATTCTGCAAAAGAAATATCAGTACATCGATGTACGCAAGAGTCGTTGCCAACGGACACGCCAAAATGGAACACTGGCATTTTTAAAGACCCTTCTAAGGAATGTACTGCGCAAAACGTTAAAAAACCTCGAAAGAAACAAAAATCATGCAAGAAGTCAAAATGGCACAAAGCTAAACCAAAAGAAGCAACTGCAACGTGTCCTCCAACGGCGTCGAAGGCTGAGACTTCACCTTCTTTCAAAGGACTTTCAAAGGACAGTTTAGTAGATGTGCCCGAGCAAAGCCCTTGTTTAGATTCTGCTTTAAAAGAACACTTGCTAAAGGAGACTGCCGCGCCTGCGCAGACTCATCCAACTGTAGCTTCAGATTCAAACTTCACAGTGTTAAGGACCTCCCCTCCGTCATTTTGTGTCCTTCCTGACATTTCGCCTCCGTTTGCTGCTTCGCCTTCCTCGCAGCTGGAGCCAGTGTTGCCCGACGCCGCCTCTTTGTCCGACCCGGAGTGCGCCGCTTTTCGGTTCGAGCCCCTCTCTCCGACCGGCTCTCCAGAATCTCTCCCTGCTCTGCCCGAGTCGTTGGCGTTAGATTTGGAACCCCCCGACGCCCCTATAATGGACTCTGAACCCGAGAAAGACTTCAGCACATCAGAGTTGTCTGTTTTCAAGTGGCATACTGTGTTGCCGCCGCAGGAGCCGTGCCTGCCCTCGCCTTTCTCCACGTTTCAACCCGCGACGTCTCCCCCGATGGCGCCGTCTGTGCTCGACGCTCGGGCGGAGAACGGCGCTTCATCTCTGCCACCCGAAGCGTCGGCGTTCCAGGAGCAGTCTTTGCCGTTTCCCGGTGAACTGTCGCCTCTCGCGTTGCAGTTCCCCGTCTCGCCCACGTTCTCCTCGCTGGACGGCGATGCGCTTTCGCCGACCGACCTCACAGAGTTGGTGCATTTCTTCGCGGGGGCTGACGCAGATCTGGGAATCGGGGACGAGTTTTCGAACACGGCGCCGGAAGAACAGACTGAACAGGTTCTGGCAGCGAGCGCAGCGGCGAGTCTAAAGCCGGAGACGGAGGAGGCGGGGCCGGACCAGGCGGGGGGGGACCAGGACCAGGCGGGGCCGGACCAGGCGGGGCCGGACCAGGCGGGGCTGGACCAGGCGGGGCCGGACCAGGCGCCCGGTGAGCAGAAGAAAACAAAGAGGAAGAGGAGGCGTGGTGCTTCTAAAGTGACATCGGAGCTGGAGCTGGAGCAGGATCCTTCATACGCCGTCATGAAGCCCAGCCTGGAGGAAGTGGAGGAGCAGCTGTTCGTCTCCTTCACCTCAAAGGTAACACGACGGGGGGGTTTTTGAGGGGGACATTCGTCAAATATACGTTTTTGAGCGTTTGATCGTTGTCCGTTCATATCTAATGAATGACAACATCAAATTAAGCACAGTTTTTAAATCCATAGAACTTCACTGAACTCATGGTGGACCAGTTCGCATGACCTGATGTTGAGGGGAACATGAATGTAGACCCCCTGAATGTAGCCTGTCAATAAAGGTCAATCATTATTTTAGTTCTGAAACATGGGATGCCAGACTAAAGGTACTGGAGCACGTTCCAAGGCTGAGAACAAAACCAATAATGCATCGTATTCGCTCTTTAAGATGAGAACGTTCAGGATTACGGAACGGAAGTCGGACATGACACGTTCATGTTTCAGGTCACAATAAGACTTCTGAGCAAAACATTTCCAGTGTTGAAATGTGGAAAAATACAATTGTCTCCTCAAAAACGACGAGTGTTGAAGTGTGTACAATTTGTGCAGAGAAAAGTCCAAACATTGTGCGTCCACATTTGTGCATTTGTCCAGTAAAAGTGTGTCAGAATGTGTAAATGTGCAGTCAAATCCAGTGTTCCATTTTGTGACATTCTGAGGTTCATCCCAGTGTCTCCAGTCAAACCAGAGGGAGTTTTACTGACCCAAGACCCGACCCAAGACCCGACCAAGACCCGACCCAAGACCCGACCACCCGACCAAGACCCACCCAAGACCCGACCCAAGACCCGACCACAAGACCAAGACCCAAGACCCGACCCAACCCGACCCAAGCCGACCCAAGACCCAAGACCCAAGACCCAAGACCCAAGACCCGACCCAAGACCCAAGACCCGACCCAAGACCCGACCCAAGACCCGACCAAGACCCGAGACCCGACCCAAGACCCAGACCCGACCCAAGACCCAATAACACACCTTCTGTTCTGTTTGTCCTAACTGGTTCATACTGGGTTCATACTGGGTTCATACTGGGTTCTAACTGGGTTTCTAACTGGTTCTTACTGGGTTTCTAACTGGGTTTCTAACTGGTTCTTACTGGGTTCTGACTGGTTCTAACTGGTTCTTGCCGGTTCTAGCTGGTTCATACCTGGTTATTACTGAGTTCTAACTGGTTCATACTGGGTTCTTACTGGGTTTCTAGCTGGTTCTTACTGGCTTCTAACTGGTTCTTACTAGGTTTCTAACTGGTTCATACTGGGTTCTTACTGGGTTTCTAGCTGGTTCTTACTGGGTTCTAACTGGTTCTTACTGGGTTCTAACTGGGTTCTAGCTGGTTCATACCTGGTTCATACTGGGTTCTCCCTGGGTTCCTAACTGGGTTCTAACTGGTTCTTGCTGGTTCTAACAGGGTTCTAGCTTGTTCTTACTGGTTCTTGCTGGTTCTACCTGGGTTCTAACTGGTTCTTACTGGGTTCTTGTTGGTTCATACTGGGTTTTAACTGGTTCATACTGGGTTCTACCTGGGTTCCTAACTGGGTTCTAACTGGCTCTTACTGGGTTCTTACTGGTTCTTGCTGGTTCTAACTGGGTTCTTGCTGGTTCTAAATGGGTTCTAACTGGTTCTTACTGGGTTCTTACTGGGTTCTTGCTGGTTCTAACTGGTTCTTGTGCGTTGGGCTTTCAGGAGGCATTGGAGCTGCACATTGGAGACTCTCCTGAGAACTCTCAGACTGAACCTGCCTCAGCTCTTGGCTCCACACAGACGTCCTCAGACACCAGGAACGGTAAGGATTTAATCATCAGTCATCAGGTGACCCTGACCACTGCCCAAAGACCCGCCCCTTTTGTGGCCCTTTTGTGGTGTGTGATTCAGTGAATCGATCGGTCACGTTATAATCATAGGAACTAAAACAGAATCATCAGGACAATTTTAGAAGCAATTATTTGAAAGAAAGAAAATGACAGATTTCATTGTTGTTTGGTCTCAGTAATCGTGAATAATCTTTAGAACATTTCATCTGGGACATCCCTAAAAGACGCTGGTGGCTTTTTGCTCCAAGCCCAGTCTGGTCCTGGTCTTGTCTTGTCTTGGTCCTGTCTCATGTTCAGGTCCTGGTCCTGGTCCTCCCGGGTCCTGGGACACCTGAACCTTTTATTCATGTTTCTAACCTTGTTTTTGTGCAGTGTCGGTGAGTTTGGTGAAGATCCACCAGAACTCGTCTGCTCAAGACCTGGAGACACCTGAGGCTGCTCCGGAAAGAGAAGGAGACGAGGAAACGGAAAGGAAACAACTCGAGGACGAGGAAGCAGGAGAGAGGCAACGACTGGAGGAAGCAGGAGAGAGGCAACGACTGGAGGAAGCAGGAGAGAGGAAACGACTGGAGGAAGCAGGAGAGAGGAAACGACTGGAGGAAGCAGGAGAGAGGAAACGACTGGAGGAAGCAGGAGAGAGGAAACGACTGGAGGAAGCAGGAGAGAGGAAACGACTGGAGGAAGCAGGAGAGAGGGAACGACTGGAGGAAGCAGGAGAGAGGGAACGACTGGAGGAAGCAGGAGAGAGGGAACGACTGGAGGAAGCAGGAGAGAGGAAACGACTGGAGGAAGCAGGAGGAGGAAGCAGGAGAGAGGAAACGACTGAGGAAACGACTGGAGGAACTGGACCAACCCGAGCAGGAAACGGCTTCTGCTCCAATGACTAAAAACACTATTGTCCAAAGTAAGGACGTAAAGATCTACTACAAGTTTACGGCTAACGAGGACGCTAACGAGGACGCTAACGAGGACGCTAACGAGGACGCTAACGAGGACGCTAACGAGGACGCTAACGAGGACGCTAACGAGGACGCTAACGGAAGCTTCCAGGAGGATGCAGAGAAGGAGGAGCCATCCAGAACCAGCCCCCGCGAGGAGCCAGCCCCAGAGCAGAGCCACGCCCAGCGCTCAGAGGAGCATTGTGAGTTCTCTGGAGCTTCGATGTGTTCACGCTCTATAACGCGTTCAAATGAGTCTTTCCCGTCGTGTTTCAGCGTCGGCGTCTCTGGAGGAACAGATCTGTGAGTTTGAGCAGATTCTTCGGAGAGACGTGAAGCTCATGAAGCACAAGCAGGTCATCCACCCGGTGTTACAAGAAGGTACTGCACTGCCGTACTGACGAATATGTATATTTATAACGACTTTGAACACTTCCCTCTGTAGCGCGAGTAGTTCTGATGGATTTACAGGGTCCGACGCTCTTTTTGGAGTTTCCCTGAAGTAAACGCGTTAGTGAAGCTTTAGTTCTCAGACAAATGTGAAAAATGACTTGCAGAAATAGCGCCTTATTTTAATCACCTTTTCATTTTTATCTTTTTGTAGCATTTTTAATGATAAATGATGAACTCAAGCATCTTTTGAATGAAATAAGACGAGATGAATATGAACCAAACAAACGCTCGGGCTTGAGTCGTTTTGTAAAGTTTATTTGTGTTTATAGTTGGTCTGAAGATGAGTCTGCTCGACCCCTCCCTTCCTGTAGACCTGCAGTACCTGGGCATCCCTTTGCCCCTCCCCCCTCCACAAGCCAATCAGGAGCAAAGTTCAGCCGACACAGGTAAGCTCAGACTCTCACCTGGCCCCGCCCCCTGTGCTGTAGCTCAGATTCTCCCCTCTCACCTGGCCCCCCCCTGTGCTGTAGCTCAGATTCTCCCCTCTCACCTGGCCCCGCCCCTGTGCTGTAGCTCAGACTCTCCCTCTCACCTGGCCCGCCCTCTGTGCTTTAGCTCAGATTCTCCCCTCTCACCTGTCCCGCCCTCTGTGCTGTAGCTCAGACTCCCTCTCACCTGGCCCCGCCCCTGTGCTGTAGCTCAGACTCCCCTCTCACCTGGCCCCGCCCCTGTGCTGTAGCTCAGACTCTTCCCTCTCACCTGGCCCCGCCCCCTGTGCTGTAGCTCAGACTCTTCCCTCTCACCTGGCCCCGCCCCCTGTGCTGTAGCTTCAGACTCTTCCTCTCACCTGGCCCCGCCTGTGCTGTAGCTCAGACTCTCCCTCTCACCTGGCCCCGCCCCCTGTGCTGTAGCTCAGACTCTTCCCTCTCACCTGGCCCGCCCCCCTGTGCTGTAGCTCAGACTCTTCCCTCTCACCTGGCCCCGCCCCTGTGCTGTAGCTCAGACTCTTCCCTCTCACCTGGCCCCGCCCCTGTGCTGTAGCTCAGACTCTTCCCTCTCACCTGGCCCCGCCCCTGTGCTGTAGCTCAGACTCTCCCCTCTCACCTGGCCCCGCCCCCTGTGCTGTAGCTCAGACTCTCCCTCTCACCTGGCCCCGCCCCCTGTGCTGTAGCTCAGACTCTTCACTCTCACCTGGCCCCGCCCCCTGTGCTGTAGCTCAGACTCTCCCCTCTCACCTGTCCCCGCCCCCTGTTATACATCCGTTTCTAACTTCGCAGGAGTTTGTGGAGTTTTCGTGTCCAGAACAGGAAAAACCACAGACGTGACGCAGATCAAAGGCTGGAGAGACAAGTTCAGCTCCGATTCAGCGCTGCCCCCTGAAGGTGAGAGTTTAGTATTACATGCTCAGAACAAACGCACTTTCAACTCAAAATGACGCCAAACGCCTCAAGTTAAACGCGACGTTCTGTTGGACACGAGGAACATCCCAAACTAAAACTGAGCTGAGTGTCGTATCTCACTGGGCCAAGCTAAAGGCTGTATGTGGATGTTGACCTATGATGAAAATATCTCCTGAGCAGAACTGCAGGCTGTGGGCGTGTTCAGGGGCCCGTTCATGCTCCGCCCTCTAACATGAACTCTAAGAACCAGAGCGGACAGCAGCTTGTGTTAGAGCTCTGCACATGTGCTCTGAGGACAAACTCAAACCACCTGAAGAAAGCCCTAACTGAGCATGTGCAGAGGAGACATGAAGTCCTAACTGAGCATGTGCAGAGGAGAAGTGAAGTCCTAACTGAGCATGTGCAGAGAAGTGTAGCCCTAACTGAGCATGTGCAGAGAAGTGAAGCCCTAACTGAGCATGTGCAAAGGAGAAGAGAAGCCCTAACTGAGCATGTGCAGAGGAGAAGTGTAGCCCTAACTGAGCATGTGCAGAGGAGAAGTGAAGTCCTAACTGAGCATGTGCAGAGAAGTGTAGCCCTAACTGAGCATGTGCAGAGAAGTGTAGCCCTAACTGAGCATGTGCAGAGGAGACATGAAGTCCTAACTGAGCATGTGCAGAGGAGAAGTGTAGCCTAACTGAGCATGTGCAGAGGAGAAGTGTAGCCTAACTGAGCATGTGCAGAGAAGTGTAGCCCTAACTGAGCATGTGCAGAGGAGAAGAGAAGTCCTAACTGAGCATGTGCAGAGGAGAAGTAGCCCAACTGAGCATGTGCAGAGGAGAAGTGTAGCCCTAACTGAGCATGTGCAGAGGAGAAGTGTAGCCCTAACTGAGCATGTGCAGAGAGAGAAGTGAAGTGCCCTAACTGAGCATGTGCAGAGGAGAAGTGTAGCCCTAACTGAGCATGTGCAGAGGAGAAGTGAAGCCCTAACTGAGCATGTGCAGAGGAGAAGTGAAGCCCTAACTGAGCATGTGCAGAGGAGAAGTGTAGCCCTAACTGAGCATGTGCAGAGGAGAAGTGAAGTCCTAACTGAGCATGTGCAGAGGAGAAGCGAAGCAAGAGCAGCGCCATGTTTCTACAAACGGAAAACTTAAAAACGACCTTTTCGAGACAAGTCAGTGTTTGTAGCTCATGCTCTGTTCATGTTTCTAATGATTAGACGTTAGTTAGAAATACAGGCCGTATTAGGAACATAGAGCTAGTTTGTGCTAGTGCTAACTTCCTCCAATGGGAATGTCGTGTCTAGAAGCTTTAGCTCATTCTGGAACGCACCAACACGTACGTCCACTGTAGACTGGTGGAGACACCATTAAACATCTTTACAATGCGGTGTCTAAACTGGGACTAAACCAGGACTAAACCAAGATTAAACCAAGACTAAACCGGGTTTAAACCGGGAATAAACCAGGAATAAACCAGGTCTAAACCAGGTCTAAACCAGGTCTAAACCAGGTCTAAACCAGGTC
The DNA here is from genome assembly GCA_015082035.1 of Chaenogobius annularis. Lineage (NCBI taxonomy): Eukaryota > Metazoa > Chordata > Actinopteri > Gobiiformes > Gobiidae > Chaenogobius > Chaenogobius annularis. The sequence continues at coordinate 134,465 of BJKM01000585.1, read as the reverse complement.
TAAACCTAGACAAAACCCAGACAAAACCCAGACAAAACCCAGACAAAACCCAGACAAAACCCAGACAAAACCCAGACAAAACCCAGACAAAACCCAGACAAAACCCAGACAAAACCCAGACAAAACCCAGACAAAACACAGACTAAACCAGGTTATCTGTCTCCACAGCGCCCCCTGCCTCTGAGCCTCCAAAGAAGAATCTGTCGGCGTTCTGCAGCGACATGTTGGACGAGTACCTGGAGTTGGAGGGAAAACTCATCGACGAACGCGCCTCCTCCTTCACGACCACTGACCCCGCCCCCGTGACCTTCGACCTCCCGCTCACCAGCGCGCTAAAGGTCGCTAACGTGGCCGAGCGCAGCACCAGTGAGCTCATCTCCGGCTTCGTGCCTCCCTCCAAACGACCCAAACCGCCGCCAAACCGAGCCGCCAAGAGGACGTTCAAACAGAAGAAGAAACTCGGCCGCAAAGACGAAAACGCGACTTTCGCGGCGACTTTCACGGCGAGTTCGGACGAGACGAGGAAACAGACGCTCGGAATCAAGAACGCCGAACTGTCAGTCGCCAAAAAAGCCAAGAAAATGCGTTTGTTCAAGCTCGACGACGAAGCGCAGACGAGTCAGTTAAAGACTTTTGGCCAAACGGAAGATAAAGATTGGTGTTTAGAAAACGCTCTGGACTCGTACGATTATGATTTCACTGAACCACTTTCTCACTCGCCCAAACTTCAGAAGAAAAGTATAAACACGTCTGACAATTCCAAAGAAAGTACTTTCACTCCCGAGAGTTCCAAATGGAGCGAGTTGGACTTTGACCACACGGAGCCGATATTGGAGCCGCCGGAGTTCAACGGCGAAGCGTCGGAGTTCGGTCCCAAACGAGGCAAACGCAGGCGGCGGCGGCGGAAAACGGAGGAGGAGGAGCTGGAGCTGATGGCGCCGCTCGAGTCTGATTCTGAGCTGTGCCACGACGAAGCGGACCAGAAACCCATCAAGCGGCGCCAGACGAGCGACGCAACGGACGATCGTAGAGAAGAGGAGGCGGAGACGAGCGAGCGGAAGGAGGAGGAGCCGGAACGTGCCAATCAGAGCCTGCCGCTGGTGACGAAGGCGCTGGTGAAGCAGAGGGACCTGGAGCAGAGAGGATTGTGGGAAGGGAAACAGCGCACATACGTGACACACGAGAGGGCGACGTTGGCCCTGAGCTCGCTCTTCACGCTGAAGGTGACTGCAACTGAAGGCAACATGACAGGAAGCCGTAACATGACAGGAAGCCGTAACATGACAGGAAGCCGTAACATGACAGGAAGCCGTAACATGACAGGAAGCCGTAACATGACATGACAGGAAGGAAGCAGGAAGGAGCGTAAATCGACAGGAAGAAGGAAGCGTAGTAGCTGACAGGAAGAAGCATGACAGGAAGGGAAGCGTAGCATGTACCAATAGGAGCGTAACATGACAGGAAGGAAGCGTAGCAGTGAAGGAAACTGTTAACATGAACAGGAAGGGAAGGCCGTAACATGACAAGGAAAAGGGAAGCCTACATACAGGAAAGGAAGCCCCGTAACATAATGGAAGGAGTCCGTAATCATGACGGTAAGTGAATAACATGACAGGAAACCGTAACATGACAGAGAAGAAGCGTAACATGACAGGAAACTTGTATATCTATGTTGTGTATTATGTGTTATATTATTTGATTATATCTACGATCAGGAAGGAACCGTAACATGACAGGATAGGAATGCCGTAAACACGACATGGTATATTAGAAGCGCTAAACGTGACAGGAAGCCGCAATCGGACAGGGGAATCTCGTGTTTTTTTACGATTTCAGGTAAGTGGAAGCCGTAACTACGACTGAAGAAGCGTACATCGAAGGAAGGAAGCCGTAACACGAAGGAAACTTTACACAATGACAGGAAACTGTACACATGTTTCCCCTCTCCTTCTTCCTTTCTCTGCTCTTCCCTTCTCTTTTCTCTCCTCTTCTCCTCTTTCCTCTCCTCTCTTTCCCTCTCTTTTTCGCCTTATCTTCCCCTCTCTTCTTCCCTCTCCTCTCCTCCTCTCTCTTTCCCCTCTCTTCTTCCTCTCCTCTCCTCTGTCCCCTTCCTCTCCCCTTTGTCCTCTCTGTCTCTTCCTCTCTTCTTCTCTTTCCCTCTCTCTTCCTCTCCTCTTTCCCTCTCCTCTTTCCTCTCTCTTTCCCTTCCTCTTTCCCTCTCCTCTTCCCCTCTCCTCCTTCCCCTCCCTCTCTTCCCTCTCTCTTCCCTCTCCTTCCTCTCCTCTTCCCTCTCTCCTCTTCCCCTCTCCTCTTCCCCTCTCCTCTTCCCTCTCCTCTTCCCCTCTCCTTCTTCCCTCTCTCTTCCCTCTCTCCTTTCCCCTCTCCTCTTTCCCTCTCCTCTCCTCTCCTCTTCCCTCTCTTCTTCCTCTCTCTTCCCTCTCCTCTTCCTCTTCTTTCTTCCCCTCTCCTCCTCCCCTCTCCTTCTCCTCTCCTCTTCCCCTCCCTCTTCCCCTCTCCTCTTCCCCTCTCCTCTTCCCCTCTCCTCTTCCCTCTCCTCTTCCCCCTCTCCTTCTTCCCTCTCCTCTTCCCTCTCTCTTTCCCCTCTCCTCTTCCCCTCTTCTTCCCTCCTCCTCCTCCCCTCTCTTCCTCTCCTCTCGCCCTCTCTCTTCCTCTCTCTTCCCTTCCCTCCTTCCCTCTCTCTTCCCCTCTCCTCTTCCCCTCTCTCTTCCCCTCTCCTCTTTCCCTCTCTCTCTTCTCCACTCTCCTCTCCCCTCTCCTCTTCCCCCTTCTTTTCTCTCTTTCCCCTCTCCTCTCTTTTCCCTCTCCCTTCCTCCTCTTCCCCTCTCCTCTTCCCTCTCCTCTTCCCCTCTCCTCCTCCTCCTCTCCTCTCCCCTCTCCTCCCTCTCCTCTCTCCTCTTCCCCTCTCTCTTCTCTCTCTCTTCCCTCTCCTCTTCCCCTCTCCTCTTCCCTTCTCTTCTCCCTTTCCTCCTTTCCTCTCCTCTTCCCCTCTCCTCTTCCTCTCCTTCCTCTCCTCTTCCCCTCTCTCTTCCCTCTCTCTTCCCCTGTCTCCTTTCCTCTCCTCTCTCCTCTCCTCTCCCCCTCCTCTCTCTCGCCTCTCTCTCCTCTCCTCTCCTCCTCCTCCTCTTCCCTCTCCTCTCCCCTCTCTCTCCCCTCCTCGCTCTCCCCTCTCTTCCCCTCTCCTCTTCCCTCTCCTCTTCCCTCTCCTCTTCCCTCTCCCTCTTCCCCCTTCTTTTCTCTTCCCCTTCCTCTTCCCTCTCCTCTTCCTCTCCCTCTTCCCTCTCCTCTTCTCTCTCTCCCTCTCTCTTTCCCCTCTCTCTTCCCCCTCTCTTCTTCCCCTCTCTTCCTTTCCCCTTCTTCTTTCCTCTCCTTTCCCTCTCCTTTCCCTCTCCTCTTCCCTCTCCTCTTCCCCCTCTCTTCTTCCCCTCTTTCTTCCCTCTCTTCTTCTCTCTTCTTCCCTCTCTTTCTCTCTCCTCTTTCTTCCCCTTCCTCTTCCCCTCTCCTCTTCCCTCTCTCCTCTTCCCCTCCCTCTTCCCCTCTCCTCTTCCCTCTCCTCTTCCCCCTCTTCCCTCTCTTCTTCCCCTCTCTTCTTCCCCTTCTTCTTCTCCTTCTTCCTCTTCTCCCTCTCCTCTTCCCTCTCCTCTCTCTCTCTTCCTCTTCCCCTCTCCTCTTCCTCTCTCCTCCTCCCCCTCTCCTCCTCCTCTCCTCCTCTTCCTCTCTCCTCTCCTCCTCCCTCCTCCTCTCCTCCTCCTCTCCTCCTCCCCTCTCCTCCTCTTCCCTCTTCCTCTTCCCTCTCTCTCTTCCCCTCTCCTCTTCCCCTCTCCTCTTCTCTCCTCTCCCCTCTCCTCTTCCCTCTCTCTTCCCCTCTCCTCTCTCCTCTTCCCCTCTCTTCTTCCCCTCTCAGGGCTTTGTGGCGGAGGACCCTCGTCTCCCGGTCCGTCTCGCCCCTCGCCCGGCCCCTCGCTGTTTGAATGACTTCTGCCGCCTGGGGTGCATGTGTGCCAGCCTCACCCTCTGTGCCCGGAGCTCCCACTGTGGGCGGGCTCTCTGCATGCTGCGCTGTACCTGCCTCAAACAGAAGGTGGTACTACTGCGCAACCTCGACTCCCCCGACAGCCCGCGGCACAAGAAGAAGAGGAGGAGGCGGAGGAGGATGAAGATGGCCTACGGTGAGTCAGATGTCCTCACACATACACAGGGGGCGCTCTTCCTCACTTTACTGACATGTGGCAACACGCAACAGTCACATTCTGTAGAAGTAACCCGTGTGTGTGTGTCTGTGTGTGTATCTTTGTGTGTGCGGGTGTGTGTGTGTATCTGCGTGTGTTTTATCTCTGTGTGTGCGTGCGTGTGTGTATCTTTGTGTGTGTGCGCGTGTGTCTCTGTGTGTCTGTGTGTGTGTATCTCTGTGTGTGTGTCTCTGTGTGTGTGTATGTGTGTACGTGTAGTTCTGAAGGAGGCCGAGACCGTATCGCAGCCCGCTTCTCCGGTCCGGACTCTGTGGGTCCGGACTCAGGACCAGGACCAGGACCAGGACTCTGACTCGGACCCGGTCTGTGTTCCTGCTGCGAAAGAGCTGCGACGCCACAAAGCCGACCAGGTGAGGTCATCGTTTGAACCTGGGTGAACTCTGGAGGTCCGGCTCTGGGGTCGAGCAGGAGAAAGGTCTCTCAAAGTCCTGCAAAGTCGGCATTCAACCAGAAGTGATGAGTAAACTATGTATTGATATGTTAAAAAGGCAGAATAAACTCATAAACCAAACTAAATATAATAATAATAATAATAATATCATTACTAAATAACTAAAGCCCAGAACATACTGCAGGATATGGACTTATGTTTTTAAACTGATTTCAGATTTAAAATGTCCAAAACATACTGTATCCTAAAGATCCTCGAGTGAAGACTAAAGTACAAGCTCTGCTTTCAAATACAGGAAATGACTCGAGTCCGAATGAGGCAGAATATTGTAGGTTCTAGACGCATATTCTTATGTATCTGTGGTATTTGGTTTTAGGTCAGAGAGCAAAGACGAGAAGGAGAAGCTCAGAGCTGCGCCAGAATCCGACGTTTCTCCAACCACAAAAAAGTAAGTATCAGTCACTGATATTCTGCCGTTCTGTTGTCATTTCTAAAAAACATTTTTACTGTACATTTTGTACTGTTTTGTTGATTAAAATGTGTGTATTTCATTTTAAGTTTGTGCAGATTGTGGTTTAACAAAGAAAAACAAAACAACCCGTTTGAACCCGTTTGAACTCGTTTGAACCCGTTTGAACCCGTTTGAACTCGTACAAACCCGTTTGAACTCGTTTAAACCCGTTTGAACTCGTACAAACCCGTTTGAACCCGTTTGAACTCGTACAAACCTGTTTAAACTCGTACAAACCCGTTTAAACCCGTTTTAACCTGTTTGAACTCGTTAGAACCCGTTTGAACTCGTTAGAACCCGTTTGAACTCGTACAAACCCGTTTAAACTCGTTTAAACCCGTTTGAACTCGTTTGAACCCATTTAAACCCGTTTGAACCCGTTTGAACTACTGTCTTTTCTCTCCTGAAGCTGGCGTCAGATCTGGACTCGTCTCCTCCAGGTCAGACTCACCTGAACCTTCTCTGTCGTCATACACAGATCCTTTAGGTCTAACCGTGTTCTGGTTCTGGTTGTGTTGTAGTTCTCAGAGAACATCTGAACATAGAGTCCAGCCTCACCCCTGACTCCACCCCCACGGTAACCACGGTAACCAACATTTTATTCAAACACGTTCCACTTTTAAAATCAGAAAAATTTTGATTGTTTTTGTGATCGTTTTTGAGTGTGAGGAACTATCAGCAGGTTCTGATCCAAAGACCTCAGTGAGCGAGGGCCAGTGAGGAACCATCAGCAGGTTCTGATCCAAAGACCTCAGTGAGCGAGGGCCAGTGAGGAACCATCAGCAGGTTCTGATCCAAAGACCTCAGTGAGCGAGGGCCAGTGTGAGGAACCATCAGCAGGTTCTGATCCCAAAGACCTCAGTGAGCGAGGGCCAGTGTGAGGAACCATCAGCAGGTTCTGAATCCAAAGACCTCAGTGAGCGAGGGCCAGTGTGAGGAACCATCAGCAGGTTCTGATCCAAAGACCTCAGTGAGCGAGGGCCAGTGTGAGGAACCATCAGCAGGTTCTGATCCAAAGACCTCAGTGAGCGAGGGCCAGTGTGAGGAACCATCAGCAGGTCTGATCCAAAGACCTCAGTGAGCGAGGCCAGTGTGAGGACCATCAGCAGGTTCTGATCCAAAGACCTCAGTGAGCGAGGGCCAGTGTGAGGTCTGAGGTCCTGATCCTTTGTGTTTGTTTCTCAGGATCGTGAGGAGAGCAGCAGCTGTGCTCGGATCAGGAGCGTTCACCAGACGCAACGCAGAAGAAACAGGTGAAAACTTGGTTGAAAACATTTAGAATGTGGTCGATGTGGACATGGGACCTGGACCCGTGGGACATGTGACCTGACGTGGGACATGGACCTGACGTGGGACATGGACCTGACGTGGGACATGGACCTGACGTGGGACATGGACCTGACGTGGGACATGGACCTGACGTGGGACATGGACCTGACGTGGGACATGGACCTGACGTTGTTGGACATGGACCTGACGTGGGACATGGACCTGACGTGTGTTTCTGATGTTCTTCTACAGAAAACTCCAGAGTGGGACAAAGCCTCGTCTTCAGGTGAGATCTGTCTGTTTAAAGTCTTCAAAAGTGTGGATTTGTCTCTTCCTCGTTTGCTCTGGCGTAAAGTGCTTTTGGAGCTCTTCATGTTGAAATGCACACAATCCGTTTCTTTGTGTTGGTTTTTCTCAGTTCATGTTTGAATCTGTCTCTCAGGTTCTGCTCAGCCGAGCTCCTCGCTCGTGTCCAAACGCCTCGTCCTTTTGGCCAACTGTCAGTGGCAGAGCGAAGGCGACCGCATGTCCGTGCTCAAAGTGCTCTGCGAAGCTCTGGCGCTCGGATCTCTGGAGCGACCGTTCTGGATCGGGCCGTACTTCGTCTCTCCTTTCAGTCCCAGCGAGATTCAGAGGGACGGGAAACCCTGCACCGAGATCCGAGTGCACATCTCCATGCCCAAGGCCTTCGTGAGCAGCCCCGACAAAGACAAGGAGATGACGGTCCAGGACGAGGAGAAACAAGAAGAGACGCGAGACGAGACGCCCAAAGCCTTCATGAGCAGTCTTGAGAACGAGAAACAAAGGGAAGAGCGATCGGAGGAGGAGAAGACCAAACCAGCGGCAGATGAGGAGATGATCAAAGTCCATGCGGTGCAGGTGAGTTTAGAGCTTCAGACGCTGTAACTGGTCTGGACCTGACAGAGGTTGGGCAGATGCTCAGATGTTCATCAGGTTTAGAAACCACAGAGCCCACTCTCATGATTGGGAGCAGCTCAAGGGTCGTAGCACAAGTGGGCGGGGTTTGTGCCGGAACAAGAATATCTCCAGATGTGCTATTGGCTGATGTCAGAGGACACAATGATCTGAGTCAGACTGATCTGTAGGTCATGTCAGCTTTAGCTCCATGAGCTGCACCAAAGAGGAGCCTCGTGCTGCATCAGACCAAACGCCTGGAGCTTTGAGGGCAGACACACGAGATGTTTGAACGAGACTCAAACCCTCCTCGGCTCTGGAGGAAGCTCCTGATTGGTCAAGTTCCACAAATTTCACCAAAGTTTCAGCTTTTCCATTTGTGGCATCTGAAACCTGGGAAAGACTTTTGAGTGTTTTGTGTCTGTCCAGAACGCAGAGGACAAAGCGACTGAGACGGAGGACGAGCCGATGAAGTGGCCTCAAGACGAGGACGAGCCGGAGCCGTCTGAGGTCAGAAACGCCACGGAAACATTCCGCTTCTTATTGAAGGATTTGAGCCGCACTCTAGATTTAATCCTCCTCTGTTTTCCTTCAGCCTGAAGACCAAAGGGCGGAGTCTAAAGAGGAAGGCGCAAGACCTGGCGACAGAAAGGCGGAGTCCACCGAGCCTGAGGACCTGAGTAAAGCCCGTGAACAGGAAGTGGAGTTCCTGTCGGATCAGAATTTGGCACTGCCATTTCTCCAGAGGATCAGCCCTGCAGGACTCATGTCTGCGACTCTGAGGAGAGGAAGAGACGAGAACTGTGTGAAGGTGAGTCTGAGGGACGAGAACTGTGTGAAGGTGAGTCTGAGGGACGAGAACTGTGTGAAGGTGAGTCTGAGGGACGAGAACTGTGTGAAGGTGAGTCTGAGGAGGCACGAGAACTGTGTGAAGGTGAGTCTGAGGAGGCACGAGAACTGTGTGAAGGTGAGTCTGAGGAGGCACGAGAACTGTGTGAAGGTGAGTCTGAGGAGGGACGAGAACTGTGTGAAGGGGAGTCTGAGGGGGTGAGAACTGTGAGGTGGAGTTCAGTGGGTTCAGTACTTGGTCTAGTCGGTGTTTCTGCAGGTTTATTTTTGACCGTATGTATTTTTTTTACAATCGAGATGAGTTTAGGTTTAGGATCAGGTCATTTGGTAAAGTTTGGCTCTTTGGGACCTGCTCTGAACCCACTCTGAACCCGCTCTAAACCAGGTCTGGACCCACTCTAAACCCTGTCTAAACCCGGTCTGACCCAGGTCTGAATCAGGTCCGAACCCGACCTGGACTGAAACCCGACCTTGAACCCGACCTGAACCCGACCTGAACCCGACCTGAACCCGACCTGAACCCGACCTGAACCCGACCTGAACCCTGGTCTCTTCCTCAGGTGAATGGAAAGCCGTACCCTCTGGCTAAAGTGCAGTTGGGTCGAATGGGAGCGCTCCATCCTGCAAATCGCTTGGCCGCATACCTGACCGGACGAGTGGGCGGGGCCAGCAGACCCGTTAGCGCCGCCTCTCCTCTTAGCTGCGCTTCACCTTTGACCTCTGCTCCCAACGTGACCCTCACAACCTCCAACATGAGCGCCACAGCGGTACTAAACCAGAACTCTCCCGTGTCTAAGGCTGGTCCCGGTGCTGGTGCTAGTCCTGGTCCCGGTCCTGTTCTGGTTCTGGTCCCGGTCCTGGTTCTGGTCCCAGTCCTGGTTCTGGTTTTGTCAGTGAAGGATCCAAACCTCAGACTCTGGCTCTTCCTCCAGGTATATTTCACTCAACTCTCCTCTTGTGCTCTCCTCACAAACATCTGGAGAACATTTAGCTTCTTTCCCAGTTTGATGAAAGTCCAAGCCTCAACTGACATGGCTGAACGTCTGTTTACGGCTGAAGGTCTGTTTACGGCTGAAGGTCTGTTTACGGCTGAAGGTCTGTTTACGGCTGAACGTCTGTTTACGGCTGAAGGTCTGTTTCAGGTTTACAGCTGAAGGTCTGTTCAGGTTACAGTAAGGTCTGTTTAGGTTTACAGCTGAAGGTCTGTTTCAGGTTTACAGCTGAAGGTCTGTTTCAGGTTTACAGCTGAAGGTCTGTTTCAGGTTTACAGCTGAAGGTCTGATTTCAGGTTTACAGCTGAAAACGTCTGTGTGTTTCAGGTTTACAGCTGAACGTTCGTCCATCTCCAAATCCTCCTCAAGTCCTGATGTTCCAGATCCCGGGTCCGAAGTCAGTTTCCTCTGCAGCAGATGGTGCCAGTGTCCCGGGGGCCCCCTGACGCTGCCGTCCTTCTCAACTGCCTCTGTCGACCCTGACGGCGGTCGCTCCGGTTGCTCCCCCCCCCCCGCTCTGGCCGCTCCCCCGCTCCTGGCGTCCCCCGCTCCGGCCGTCCCCGCTCCGGCCGCTCCCCCCGCTCCCGCCTCCAGCGGTCTGGGTCAGACTCACACTGTGCTCGTGCCAAAGGTAAACATGATTTCTGAGGTAAACGATGTTCTGAATGATGGCGGAATAGTCCTTCGTGTCACTTTTGAGCAGTTGTGAGCCCCTTTGTGGGCCCAGTCCAAGTAGTTCTGCTTCAGATGTAAATGCAGGAGGACTGGCTGATTGGGCATGCATATAAATCTGTTTATTTTAATGAATTAATTTAAAACAACAAAGCGCGCAGATAATATTCATCTCCAAGACAAAACATGCTCATTTCCATCCGTGTCCTTTAAACGCCCTCATTTACACAGCAGCAGCTCTTCAGTTCTGTTCATCCTTCATCAACACGCTTGTGTGGCCGCCGCCCGAAGGGCGACAGGCGAGCAGCCATTGTCAATAAGAGAAGCACATCAGGGGAGGAGCCTATTTTAGATGTTTTTTAGTGGATTATGGCCCAGCATCCCCCTGTCCCTTAGGACAAATGTTCCCAGAGCGCCCCCTTAGACAAATGTCCCAGAGCGCCCCCTTCCTTAACAAATGTCCCAGAAGCGCCCCCTGTCCTTAGACAAATGTCCCAGAGCGCCCCCTGTCCTTAGACAAATGTCCCAGAGCGCCTCCCTGTCCTTAGACAAATGTCCCAGAGCGCCCCCTGTCCTTAGACAAATGTCCCAGAGCGCCCCCTGACAAATGCCCAAGAGCGCCCCTTAGACAAATGTCCCAGAGCGCCCCCTGTCCTTAGACAAATGTCCAGAGCGCTCCCCTGTCCTTAGACAAATGTCCCAGAGCGCCCCCTGTCTTAGACAATGTCCAAGCGCCTTCTTAGACCCTCTTTCTACAGGAAAAACAACCAAACCTTTTGGGGAAAAAGTAGAAACCTCGAGGAGAGATCCTACTCCCACAGTTGGAACCGGGTCAGAACCGGGTCTGATGCTCTTCCATTTGCAGAAGGACCGTGGGGCCAGAAGAGAGGGAGGTTCATCTAGAGCAGAGACGGTTCATCCAGGCATCCTAAAGTTAACAAAATTCACCTCAAACAGTTCTAAAAACTCATTCAAATGAGTTTTTGTCCTCGACCTCTGAAGATCTAAGATTTCATCATAATCGTCACGTCCTCTAATATTCAGAGTCACTAAATGAACAACACAAGTTTCCATTAGTGAAAACGTAGTTTGTCCACATCTACAATAAACAATCTTTGTATGTTCTAGATCGGACCCCCTCAGCCGCTCGGGGCCCCCCCTCAGGCCGCTCGGGGGGCCTCCCTCTCAGCCGCTCATCTCGTCTGCGCTCTTGGCCCCTCAGACCCTTCGCCTGGTCGGGTCCCGGCCTCGGGCCCCGGGGTGCGCTTGTTTTCGTACTATGGACGGCCGTCTGATGCAGCTGATCCCACTGCAGCGCAAAGTCAAAAAACGCCCCGCCCACTTCCGCCATCACCACACAACACGCCCGCCCACTTCCGTACATCACTACAAGCAACGCCCCGCCACTTCCACCATCACTACAAGCAACGCCCCGCCCACTTCCACCATCGACTACAATCAGCAAGCCCCGCCCACTCCCACCATCGCCGCCACGAGCAACAAGCAGATGGTTGTCTACAGAAGAGTGAAGAAGAACGGAGATGTCACACGTGAGTCCCTGATCTACTCTCAAGTCCTGTTTAGACCTGGTTTAGACCTGGTTTAGTCCTTGTTTAGACCTGGTTTAGTCCTTTGTTTAGACCTGGTTTAGTCCTGGTTCACAAGCTCTAACTAAAAGCTACAAAAAACTCGCCCAAAAAAGTTTAGTAATTCCAGTTTTTGTGTGTGTGAGGGGCGTGGCTAAAGCAAGTGCACAGGAACAGGTTTTCCCTCATGTCTTTGCCTTGTGTGCAAAGCCTCGACGCCTCGTTTGAACCTCTCTTTATGGAACGCTTTGGATCATGTTAGACGCAAATTATGACCGGCGGAAATATTACCGTATTTTCCGGACTTTTTAGCCGCTCCCCTATATAAACCGCATCTGCTCTATTTTTAAAAAAAACGATAATAAAACAATACATAGGCCGCACCTTTGTATAGGCCGCAGAACTCATAACCAGTGCTTTTTACACGGCAGCAACTTTGCTGGTTAAAACGGAACAGAAGCGATAGAAAATAAACCAGTATTTACTTAACTTAATTTTCTCCGCTTCACATTAATCATCTTCCGCTGAAACCCATGAAGTCGTTTCTTCAGTCTCGCTCGAGCATTGAACAATCTCATCAGCGCTTCGTCACATCTGTCCCGTCTGCCTCGCTCTCCGGTGTCACTATCTTCCTCCGGTGAAGTTGGCTCTGTAGTTGCGGCGCTCTTCAGAAGCTGGTGATGGTTGGCATTCTTTTTCACAGCACTCCACGCTGTTAGGATCCACTGACAGACATCAGAAAAGGATGCTTTTCGACTGCGGCCCGTTTTTGTAAATGACTTCTCCCCGCTCGTCATCCAAGTCTCCCACTCAACCCGGAGTGCTGCTTTAAATGCCCTGTTCACGCTGATGTCAAGTGGCTGCAAATACTTTGTTGTACCTCCAGGAATTACAAGCTGGAATTGAGTTTGTTTTCTTGATCACCTCTTTTACTGAATCTGTGACGTGCGCGCCTCATGCTATCCAAAACAAGACAGCCCTTTTTTCTTGTGAAAAAATCCTCCCAGCGCTTGCTGTAGCACTCTCTTAACCATTCCTTCATCAGCCCTTTCCATCATCCACCCTTTGGCGTTAACTTGACCACCAAGACCTCTCATTGTAGTTGTTCTTTAGGCATAGTTATGCGCTTAAAATCACCATGAGGTGGAAGGTTTCTTGTCCGGACGCCGTGCATGCCAGCACACAGGTGAAGTGCGTCCTCTCGTGGCAGTTGTTTTCAGCCAACACGGAGGATGCGCCAGTCTTGTGTACCGTTCCTGGTCAAGGCAGATCAATGTAAGAAGGTACTTCGTCCATTGTCTTCATGATCTCGTCTGGTCCAATGGAGTGCTTCTTGTATCTTACTTTCAACAAATGTGTGAAAGTTTTTAATCTTTTCCTGATGAGTCAGGGGGAGTTGCTGGCAGATGAGTGTCCGTGCCCTGATGGACAGGTTTTTACGTCTCATGAATTTGAAACACCATGACGGCGCCCGCTTTGAAATCTTCAATATTCATTTCGCGGCGCTATTTTTTTGGGTTTAAGTTTCGGATCTGAACAGTGGATACACCTCTGCCACCCGCTCTCTGAATGTTCACCCAGGTCCTCCAGGACATTTTCAAGTTCAGGCCACCTGCTTTTATGTCTCTTGAAAGCTTTCGTTGACTTTTGCATCGCACCGAGCTCTTCCCGCTGTCCCCTCCAGCGTCTCACCATACATTCATTGATATCAAGTTTGCGTGCAGCTCGCGCGTTTCCTTCCTGGATAGCAAGATCGATGGCCTTCAGCTTAAAACTTGCTTCATACGAATTTCTTGTCGTTTGGGTGCCATATTGATGGGGCAAGAATTTGAAAATAATTAATAGTTTGGCATCGGTAATTTGTCGTCCGTGTTCTATTTGCTAGCTGAATAAAAACGCAACGTCTGCTTCTTTGCTTAACTTTTTCTTAGTTTTGATTCTAAATCCAATTAGTGCGCCCCTAGCGGTGAAAGAAAAAAACCACAGAAAAGCCGCAGCCTCTAAATAAGCCGCATGGCTCAAAACATCTGACAAAAGTAGCGGCTTATAGCCCGCAAAGTACGGTATGTATTTTGGTTATTTTTCTCTTAAAAAAATACATGTTTAATACTGTTTATATTTTATTTCTTAATAGTAATAATTATAAAAATATCTGCAATGTTTTTGTCACTTGAAACAGAAAATAAAGAATAAAATAGATACTTCTGGATATGACTACAGTTCACCTATTTCGCCACTAGACGGTGCACTTTGAATGCATTTAATGTATTCAAAGGATAAGAACTGTATTTAACTTGTTTCTTGACTTGTCTCTTTGTGTTCATAGTTAATATTTTCTACAAACCATAATTTATACAGTAACAGTATTGGACGCGCCTAGCAGTCACATGGTCAATAATTTTATTTCAATCCAAACTACTGTAACTACTGTAACAAGTTAATCGGAACTAAGTCAGGCACTTAAAAAAAATCTCTGATCCTCCGAGTGTGAAAGAGGCAATCATATCCTCAATACCTAAAGAGGGGAAGGACCGACTGGATTGTGCCTCACATAGACCCATTTCTATTCTGAATGTGGACTATCATTTCTACTCCTCAATTATGTCCAAAAGAATGGAACAAATCCTCCCAAATGTGATCCACAATGATCAGACCGGATTTATGACCAAACGACAAACACAAGACAACATCAGACCATCTTTACACACAATGAGCCAAATACACACACAACAAAACAAAGCTGTAATAAGAATTCTGAGAAGGCTTTGGATTCTGTGAGCTGGACTTATTTATTTAAAGTGCTAAACAAATTTCAAATAGATGATTTAATTCTAAAATATTGAGGCTCTTTTACAACCAACATCAAAAATTAAAATCAATGGTCATCTGACAGATCCACTGACCCCGGAAAGAGGGCTCAGGCAGGGCTGTGCCTGGTCCCCCCTCCTCTTTGCTTTGTATTTGGAACCATTGGCCAAATTTATTAGACAATCAAAAACAAGTGGTATAACAATTGACGGAATGGAACATAAAATCGCCTGCTACACAGAGAAAAGGGGAAAAAAGAAAATAAATGATTGTCAACTAGTTAATTCTGTCAGTAATGCCAGACTCTGAGACATGCCATGAGCCGAGAGAAGAGTTTTTATGACCGTAATCACGCAAAAAAGACATGGGAAATATGTACATTTGCCTCCAAACGGCTTCGCCTCAAACGGCTTCGCCTCAAACGGCTTCGCCTCAAACGGCTTCGCCTCACATCTATCATTGAAAGCATAATCGCGTTCAAACAGCTGTGGGTAACTCTCCTCTTCTGTTGCAGTGGTCCCGGTCTCGTACACCAAACCCTCACCTGACACAGTAAGCCCCGCCTACCCAGGTCTGTCCGGGCTTCAGTCATTCAAACTTTCCTCCGGCTCCACATTTGTGAGCCACAAACCCGGCCTCTCCTTCAAGATCCTCCCCGGGAAGAGCACGACGGAGAAGGTGGTCGTGCGGACGTCCGAGATGGTGCCAAAACCTGCGAAAAGAAACGAAAAAGTGCTGCCAACGACGCTTAAAACGGAGATCAGGGTGAAAGTGGAGCCAAAGCATGCAGAGAAGGACAAGGAGGAGCTCGCCGTGGACCTGAACGACCTGGACGTGATCTGTGTGGACGACGAGGAAGACCAGAAGAGGAGACGGGAGGAGAAAGACGATGTGGTGGTCGTTGATTCATCCAGCGACGAAACGGAAAACTCCTCCGACTACACCAGTGGAGACGAGACGCAGAAGAGGACCACAGAAACATCTGACAGCAGCAGAGACGAGACGCAGAAGAGGACCACAGAAACATCTGACAGCAGCAGAGACGAGACGCAGAAGAGGACCACAGAAACATCGTGACACAGCAGAGACGAGACGCAGAAGAGGACCACAAAAACATCTGACGTCAGCAGAGACGAGACGCAGAAGAGGACCACAGAACATCTGACCAGCACAGAGACGAGACGCAGAAGAGGACCACAGAAACATCTGACTTCAGCAGAGACGAGACGCAGAAGAGGACCACAGAAACCATCTGACATCAGCAGAACGAGACGCAGAAGAGGACCACAGAAACATCTGACTTCAGCAGAGACGAGACGCAGAAGAGGACCACAGAAACATCTGACATTCAGCAGAGACGAGACGCAGAGAGAGGACCACAAACATCTGACTTCAGCAGAGACGAGACGCAGAAGAGGGACCACAGAAACATCTGACATCAGCAGAGACGAGACGCAGAGACAGAGGGACACAAGAGGACAAAATCTGACAGCAGCAGTGGAGATGAGACGGCAGAAGAGGAGGACGGAGCTGGACGAAAGGTAAGAGATGCAGAAGAAGAGCAGGAGGAAAGTATCGGAGCTTTAGATGATTCAGTGTGTTAAACTTGTGTTTTCAGATCCATAATTTGAACGAGCAGATTCGGCGTCACAAACTTGGACAAACGGTTCCAGGACTCTGAGGAAAGAAGTCGGACTGGAACAAGACCCACTGGCATCCAGGAACCTGACCCTGGTCAAGGTCTGTAGTCCTACTTTAGACCCGCTTTAGACCTGCTTTAGACCCTCTTTATAGACCCTCTTTTAGACTCTCTTTAGTCCTGCTGTATTCCTGTTTTAGACCTGGTCTATAACCGGTCTTCTTTTCAGGCTGCGGTGCTGATCCAGGAGCTGAGGACGACTGAAAAAACGTCTGCAGAGTTTTAAACTCAGACTCAAAGGCTCCAGAGACAAACTGCTGAAACAACTCCTCCCACACTCAGGTCAGACACGCCCCTACCGCTCAGACACGCCCCCTACCGCTCAGATCTAACTCAGATCTAACCTCAGATCTAAACTCTTAAACACAGCTCTAAAACGTAGATCTTATCTCTTAAATGCAGCTCTAAACTCTAAACATAGATCTAAACTCTTAAACGCAGCTCTAAACTTAGATCTAAACTCTTAAACGCAGCTCTAAACTTAGATCTAAACTCTTAAACGCAGCTCTAAACTTAGATCTAAACTCTAAAACGCAGCTCTAAACGTAGATCTAAACTCTTTAAGGCAGCTCTAAACCTAAACTTAGATCCTAAACTCTTAAATGCAGCTCTAAACTTTAACATAGATCTAAACTCTTAAATGCAGCTCAAACTCTAAACATAGATCTAAACTCTTCAATGCAGCTCTAAACGTAGATCTAAGCTCTTAAACGCAGCTCTAAACTTAGATCTTAAACTCTTAAACGAAGCTCTAAACTTAGATCTAAACTCTTTAAACGCAGCTCGAAACGTAGCTCTAAACTCTTAACGCAGCTCTAAACGTAGATCTAAACTCTTAAAGGCTCTTAAACTCTAAACTTAGATCTAAATCTTAAATGCAGCTCTAAACTTTAAACATAGATCTAAACTCTTAATGCAGCTCTAAACTCTAAACATAGATCTAAACTCTTCAATGCAGCTCTAAACGTAGATCTAAGCTCTTAACGCAGCTCTAAACGTAGCTCTAAACTCTTAAATGCAGCTCTAAACATAGCTCTAAACTTAAACATAGCTCATAAAACGTAGCTCTAAACTCTTAAACATAGCTCTAAACGTAGATCTAAGCTCTTAAACGCAGCTCTAAACATAGATCTAAACTCTTAAATGCAGCTCTAAAACGATGATCTAAGCTCTTAAACGTAGAACTAAACGTAGCTCTAAACTCTTGAACGCAGCTTCTAAACGTAGCTCTAAACTCTCTGATCTGCAGCCGACCCCTCGGTCCAGGCCGCGCTCAGAGCAACCCGTCGTAGAAAAGAAAAAGATGGTTCCTCGAGAGGATGACGTCATGGAGGTCATCAACCTAATGAACAAGGGGCGGGGCCAAGTCACAGGAGAGCAAATAGGTGAGTGTGCGTGCACCGTTACTATGGAGACCAGGACCTGGTTTGAACTGCTGTATTTGGTCGTTTCAGGTCAAGGAGGAATCGACGTAAAACAGCTCCAACATCAAATGAAGAACCTCATTACAGACATCGACCAGAGGTGAGAGCGCCCCCTGCAGAGACACATGTATTTATGTCATCAGAGGAGAGAGCGCCCCCTGCAGGACACACATGTATTTATGTCATCAGAGAGAGAGGCGCCCCTGCAGGACAACATGTATTTATGTCATCAGAGGAGAAGAGCGCCCCTGCAGGACACACATGTATTTAATGTCATTCAGAGGAGAGAGCGCCCCCTGCAGGACACACATGTATTTGTCCGTCAGAGGTGGAGAGCGCCCCCTGCAAGGACACACATGTATTTATGTCATCAGAGGTGAGAGCGCCCCCTGCAGACGACATGTATTATGTCATCAGAGGCTGAGAGCGCCCCCTGCAGGACACACATGTATTTATGTCATCAGAGGTGAGAGCGCCCCCTGCGGACGCACATGTATTTATGTCAGAGGTAGAGCGCCCCGCAGGACGCACATGTATTTATAGTATCAGAGGTGAGCGCCCCCTGCAGGACACACATGTATTTATGTCATCAGAGTGAGACGCGCCCCTGCAGGACGCCACATGTATTTATGTCAATCAAGAGGTGAGAGCGACCCATGCAGGACGCACAATGTATTTATATGTCATCAGGAGGTGAGGAGCGCCCCCTGCAGGACGCACATGTATTTATGTCAGAGGTGAGCGCCCCGGCAGGACGCCACATGTATTATGTCATCAGAGGTGAGAGCGCCCCTGCAGGACGCAATGTATTTATGTCATCAGAGGTGAGAGCCCCCCTGCAGGACACACATGTATTTATGTCATCAGAGGTGAGAGCGCCCCCACGGCAGGACGCATATGTATCTTATTTGTCATCAGAGGTGAGATTGGAGCTCGTGATTTGTGATTTTTTTTTGTTGATTTTTTTTTACTTCATGAGGCGTTACCATGTTACTGGATTCAGCGTGTATTTTATAAACTACAGAAAAGTTCAAAGAACCAGTTAAACCTAAGTTGAATTATTCTCGTTTGTTTTTCAGCTCAGAGTTCTCGTCTGAAGAGGAAGAACAAAACTCACAGGACGCTCAGACCCACTAAAGCCTGCCCTCCTCATGCTGTTGACATCATCCCCACCCAAAGCCACGCCTCCTCACACTGTGACATCATCCCCACAAAGCCACGTCCTCCTCATTGCTTGTGGCATCATCCCCCACCAAAGCCCGCCTCCTCATGCTGTGCCATCATCCCCCACCAAAGCCCCGCCCCCTCAAAGCCCTCCTCTCCGCTAACGTCCCAAACGTCCGATCGTTGTCCCTGGTTAAAGCCCCGCCCCTAACGCCACAAACTTCGCCCATCGTCTTTACCCAGAATTCCACACCGCGGCAGAAGACGGTCCCAAACATCCTGTCACGAGCAGGTCCACTGCTCCGCCAGAAGGAGGTAAGTCCTGCTGTTTAGACCCGGTCTCAAACATAAGATCTACAGTGTAAAAAAGTGTGTGGCAAGTAAAGGTTTCAGATCACAACATGCAGTACTGCCACGCCCTGACACTGCCACACGCACGCCCTGACACTGCCACGCCCAGGCTTGACACTGCCACGCCCTGACACTGCCACACCTGGCTTGACACTTGCCACGCCCTGACACTGCCACGCCCGGACACTGCCACGCCCTGACACCTGGCTTGACACTAACACGCCCCTGACACTGACACGCCTGACACTGCCACACGGCCACGCCCAGGCTTGACACTGCCACACCCTGACACTGCCACACGGCCACGCCCTGACACGACGCTGCACGCCCTGACACTGCCACGCCCTGACACGGCCACACCTGGGCTTGACACTGCCACGCCCTGACACGGCCACGCCCTGACGGCCACACCTGGGCTTGACACTGCCACGCCCTGACAATGCCACGCCCTGACGCGGCTACACCTGGGCTTGACACTGCCACGCCTGACACGGCCAGCCCTGAACACTGCCACACGCCACGCCCAGGCTTGACACATGCCACGCCCTGACACTGCCACACCTGGCTTGACACTGCCACACCTGGGCTTGACACTGCCACGCCCTGACACGCACGCCCTGACACCTGGGCTGACACTGCCAAGCCTGACACTTCCACACGGCACGCCCTGACACGACGCTGCCACGCCCTGACACTGCCACGCCTGACACTCCACACCTGGGCTTGACACTGCCACGCCCTGACACTGCCACACCTGGGCTTGACACTTGCCACGCCCTGGACTGCCACGCCCTGACACTGCCACGCCCTGACACTGGGCTTGACACTATGCCACGCCCTGACACTGCCACGCCTGACACTGCCACGCCCTGCACTGCCACACCGGCCACGCCCTGACACGACGCTGCCACGCCCTGACACTGCCACCACGGCCACGCCAGCTTGACACTGCCACGCCCTGACACTGCCACACCTGGCTTGACACTCCACGCCCTGACACTGCCACGCCCGCACTGCCACGCTCCTGAAACCTGGGCTTGACACTGCCCACGCCCTGACACTGCCACGCCCTGACACTGCCACACGGCCACGCCCTGACACGACGCTGCCACGCTCCTGACACTGCACGCCCTGACACTTTGCACGCCCTTACACTGCCACACGGCCACGCCCTGACCGACGCTGCCACGCCCTGACACTGCACACGGCACGCCCAGGCTTGACATGCCACGCCCTGACACTGCCACACCTGGCTTGACACTGCCAGCCCTGACACTGCCACGGCCTGACACTGCCACCCCTGACACCTGGCTTGACACTGCCACGCCCTGACACTGCCACGCCCTGACACTGCCACACGGCCACGCCCTGACACGACGCTGCCACGCCCTGACGCTGCCACACCTGTTGTCAGTCAAGAAATCACTTAAATAGTGACAAACTGAAGGAGACCAAAAGATCCTCAAAAGCTCGACATTGTGCTGAGATTCAAAGAAATTCAGGAACAATTGAGATCTGTGAGTCTGGAAAAGGTTTCTAAAGCTTTGGGACTCGAACCTCAGCGAGAGCCATTCTCCACAAGTATCCAGGACCACTCCAGGACCACTCCAGGACCACTCAAAGAGGAGTCGACAGACCCCACAACAGCATCCAAAGACCTGCAGGCCTCACTGGCCTCAGTAAAGGTCAGAGTTCATGACTCCACCAGGAGAAAGACACTGGGCAGAAATGGCCCTCACGGCAGAGTTCACAGACCAAAACCACTGCTCGTCTCAATTCTGCCAGGAAACATCTTGATGATCTTCAAGACTTTTGGGAAAATACTCTGGACTGACGAGACAAAAGTGTGACTTTTTAGAAGGCGTGTGTCCCGTTATGTCTGGAGTAAAAGTAACACCACGTTTCATAAATAGAACATCACACCAACAGTAAAACATGGTGGTGATGTGATGTTCTGGGGCTGTTTTGTGGCTTCAGGACCTGGAAGACTGTGATAAATGGAACCATGAATTCTGCTGTCGACCAAAACATCCTGAAGGAGAATGTCCATCTGTTCATGACCTGAAGCTGAACTTGGGTTCTACAGCAGGACAATGATCCAAAACACCAGCAGACTTTAGAGTGGCCAAGTCCTGACCTGAAGCCTACTGAGATGCTGTAGCAGGACCTTCAAAAGGCAGTTGTACAAATATGAAGGTTCAAACCTCTTCCACAGCTGGAACAGACTCAGTGTTGTCACAAACGCTTGATTGCAGTCGTCGCTGCTCAGGGTGGTCCAGTTCTTAGGTTGAGGGGGCTTTTTCACACCGGGCCATGGAGGTCTGGAGTGTGTCTTCCCTTCGTAATAAAAACCTTCATTTAAAAAGTGTGTTTCCTTGTGTCTTTGACTAATATTTGATCTGAAACATTTAAATGTGACAAACACGTGACTTGAACCTGATGTTCTCCTCAGCTCCTCCTATGCAGACACTTCCTTCTGGTTTTGTGATGGCGTCTCCGTTGGCGTCTCCGTTGGCGTCTCCGTTGGCGTCTCCGTTGGCGTCTCAGCCGCGACAGGCTCGAGTGGTGACGCTGCGGCCGGTGCTGCAGTCTCCAGGTGAGTGGAGGTGCTGGTAACGATCATCTAAAGTCGGTTTGGAATCATGACGCGTTCCATTATTAGATTAGACGTTACAAGAAAGCTCCAGGAGCGCTTCTTGAACTTCACGTAGGAGAAACTCTGACCTCAAACTTACTAAACGTGATTCATTCAAATGTAAATATTCCAGGCGTCATAGCGGCCCAGAGTCAGCTGTAGTTTAACTGTGCACTTCCTGTCTGTAGCCGTGGCGACGGTGGCCCTGAACCTGTCGTCCAATCAGCAGCTGTCCTCCAGGCCCCGCCTCACCCCGGGCGACCTGTTCACCTGCAGCGCCTCGCTCCCCGTCCCAGGTCAGACTTCTGCTCCGAGAAAACCACAAGAACTTTCCCTCGTTTGAGCCTCGTCTGTGTTTTTCAGGAGGAAACTTGAACCTGCTGCGCCTGGTTTCTCCTCAGAAGGCCTCCACGCCCCGCCCCTCTGCCAAACTACACCTCCCACCAGCCCCTGCTCCCGCCTCTGCCCCGCCCACTGTACCACAGACTCCTCCCACTGCACCTCCTCCTGCTGCTGCAGCTGCCACAAAAACGACAGATCCTACGACTTCTCCTGCTCCTACAGAACCGCACCTCCCACCGGCCCCTGCTCCTGCAGAACCGCACCTCCCACCGGCCCCTGCTCCTGACCCAGAAACCGCACCTCCCACCGGCCCTGCTCCTGCAGAACCGCACCTCCCACCGCCCCTGCTCCTGCAGAACCGACCTCCCACCGGCCCCTGCTCCTGCAGAAACCCAGCCTCCCACCGGCCCCTGCTCCTGCAGAACCGCACCTCCCACCGGCCCCTGCTCCTGCAGAACCGCACCTCCCACCGGCCCCTGCTCCTGCAGAACCGCACCTCCCACCGGCCCCTGCTCCTACAGTCCAATCGCAGCCGCCCTCTTCCACAGCGCACCAATCAGGTCCCGCCTCCGCCTCTCTGGGCCAATCACAGCCCCCCTCCTCTGCTCCTGTCCAATCAGAGCCCTCCCTGGCCTCGCTGCTCAATGAAATCGCCTTTTTGAACCAGAATTCGATAGCGTCGTCCAATCAGAGCCCGGGTCCAGCCTTGGCCCCGCCCCCACTGGTGAAACTGTCCAATAGCAGTGTGTTGAGCAGAGAGAAGGCCAATCAGAGCCCAGGGGGCGGGACCTGGAGGCCAATGCCGAAGCTGCGCCGGCTCTGATTGGTTTGTTTGAAAGTACAGTATGAGATGAAAGAGACTCGACAGCGCCACCTAAGGTCAGTTTAGAGCGGCTTTTATTGAACTGCACTCGAGAAGAAGCAGGACTCAACAGTAGGTGGCGCTGTAGAGACTTGTGGCTGAGTTTTGCACTTTTCTTCCGTTAAATGTTGCCTCTGAAAAACAAGTGTTAAATGTAAAAGAGTCGAACACTAAAGCAAAAGGTTTACTGACAAATAAAGTTTATAATATTTAAAGACATAGGAACGACCTTTGACCTGTGAGACGCAGGAAGAGGAAGTCCGATGCAGCTGTTTCAGAGTAAAAGCCTCTTGTGCTTCAGTTTTATACAGATTTTTGTATTTTTTGTCTAACTTTGTAAATAATGTGTAAACGTCTGTATGAATAAAGGTTTGACAGAGTCGGTTGGTCTCATGTTCTCGCTGTGTCTGGAGAAACCATCAGAACCAAACTAAAAATACTACATCTGTGACAAAAATATATATATTAAGTCTTAATTCTGTTTGTCATTTCAGAGCAAAGCTTCAAAATGTTACGCAACATTTGAAGATTTATTCAATTTGTCTTTTCTGGACTGAGACGTCTGTTTTTCCAGGGATCTGCGGTAGCCCCTCCTCCAGTGCTGGAGCCCCTCCAGTGCTGGAGCCACTCCTCCAGTGCTGGAGCCACTCCTCCAGTGCTGGAGCCACTCCTCCAGTGCTGGAGACACTCCTCCAGTGCTGGAGACACTCCTCCAGTGCTGGAGACACTCCTCCAGCACCTCCTCCTCTGTTCCCCTTTGCCTGAGACCTTCACTGAGCACGTCATCTGTTGGGACCTTGTCCTTGATGTTCTTGTGGCTCTTGGACGTTTCATCCTGGACAGTGGCTCTCACGCTCACTAGTCCGCGGCCCCCTTCCTTACGGCTGGTGTACAGTCTCAGGATGCTTTTGGGTGGAACCCTCCATGCAGGGGGAGGAGCTTCAGCGTCTTAACATCTCCTCCTTTGGCCCTTATTATTCCTACATCTGACACTGGGCGGCGCTGTTTATTGGACTTGTTGTTGCCATCGAGCTGCTTCTGAGGACTTTCCTATTTGGCTCTCGTCTCTTTCCTCGTCACCTCTTCCAGGTTGCTAACCATCCTCAATGTCTGCTGTTGTTCCTTCTGGGTTCTGGGAGTGAGACCCCTTCTGTGTGGCCCACCTTCTCTCTTTTTAAGTGGGCACATGGTTCAATACATGAAGAAAGCACAGGGGGGCATCGGCAAAGACCCCAGAGGAGCCAAACAAACGCCTGTGTGTTGCCTGGGTTGATTTCATGAAAGTGTCTGACTAAAAGTCACACACACGTTTCTTTTACAATCTGGTGAAAAACCTTTAGACCTTTTGTAATCCAGACCTTGAGTCTCAGGTCAGTTCTATTTGGTCCTAAACCTTGGTCAGAAACAGACCAGTTTAAGATCTGAACCTCTTTGTTTAGTTTATGTTGTGATCAGCTCCTTCCATGTCGTAAGCACAGAGTCTTTCTTTATAGTGGAGAAAAGAGGAGGTTTTCTCTAAGATTGTGGATGGGTCTTCATGGACCACACCTACATATTTAAGAGATTCTGTTTGTCCTTCAAAAATACCTACCCATTTAAATGTCAGAGGGGGGCGCCAGTGAGAGATTTTCAGTCTTTTGTACGTTTATTTTGTATCCAGACATTGGACCGAGGGTATGGACCTTTCTGGTTTGGTCAGATACAATAGAACATCATCTGCAGCAGGGAATTTCATGTTCCGTCCCATCGATTGTAACACCGTGAATTGTTTTTGATTGTCTAATAAATTGGGCCAATGGTTCCAAATACAAATGGGAGGGACCAGGCACAGCCCTGCCTCACCCCTCTTTCCAGAGTCAATGGACCTGTCAAGTGACCACTCATTTTATTTCTTAATGTTGGACCATCGTAAAGAGCCGCAGTATTTTTATAATTATGTCAGACTTATTATTACAGCTTTGTTGTGTTGTGTGTGTGTGTTTGGCTCATTGTGTGTAAAGATGGTCTGATGTCGTCTTGTGTTTGTCGTTTAATAATAAATCCGGTCTGATCTTTGTGGATCACATTTGGGAGGATTTGGTCCATTCTTTTGGACATAATTGAGGAGTATAAACGATAGTCCACATTCAGGACTGAGATGGGTCTATATTCTACCACTTTGGTCTGTAAAGTGGAGACGGTGTCCCTCAGGTCAGACGTCCTCCTCGGCCGCTGTGGCCCGTGTCCAGCTCGCCATTCTCGCCATTTTTGCGTCCACCGTCTTTGTAATCTTGTCAGTATTTTCCCCGTAAAGACGCCATCAGATCTGGAGCGGTTTCCGGTCCGGAGCCAGTACAGGAGGAGTGGCTAGCATCTTAAATGTAGCACTGCCAGTCTGGTTCTGGTTCTGGTTCTCTGTGTGGTTTTCCTCCTTGCTCTTCATATGTCTGCTCCCATGTAGAACTATGGAGTCTCTCCAGGTGAACTTGTAATGAAGACGGATCAATGCAACCGATTGGTCCACAGCGACACGCGACAACATCCAGGAACTCGCCCTTTGTGTTTCTGTTGTTTCAGCGTCACACTTTTGTACTCGGTTACATCCGCTGTGAGTGAAGTTCTTCTTCCCCAACTTATCAGAGATTGTCCTCTTGAACGTCAAACCTCTCAGATTATTTCGTTCAAGGATTTACTCTGTCGTTGATCCCACATCGTCATCGTCATGTTGCTGGAAGTCCACCTTAGTCCAGAAGCCCGTCTGAGCGCCGCCGTCCCACCTAATCCTGGTCGCAGGGCGCGACCTCCAGAGAAAAGAAGTTCTACACAGATTAAAAAGCCGTTTTCAGGTCCAGAGAGTCGGTGCAGTGTCGACTTGTTGGTCACGTGAACGTTGGATATTTTACACAAATCAATCGACTTTAGAGCACGTTTTAGCGGCCGGACTTTTCCCCGCGTTTAAAACCGGAGTCCGGAGTTCCCGCTGGACCGCTGGACCGGAAGTGCGTGACAATAGAGGTGTTGCGTCGTGCTGCCCGGTGGTGGAGTGTGTTAAATCACAGCACGTATGCCAGGCTCCAAGTGCAGCCGGCCGGCCGCAGTGTTGTGAGTTCGGATCCCGACTCTGACGTTTACCGCATGTCCTCCCTCTCTCTCACCCCCGTTTTCACACTTTCCTCTCCTAATAAAGCCTACGGGCACTGCAGAAGTGGGCGGGTGAAGCACATGGGGTGATAGCCGCTTCCCTGTTTGTGACCCCTCCCACTTTAGAGGGATTCCATATCCTGAGCTTAATATTTAGTTTGACTTTTCTGAGTTTCAGTCTCGCAGTTTTCAGTGAAGTCCAAGAACCCATGTGGACTTTAGGACCTGCTCTCTGATGAGGACCTCATTTGACCCTGAAACCTTGAGGATCTGTAATGGATGTTTAGTGAGGTGTGTACCCTAAACTAGAGGAGTGGGAGGTCCGCTTGCACAACACAGACGTGTGAAGTGGCGAGAAAACGTGTGGTCGTAAAATGGGGGAAAACTCAATCCAAGAATGAGGCTCAGACCCCGAGACCCCCAAGAATGAGGCTCAGACCCCGAGACTCCCAAGAATGAGGCTCAGACCCCCAAGAATGAGGCTCAGAGGCTCAGACCCCCGAGACTCCCAAGAATGAGGCTCAGACCCCCGAGACTCCCAAGAATGAGGCTCAGACCCCCAAGAATGAGGCTCAGATCCCCGAGACCCCCAAGAATGAGGCT
Source organism: Chaenogobius annularis (assembly GCA_015082035.1). Taxonomy (NCBI): domain Eukaryota; kingdom Metazoa; phylum Chordata; class Actinopteri; order Gobiiformes; family Gobiidae; genus Chaenogobius; species Chaenogobius annularis. The sequence goes on along the minus strand of BJKM01000585.1, from coordinate 108,004 downwards.
CAGACCCCCGAGACTCCCAAGAATGAGGCTCAGACCCCCGAGACTCCCAAGAATGAGGCTCAGACCCCCGAGACCCCCAAGAATGAGGCTCAGCCCCCAGACCCCCGAGACCCCCGAGAATGAGGCTCAGACCCCCGAGAATGAGGCTCAGACCCCAGAGAATGAGGCTCAGACCCCCGAGACTCCAGTGACGCTCGTCACGTCCAATAAAAGACTGTTTCAGACCCAAAGATGTGTCATTGTCTGAAATCAGGGGCTTCTTCCTCGTGACTTCTGGAAAACCAAAGGTCCAAATCTAAACTCGGCCAAAGTGAAAACACGCGGAACATTTTGTCATTTTAAACGTCACGTGACGGAACTGTCAACGCTTCGTAGGAAAGACGATCCCTGTAATTATACCTCGTACTTCCTCAGAAACGTGTCGTCGTGGGCGTCACCCTTTTTATCATGTGCGTCCACAAAAAGCACAGACTTGGGATCAGTTTGGTTTGGGTCGCGCGGGGGTCTCTCCGGTCTGTCTGAAACTGTCACTGTGCCACAGAGTTGCACATGTGCGCACTTCAGGGCCGTCGTGGCCTAGTGACGAGCACCTGTGCAACTCTGTAATAAAGAGTACAAAATAACCCAGTCGACATTTATGTTTGATATGAAAAATGTGATTTTGCTTTTCATGTGTTTATATTGTTTATTTATTTGAGTATTATTGAGTATTTATCAAACCTGCACATGGAGGACCTGTGGATGGAGAAACGCTCTACTCCAGATGAACGAGGGAGTCGGATCTCCCCTTCACTGTGGAACTTCTCCAGGTTTCCGAGAAGGAGGGTCTAAGGACAGGGGGCTTGGGACATCTGTCTGAGGACAGGGGGGCTTGGGACATCTGTCTGAGGACAGGGGGGCTTGGGGACATCTGTCTGAGGACAGGGGGGCTTGGGACATCTGTCTGAGGACAGGAGGGCTTGGGACATCTGTGGACAGGGGGGCTTGGGACATCTGTCTGAGGACAGGAGGGCTTGGGACATCTGTGGACAGGGGGGCTTGGGACATCTGTCTGAGGACAGGAGGGCTTGGGACATCTGTGGACAGGGGGGCTTGGGACATCTGTCTGAGGACAGGGGGGCTTGGGACATCTGTCTGAGGACAGGGGGGCTTGGGACATCTGTCTGAGGACAGGGGGGCTTGGGACATCAGTCTGAGGACAGGGGGGCTTGGGCTTGGGACATCTGTCTGAGGACAGGGGGGCTTGGGACATCTGTCTGAGGACAGGGGGGCTTGGGACATTTCCAAGTCCTGATGAACACTGTTTATCCTGGTTTCCACTGTCGCCCCTCGAGGAAACGCTGTTTTTGGGCGTTACAAAACTAAATTGAATTGAAAGCTAAAGTTTCTTAAAAACCTTCTACATTTACACTTGAGTAATATTTGTACTCCAGTAACAGTCTCTATCACTTGTAGATTTACTCAAGTCAAAGTTGAATCGGAACTTTAGTGTTTCGTCAGACTTAGTTTCACCAAAGTCTTTTCATTTGACTTTGTTTCCCCAAATATTTTTGATATTTTGATATTTTTTAATTCCTTTGGCACAACTGTGTACTTTTACTTTGACTCTAATATTCTTTTGAAGTACATTTACTCTACCAGCGACCAATCCCAGCCCAGATCAGGATTCGAAGGAAGTGTTCAGAATCCTGTCTGACTGTAAAAGACGCGTTTCCAGTAAATGAAACGAAATGAAAGCATCTACACGAGGAACCGCCCAAAGATCATCAAATGTTGTCACGTTTTCCAGCTCCACCTTTTCTGCAGGTTTAAAAGCAGCGAACGTCCCACTGTGGACCAAAGACGCACGGACGACGCCCTGAGTGAAGATCTCTGGACTGAGACACGATGCTTAGGGGCGTTTATACCTTCCTGAACCTTGGCACTGCAGCGACTGAAGATGCTTCCATTGTCCATGTGACCAGTGAGGGCCGGTCCAGTGAGGCTGTGGCTGCTCAACATGATCCTTCTACGCCGATTGCTAATAAATTAGCAGAGAACTGTAAAGTGGTTGAAACCAAAGGCTCCCTGAAGATGTTAGAAGTCCCATTGGAGGAGGATCTTGGACTGGGCATCTCCGGCTGTAAGCGCTTCGTCTTTGGGCCAGACTCAAGGAAGAGAACCTGCACTGCGATGGTGGTTGGAGGAACCGGGGCTGGGAAGTCCACACTCATCAACAGCCTGTTTAACTTCATTTCTGGTGTGGAATGGGACGATCCGTATCGCTTTAAATTGGTAGTGGAGGACCAGGCCCAATCCCAGATCCACAGTCAGACCTCTGAGGTGGTGGTGTACCAGATAAACCACCAGAGCGGCTTCAGGATCGACTACTCCCTCACCGTGATCGACACTCCAGGGTACGGAGACGCTCGAGGCATCCAGCGCGACCAGGAGACCACGCAGCAGATCAGGAGGCTCTTCACCGAAAAGTCCGGTGTCTCAGATGTTCACATCATCTGCTTTGTCGCTCAGTCTTCTTTAGTCAGACTCACTCCTTCACAGAAGTACATCTTCGACTCACTGCTGTCCATCTTTGGCAAAGACGTGGCAGAGAACATCCGGATTCTGGTGACATTTGCCGACGGCACTGATCCCTCAGTTCTGGACGCCATTGAAGCCGCAGGAGTTCCCTGCACAAAGACTGAGGACGGAGTGGCTGCTCACCTTCAGTTCAACAACTCTGCAATGTTCAACCCCATCAAGTCTGCCAACACAGGCTTCGGGAAGATGTTCTGGAACATGGGAGTGGAGAACATGAAGACGCTGTTCAATGATTTGGCTCAGACCAACCCCAAAAGTTTGATGCTTTCGGCAGAGGTCCTGAAGAAGAGGAGGCATCTGGAGAATCTGGTGGAGAACTTAGAAACACAGGTGAAAGTCGGTCTTCAAAAACTTGACTTGATGAAAGAGACACAGGACAAACTGAAAGACAAACAGGCCGAGATGGACAGGAACAAAGACTTTGAAATCCCAGTTTCTTATCTAGAGCCAAAACAGATAGATATTTCTGGAAACGGAAGATACATCACCAACTGTCAGGACTGCTGCCACACCTGTCACTTCCCCTGCCAGATCGCAGATGATCTGAAGAAACATGGGTGCGCCGCCATGACTAATGATGGGACCTGTGGCGTGTGTCCAGGAAAATGCCACTGGACGAAGCATTACAATCAGAAATACAGGTGGGAATATGAAAAGGTCACCAAGAATAAAACCATTGATGATCTGAAGAAGAAGTACCTGGCTGCGTCTCAGGAGAAGGCTCCGGTGGAAGCGCTGATGTCCAGATTTCAGCAGGATTACGACAAACAAAAGGAGCGTGTGAATGACATCGTGCAGCAGGCCACCAAAGCTCTGAACAGGCTGAAAGAGATCGCTCTGAAGCCCACCAGCCTCTCCACCCGAGAGTACATTGAGCTCCTGATTGAGAGTGAGAAGAACGAGCACAAACCAGGATGGGACCAACGAGTGAAAGCTCTGGAGGAGGTGAAGAAGAGAACCGAGACTCTGCTGAAAGTGGAAACGGGGGAAGCGCTGCTGAGCTGAGACAGAGGTGAGAAACACGTCAGATCATCATCCCTGAACATGAAGATACAATGGGCAAGTTCGTACACGAGGCACTTCAAAGTCACACGACAGGAAAAAAGCATCACAATCACAAAGACAGAAATCACAAAACCTTCATTTCTGTTCACTCAATGTCACACTTTTGCTGACATGAATCATACGTTTTGATTCACTCTTTCCCATGTTTATTTGACATTGCCTGCGTGTCAGATTGCCTGCGTGAACACATGAACATACGACACAAAACACATGTCATACGACAAAAACACATGGACATACGACACAAAACACATGGACATACGACACAAAACACATGGACATACGACACAAAACACATGGACATACGACACAAAACACATGGACATACGACACAAACACATGGACATACGACACAAAACACATGGACATACGACACAAACACACGACATACACAAAACACATGGACATACGACACAAAACACATGGACATACGACACAAACACATGGACATACGACACAAAACACATGGACATACGACACAAAACACATGGACATTTACGACACAAAACACCACGAACATACGACACAAAAACACCACGGACATACGACACAAAACACACGGACATACGACACAAACACACGGACATACGACACAAAACACATGGGACATACGACACCAAAACACATGGACATACGGACACAAAACACACGGACATACGACACAAAACACACGGACATACGACAACAAACACACGGACATACGACACAAAACACACGGACATACGACACAAAAACACACGGACATACGACACAAAACACACGGACATACGACACAAAACACGACACAAAACACATGACATACGACACAAAACACATGGACATACGACACAAACACATGAACATACGACAACAAAACACAAACATACGACACAAAAACACACTGAACATACGACCACAAAACACATGGACATACGACACAAAACACACACGAACATACGACACAAAACACATGGACATACGACACAAAACACATGGACATACGACACAAAAAACACACGGACATACGACACAAAACACACGACATACGACCACAAAACACACGGACATACGACACAAAACACACGGACATACGACACAAAACACACGACATACGACACAAAACACATGAAACATACGACAAACACAATAACAACACGGGACAGTACGACACAAAAACACCAGGAAACATACGACACACAACACATGAACATACGACACACACAACACATGGACATACGACACAAAAACACATGGACATACGACACAAAACACACGGACATAACACACGGACATACGACACAAAACACACGGACATACGACAAAACCTCCTGCACCTCCTGCTCCTTTAGCACCTCCTGCACCTTTAGCACCTCCTGCACCTTTAGCACTTCCAGCACTCCAGCACCTCCTGCACCTTTAGCACTTCCTGCACCTTTAGCACCTCCTGCACCTTTAGCACTTCCAGCACCTCCAGCACCTCCTGCACCTTTAGCACCTCCTGCACCTTTAGCACTTCCTGCACCTCATGCACCTCCTGCACCTTTAGCACTTCCTGCACCTCCTGCACTTCAGCACCTCCTGCACCTTTAGCACCTCCTGCACCTTTAGCACTTCGCACCTGTCCTGCACCTCCTGCAACCTCCTGCACCTTTAGCACCTCCTGCACCTTTAGCACTTCCTGCACCTCATGCACCTCCGCGCACCTAGCACTCCTACATCCCATGCACCTTTAGCACATCCTGCACCTCATGCACCTTTAGCACATCCTGCACCTCATGCACCTTTAGCACCTCCTGCACCTTTAGCACCTCCTCACACCTCATGCCACTTTAGCACATCCTGCACCTCATGCACCTTTAGCACATCCTGCACCTCCTCATGCACCTTTAGCACCTCCTGCACCTTTAGCACCTCATGCACCTTTGCAGCCTCCAGCACCTCCTGCACCTTTAGCACTTCCTGCACCTCATGCACCTCCTGCACCTATAGCACTTCCTGCACCTCCTGCACCTCCTGCACCTCATGCACCTCATGCACCTTCAGCACCTCATGCACCTTCAGCACCTCATGCACCTCCTGCACCTCATGCACCTCCTGCACCTATAGCACTTCCTGCACCTCATGCACCTCCTGCACCTTCAGCACCTCATGCACCTTCAGCACCTCCTGCACCTCCTGCACCTCATGCACTTCCTGCACCTTCAGCACCTCCTGCACCTCATGCACCTCATGCACTTCCTGCACTCCATGCACCCATGCACCTCCTGCACCTCATTCACCTTCAGCACCTCATGCACCTCATGCGCACCTCATGCACCTCATGCACCTCATGCACTTCCTGCACCTCATGCACCTCCTCCTGCACCTATAGCACTTCCTGCACCTCATGCACCTCATGCACCTCATGCACCTCATGCACCTTCAGCACCTCATGCACCTCCTGCACCTCCTGCACCTCATGCACCTCCTGCACCTCATGCACCTTCAGCACCTCATGCACCTCCAGCACCTTCTGCACCTTCAGCACCTCCTGCACCTTCAGCACCTCCTGCACCTTAGCACCTCCTGCACCTTCAGCACCTCCTGCACCTTTAGCACCTCCTGCCACCTCCTGCACCTTTAGCACTTCCTGCACCTCATGCACCTCCTGCACTCCTGCACCGTCCACTTCAGCACTCCTGCACCTCCTGCACCTTCAGCACCTCCTGCACCTTCAGCACCTCCTGCCACCTTCAGCACCTCCTGCACCTTCCAGCACCTTCTGCACCTTCCTGCACCTCCTGCACCTCAGCACCTCCTGCACCTTCAGCACCTCCTGCACCTTCAGCACCTCCTGCACCTCCAGCACCTCCAACACCTCCAGCACCTCCTGCACCTTTAGCACTTCCTGCACCTCATGCACCTCCTGCACCTCCTGCACCTCCAGCACCTTTAGCACTTCCTGCACCTCCTGCACCTCCTCATCTTAGTGAAACCACAAACACATTTACATCAACACGCTTCGCCGTGACCGAATGAGGCGTTTCTGATCCTGATGGTGAAAACACTAACGTCTTTCATTTGTTTTGTTTCAGGCGCTTTGTCTCCATCTTCAGGCTGAAAGAGGAACGACGCGCTGGCTGGGGTTTATGTCTAACATAATCTGATTTTAAAATGAATCTATAAATGAATCTGTTATTGATCTGTTATTGATGTGGGAGTCTCCATTACTAAAGTAGTCTCTGGGGTGATTTATACATTTATAACCATTTGGATGTTTTAGGTCGAGATTAGATTGGGGCCATTGTAATCCTGGTATGTTCTGTAATATGTTTTTTATTTAACAAGTGTAGAAAATATGATTAGCCCCCCAAAAGGAAAGTGGTGTAAATGTAATATTACTGAGAGATGGAATTATAAAAACAATGATGTAAATTCATAATATTTGTTTTTCCCCTCGAGTTTGAACCGTTTTGTGGTTGATCCGAGCGCACAGACTGGAGTTTTATATGTTTTAAACAAAACAATCACAGAGGAAAAGTGTGAAAAGAGTATTTTGTAAAACCTACTTATATACAGTATATACAAGCTATTTGATAAGACGATAGCTTATATAAAGTGTAATGGAAATGTATCAACGTTTATGTTTGTGCGATTCTGAGGAACGAGAACATTCAGGAACCACAGGATGAGAAGCAGCTCAGCAGAAACAGTCTCCTCCAGGAAAGTGTGAAAGTTCATAAACACACGTGAACACAGGTCACTGCAGGTTTAAAACACTCAAGAGCACAGAGAGGGGTCGGACTGTGGTGGTCCAGGCCTCGTCCAGTCCACATCTCTTGTAACAAAGAATAAACCTATTTCATAACTCACCGAGGCTCGAACTGGGTCATGATCATCTACATATTTTCCAACATAAACTCCTTCAATGAGTAAAGTAATGCCATTGTCCAAATACATGCCAAAGGAGCAAATATAAGAACAAAAGTCTTCACAGAAATGGTTAGAACATCATATTTCAGACATGATCTGCAGACACTGAGGTCCGAGGGGATGACTGCAGACGGAGAACAAGAACCATAAGATCCTGGATGTGGAGTCCAGATCACATAGACCTAATCTCAGGCTTGTGGGGGTCTCGCAGAGAAACAATACTGAAAGTTTCCTGGAGATGATGATTCCAGAGCTCCTTGAAGGCTCAGGAGTTGACGTCCCCCCAGCGCAATAGAAAGACCAGCTTCTGTGCTGTACTTGAACCTACACATCATCTGTGTAGCAGTGTGCAACACCCCAGCCACTGCACCACCAGCTAAGTACAAATAATGCCCTCTTTCTGAGAAGGTTTATAAAAGAGACCCTCAATAAAAGAGGACACGTTATTTTACAAACATGACATTTATTATTGACACGAGCATTAGAATTCAAATTTTAATTTCAACATTTCTCCAGCATCATTTAAACTCACAATAAGCTACAACATTAGTCTGTACAAAGTCACATTAAACCGGGTCTAAACCGGGTCTAAACAGGGTCTAAACAGGGTCTAAACCGGGTCTAAACCGGGTCTAAACCTGAACTAAACCAGGGGCCTAGACGCTGACATTGGATCAGCAGGTTAGTGAGGTAACTTTGGTGTTTGCCCTGGTTCAGTGCTATCTCTATGGTAACGTGCCCTGAACTCATAACCTGCTCCAGACCTGGTTAAGACCACTCTGAGACCAGAGTCCAGCCACAGTGAGAGCGACCGCTGTCTCGGTTAGTCCAGCCAGGTCAAAGAAATCCAACCAGCTTCATGGTCCAGGTCTGAACAAGGTCTGAACCAGGTCTGAACCAGGTCTGAACCAGGTCTGAACCAGGACTGAACCAGGACTGAACCAGGACTAAACCAGGTCTAGAGCAGGACTAAACCAGGTCTAGAGCAGGACTAAACCAGGTCTAAACCAGGACTAAACCTGGTCTAAACCAGGACTAAACCAGGTCTAGAGCAGGACTAAACCAGGTCTAGAGCAGGACTAAACCAGGTCTAAACCAGGACTAAACCAGGACTAAACCAGGTCTAAACCAGGACTAAACCAGGTCTAGAGCAGGTGGTGAGGCCATTTGTGCATTAAAACAACAGAATCACTTTGTCCACACTTTTTCTGAGGACGTCTTGGCGCCATCTACTGAACACATGCGGGAGTGCAAAGGCTCTGAGGGTCAGAGGTCAGTGGCATAGTGGTTAGTGTGGCAGGTGAGGGTCAGACATTGATGACCGCGTCTTCCTCTTCGTCTCGCTCGTCTTCCTCGAAGCACGGACTCATGATGTATCTGAGACAAACGAGAGTCTGACTAAACCAGGTCTGAACCAGGTCTGAACCAGGTCTGAACCAGGTCTGAACCAGGTCTGAACCAGGTCTGAACCAGGTCTGAACCAGGTCTGAACCAGGTCTGAACCATGAATAAACCAGGTCTCACCTGTAGTCTCCTCCGATGGCCTGAGCTGGTCCAGATCCCACAGAGATCCAGTCGTGGCTTCGTGTCCAGGTGATCTGTGACTCCACCCCCTGGCCCTGAAGCCCCGCCTCCTGGTCCTGAAGCCCCGCCCCCTCCTTCAACAGGTTCACGTACAGCAGAGGACCAGAAGGTTGAGGGCTCGACTCCAGGCTCAGGAGCAAAGTCTGAAGCTGCGAAACCAAAGCCGAGAAACTGGGCCGGCACTTTGGGACGGGACTCCAGCAGCTGTGCATCAGCTCGTAACTGGAGCACAACAAATATATTTGCAGTAAAAGTATTTGTAGTACTCACATGTCGGGTCGACAGTCCGGTGTAGTAGTAGTATTTGCAGTAATAGTACTCGTAGTACTCACATGTCGGGTCGACAGTCCGGTGTCGTAGTAGTATTTGCAGTAATAGTCTAGTAATGTATTTTGCAGTAATAGTACTCGTAGTACTCACATGTCGGGTCGACAGTCCGGTGTCGTAGTAGTATTTGCAGTAATAGTACTCGTAGTACTCACATGTCGGGTCGACAGTCCGGTGTCGTAGTAGTATTTCGCAGTAATAGTACTCGGTAGTAGTCGGTGTCTCAGAATACTCATGTCATGGGTCGACAGTCCGGTGTCGTAGTAGTATTTGCCGAGTAATAGTACTCGTAGTACTCACATGTCGGGTCGACAGTCCGGTGTCGTGAGTAGTATTTGCAGTAATAGTACTCGTAGTACTCACATGTCGGGTCGACAGTCCGGTGTCGTAGTAGTATTTGCAGTAATAGTACTCGTAGTACTCACATGTCGGGTCGACAGTCCGGTGTAGATGTAGTATTTGCAGTAATAGTACTCGGAGTACTCACATGTCGGGTCGACAGTCCGGTGTATGCAGTAGTATTTGCAGTAATAGTACTCGTAGTACTCACATGTCGGGTCGACAGTCCGGTGTAGCTGTAGTAGTTTTGCAGTAATAGTACTCGTAGTACTCACATGTCGGGTCGACAGTCCGGTGTCGTAGTAGTATTTGCAGTAATAGTACTCGTAGTACTCACATGTCGGGTCGACAGTCCGGTTGTGTAGTAGTAGTATTTGCAGTAATAGTACTCGTATTACTCACATGTCGGGTCGACAGTCCGGTGTAGCTTAGTATTTGCAGTAATAGTACTCGTAGATACTCACATGTCGGGTCGACAGTCCGGTGTAGCAGTAGTATTTGCAGTAATAGTACTCGTAGTACTCACATGTCGGGTCGACAGTCCGGTGTAGCAGTAGTATTTGCCAGTAATAGTACTCGTAGTACTCACATGTCGGGTCGACAGTCCGGTGTAGCAGTAGTATTGCAGTAATAGTACTCGTAGTACTCACATGTCGGGTCGACAGTCCGGTGTCGTAGTAGTATTTGCAGTAATAGTACTCGTAGTACTCACATGTCGGGTCGACAGTCCGGTGTAGCTGTAGTATTTGCAGTAATAGTACTCGTAGTACTCACATGTCGGGTCGACAGTCCGGTGTAGTAGTAGTATTTGCAGTAATAGTACTCGTAGTACTCATATGTCGGGTCGACAGTCCGGTGTAGTAGTAGTATTTGCAGTAATAGTACTCGGAGTACTCACATGTCGGGTCGACAGTCCGGTGTAGCAGTAGATATTGCAGTAATAGTACTCGGTAGTACTCACATGTCGGGTCGACAGTCCGGTGTGCTAGCAGTAGTATTTGCAGTAATAGTACTCGTAGTACTCACATGTCGGGTCGACAGTCCGGTGTAGCAGTAGTATTTGCAGTAATAGTACTCGTAGTACTCACATGTCGGGTCGACAGTCCGGTGTCGTAGTAGTATTTGCAGTAATAGTACTCGTAGTACTCACATGTCGGGTCGACAGTCCGGTGTCGTAGTAGTATTTGCAGTAATAGTACTCGTAGTACTCACATGTCGGGTCGACAGTCCGGTGTAGTAGTAGTATTTGCAGTAATAGTACTCGTAGTACTCACATGTCGGGTCGACAGTCCGGTGTAGTAGTAGTATTTGCAGTAATAGTACTCGTAGTACTCACATGTCGGGTCGACAGTCCCGGTGTCAGGTAGTAGTAGTATTGCAGTAATAGTACTCGTCTCGAATCGTATCTCGATACATGTCGGTCAAATCCGTCTCGATCAGTCGGATCGTATTGTAGTAGTATTGCGCAGTAATAGTATGTAGCTACTCGCGTAGTACTCACAGTTTGTCGAACGGTGATCACGTTATGCGTGTCTTCGAATGTCGGTACATGTAGTATTTGCAGATAATAGTAATCGTAGTACTAATGCGTGAATACTCATGAGTCGGTGTCGACAGTCCGGTGTCGTAGTATGTATTTGCAGTAATAGTACTCCGTAGTACTCACCAGTCAGCGGTTCGACAGTCGGGTGGATGCTCTGTAGTAGTAGTATTTGCAGTAATATGTACTCGTAGTACTCACATGTCGGGTCGACAGTCCGGAGTAGTAGTAGTATTTGCAGTAATAGTACTCGTAGTACTCACATGTCGGGTCGACAGTCCGGTGTAGCAGTAGTATTTGCAGTAATAGTACTCGTAGTACTCACATGTCGGGTCGACAGTCCGGTGTCGTAAGTAGTATTTGCAGTAATAGTACTCGTAGTACTCACATGTGCGGGTCGACAGTCCGGTGTAGTAGTGTATTTGCAGTAATAGTACTCGTAGTACTCACATGTCGAGTCGACAGTCCGGTGAGTAGTAGTAGTATTTGTTAGTAATAGTACTCGTAGTATACTCACATGTCGGGTCGACAGTCCCGGTGTAGTTGTAGTATTTGCAGTAATAGTACTCTGAGTACTCACATGTCGGGTCGACAGTCCGGTGTAGTAGTGGTATTTGCAGTAATAGTACTCGTAGTACTCACATGTCGGGTCGACAGTCCGTGCTAGTAGTAGTAGTATTTGTAGTAATAGTACTCGTAGTACTCACATGTCGGGTCGACAGTCCGGTGTAGTTGTAGTATTTGCAGTAATAGTACTCTGAGTACTCACATGTCGGGTCGACAGTCCGGTGTAGTAGTAGTATTTGCAGTAATAGTACTCGGAGTACTCACATGTCCGGGTCGACAGTCCGGTGTCGTAGTAGTATATTGCAGTAATAGTACTCGTAGTACTCACATGTCGGGTCGACAGCTCCGGTGTCGTAGTAGTATTTGCAGTAATAGTACTCGTTAGTACTCACATGTCGGGTCGACAGTCCGGTGTCGTAGTAGTATTTGCAGTAATAGTACTCTGAGTACTCACATGTCGGGTCGACAGTCCGGTGTAGTAGTGGTATTTGCAGTAATAGTACTCGTAGTACTCACATGTCGGGTCGACAGTCCGGAGTATAGTAGTAGTAGTTTGTAGTAATAGTACTCGTAGTACTCACATGTCGGGTCGACAGTCCGGTGTAGTTGTAGTATTTGCAGTAATAGTACTCTGAGTACTCACATGTCGGGTCGACAGTCCGGTGTAGTAGTAGTATTTGCAGTAATAGTACTCGGAGTATATGTCGGGTAGTCCGGTGTCGTATCGTACGAGTACTCACATGTCGGGTCGACAGTCCGGTGTCGTAGTAGTATTTGCAGTAATAGTACTCGTAGTACTCACATGTCGGGGTCGACAGTCCGGTGTCGTAGTAGTATTTGCAGTAATAGTACTCGTAGTACTCACATGTCGGGTCGACAGTCCGGTGTCGTAGTAGTATTTGCAAGTAATAGTACTCTGAGTACTTACTCACATGTCGGGTCGACAGTCCGGTGTCGTAGTAGTATTTGCAGTAATAGTACTCTGAGTACTCACATGTCGGGTCGACAGTCCGGTGTCGTAGTAGTATTTGCAGTAATAGTACTCGTAGTACTCACATGTCGGGTCGACAGTCCGGAGGCTTCTTCAGTCGTTCTCCTTTGATTAAATATTCGTAGATCTCAGAGTTTTCGACGCCGGGGTACGGCGTCTGTCCTCGGGTCATGACCTCCCACATGGTCACGCCAAACGCCCACTGCACACACACAAGAGTCACATGACCTCCCACAGGGTCACGACCCCTGCCCACACCAGTCACATGACCTCCCACAGGGTCACGCCCCCCGCCCACACCAGTCACGTGACCTCCCACAGGGTCACGCCCCCTGACCTACCACGTCGCTCTGGCTCGTGTACACGTTGTCGCTCAGACTCTCCAGAGCGATCCACTTCACCGGGAGCTTCGACACCGAGCCCTGACGGTAATAATCTCCACTGTAGATCCTTTTGGACAAACCGAAGTCCGCCACGCACACGACCAGGTCCTCGTCCAGCCTGAGGACCAGGAACAAGACCAGGGTCAGGGTCAGGGTCAGACATAAACCAGGTCCAAACCGGGTCCAAACCGGGTCCAAACCAGGTCCAGACCAGGTCTAAACCAGGACTCACATGCAGTTCCGTGCCGCCAGGTCTCTGTGGATGATGTTCTTGTTGCTCAGATATTCCATTCCTCGAGCCACGTCCAACATGAAACGAACCAGAGTCTGAAGCTCCAGAGACTGAACAAACAAACAAACAGATAAATAAACAAACGACAGATGTCCGATGTAATCTCACGAGTAAAACTGAATCTAAACGTGAGTTTAGAAGTCGACAGTCGAACAATTAAGTATTTTTCTCTTTTAAAATGTATGTTTTAATTTCGATTTTTTAAACACAAACAACTAGACCAGAGAGTGACAGGATCAAGGTGAGATGAGAACAAATCTGTCCCAGTGATTCTCACATTAGTCCATGTTTAAGTTCAGAGTAAAAGTCGTTCGCTGAAGCCAAAAGTGCACAGGTATCATTCATCATCTCTATCGCTGGAGTCCTACATCCGAGGTACATCGTTTCAAATGGTTCCAAATGGTTCCAAATACAAAGCAAATAAGACGGGGGACCAGGCACAGCCCTGCCTCACCCCTCTTTCCAGAGTCAGAAGTCAGATTTTAGATGTTGGACCATCCAAAACAGCCCCAATATTTTTCCTAATTAAGTCATGTATTTGAATTTTGTTTAGCACTTTAAATAAGTCCAGCTCACAGGATCCAAACCTTCTCAGAGTCCAGACTTATTATTACAGCTTTGTTTTGTTGTTTGTGTATTTGTCTTGTGTTTGTCGTTGGGTCATCACTCCCCAGAGATTTACTGTTCTTTCAGCTCTTCTGACATAACAGGCAAATTGAAAAGAAGAGAATTCATTTAATCTTCTTTAACTCCTGAGATTTTAGAAAAAAGTTTTTTGTTGAAGGATTCAAATGATGATTTTGGGCTTCTTCGGTTAAGATTACATTACTCTGTCTTGATTCCTCTTTTTGGCATGGTTTTTCCTCCAAAAATTAAAATGTTCTTGCAGATCATTTAGCTTTTTCTCCCTTTGTATCTTTTTTTCGGAGGCTATGTCTATAATTTGTCCTCTCAGAACTGCTTTAGAAGCATCCCAGAGGATGGGCGGGGACGTTTCCCCAGTATCATTTTCCTCAGATAAGTCTTAATGTTGTTGGAAATTTTTCTTAAACAAAGGGTCATTAAGCAGGCTGGCATTGAACCCCCAAAGTGTGTGTTTTTGACCTTCTTCAAGAAACTTTTAGTGTTGTCCACCTCTTCACCCTCCGGGAGCCCCACATGTCTGAGATTGATCCTGTGGGACCTGGACTCCAAATCCAGGATCTTATTTTTCATATCCTTGTTCTCCGTCCTCAGTGTGTTCTCAGTATGTGCGTGTGTGTGTGTGTGTGTGTTCTCTTACAAAAGGGTTCTCTCCGAGTCTGGAGAGCAGGAGGAACGTGTGAAGATCTCCATGTTTTCATGAACGGCAGAACAACCATCGGAATAGGAAGCCTCTGACCTGGACGACGGTGAAGACTGACTCCTACAGGACGAGAGAGCAGTCAATCACACACGGACACGCCCACAGTAGGTTCTCTCCTGTAGTGTGTGAGAACCGCCTGCTCAACCTCCTGCTCAACCGCCTGCTCAACCTCCTTCTCAACCGCCTGCTCAACCTCCTGAACCTCCTGCTCAACCACCTGAACCTCCTGCTCAACCTCCTGAACCTCCTGCTCAACCACCTGAACCTGCTGCTCAACCACCTGAACCTGCTGCTCAACCACCTGAACCTCCTGAACCTCCTGAACGCCTGCTCAACCTCCTGAACCTCCTGCTCAACCTCCTGAACCTCCTCCTGCTCAACCTCCTGAACCTCCTGCTCAACCTCCTGAACCTCCTGAACGCCTGCTCAACCTCCTGAACCTCCTGCTCAAACCTCCTGAACCTCCTGCTCAACCACCTGAACCTCCTGCTCAACCACCTGAACCTGCTGCTCAACCACCTGAACCGCCTGCTCACCACCTGAAACCGCCTGCTCAACCACCTGAACCGCCTGCTCAACCACCTGAACCTCCTGCTCAACCACCTGAACCTCCTGCTCAACCACCTGAACCTCCTGCAACCACCTGAACCTCCTGCTCAACCACCTGAACCTGCTGCTCAACCACCTGAACCTGCTGCTCAAACCTGAACCTGCTGCTCAACCACCTGAACCTCCTGAACCTCCTGAACCTCCTGTTCAACTGCCTGCTCAACCTCCTGAACCTCCTGCTCAACCACCTGAACCTCCTGAACCTCCTGCTCAACCACCTGAACCTCCTGAACCTCCTGCTCAACCACCTGAACCTCCTGAACCTCCTGAACCTCCTGCTCAACCTCCTGAACCTGTCTCTCTCTGAGGCCTCAGACTCATGGACAGAACTATATCTTTTCTCAAGCCCGTTTGTCCACAGGTGTGTGACTGTGGTCAGGAGGGACCAGTGGACTTACAGAGATCACTCCAGACTGAGGCTGTTTGTTTCAGGTTGTTAGCAACTGGCTAATGCTAGTGGCTATGCTAATAAACGTTAGCCTACTCGCAGACAGTTTCAAGGAGCCTCATTTCCAACTGTCCCGGTGTTATACTTTAGTCCGCGCTTTGAGGGCGGGGCAGAGGGCTGAGGGCGTGTCCGGGGCAGAGGGCGTGTCCGGGGCAGAGGGCGTGTCCCAGAACTTCTGTCTTCTTCAACTATCGACCCTTTTATGTTTCACATTCATGTGCTGCGTTTCACCAACGAGAGGCGACAACATGCGACGCGTCCGCAACATGCGACGCGTCCGCAACATGCGACGCGTCCGCAACATGCGACGCGTCCGCAACATGCGACGCGTCCGCAACATGCGACGCCGCAACATGCGACGCGTCCGCAACATGCGACGCGGCCGCAACATGCGACGCGGCCGCAACATGCGACGCGGCCGCAACATGCGACGCGGCCGCAACATGCTGCAGCTCATGAAGGCCTCGTCTGCAGGGTGGAGTCAAACCTCGTTCCTCACCATCATTTTTAGTTTGAACCTCCTTTAATCCACGGCCACGCCCTCGTTCTAAACACGCTTGTACTAATGAGTCTTTACGGCCGTTAGTTTTGGAGTAAAAACACAAAACTAATTGGATTGCAGAATGAATGTGGTGAGATGTTTTACTAAATTAACGATAATAATTCACCACGGACCAATTCAAACCAGCCCAGATCGCAGACGGCCCAGACTGAACCAGAGGGTTAAACTGATCCTGACCCAAGTTAAAGACGACATAAAACGTGTTTGTTTCACCGATGAGCGGGATGACGTTGGGATGGTCGAAGTCTTTCATGGAAGCGGCTTCTTTCAGACACTGCTCCATGTCACAGGACGTGGTGATGTCGTCTGCAAAGGCACGTTCAAACACTTGAAACAGGTCAAAGCATTCCACAAATAGTCCGAAAAAAGGAAAATATGTGGTGGTAAATCAGCAGAAAACTACAGGGATTGTAAAGACCATTTATGGGCAGTCAGTGGAAAAATGGGGGGAAAGTGGAGGGAAATGTGAAAACTGTGTGGTGAAATTGGTGAAGAATGAGAAGAAAATATAGAGGAAAAATGTGTCAAGAACGGAAAGAATTTTTGAGGAAAATTGGAAGAAAATGTTTCAAATTATTGGTGGAAAAGCTGGAGGAATAGTGAAAGAACATCTGAATGTGGAGGAACCATGAGAGTGAAAATGAGTCTCAGAGGAGCAGGAAACACAGACTTTTTAACACTTTGACGGCGACTTTCTGAACCGAGTCTTCAGTTTTCAGCACAGCTTCTCGCACGGAGCCGAACTCTCCTGGACAACACCAATCACACGTCCAGAAGGATTATTGATCATCCTGACCGCTCTTCATCACAGGTCATGTTTTTGGACTCACCTTTCCCCAGGACGTGTCCCAGACTCAGCTGTCGCTCCGGGATCAACACGTCCTGAAGTTTGGCCTTCAGCTCCGCGCTCACGCCCAAACTGTCCACTAGAGGGAGACAAAAGCACAAACACAAATAAAAGACACATCTTTAGAGCTCATGTTTTAAAGCTAAATCTAAAGTACATTTGGATCTCTGCCGTTTCCCCCGGGACCACCTGTGTTTAAGCACCATCTACTGGCTGCAGAGTGAATTACACACAGTTTAAACACATTTCTGGCCTCTCACTTCCTGGTCTCAGCTCACAGTTGTCCTGATGGTGATGAGACGAGTCTGGAGATGATTTATGGAGTTTAAAAACAGCAGAAGGTTCTCAGAGCCGCGTCACAGATGGAGAAAAGGTCAGCTATAGAGGAGCTTCAGAACGGAGTGTTTCTGAGGCTCGGAGGGAGAGGACTTTATCAAACTAGTGTGAGTGAAGCTAAATGTGCTTCAGCTGAGTTTGTGACGAGGAACAGTGAGAGAACAGGGTCAGAAGAGAGAGGAAGGACATTCAGCATCACGTGTCCTTTAAAGGTAAGTTTGGCCAAAGGAAAATTTTAACACTATTTTCTCTAAAACTCAGTTTCAGAACAGTTTTATTTATGTAAAAAGTAAGGAAACATCAGACAATGTTTAAACAAACAATTTATTAAGATTTTACATCATTTTGACAAAAACACCAATTTAAAAGTGTTTGGAGTGTTTAAATGTAGTGTTTGGAGTGTTTAAATGTAGTGTTTGGAGTGTTTAAATGTAGTGTTTGGAGTAGTATTAGTACAGTGTGCAGTACTCACAGCTGGCCTCCGGGGGGCACTGTTCTGTTGAAGGATCGAGCTGCGCTGAACGAGACCAAACTGTCTGAACCGACGGCTTTGAAACTGAGAACAAACTACAGTTCATTTTAATGACACAGACACAGGGGGCGCTCTTCCTCACACAGACACAGGGGGGCGCTCTGAGCTCAAACCTGAAGTGAGAGTCTTTTCCGCGTCTGTGAGCTCCAAAACGCCACCATCAGACCAAAGACCAAGGCCCCAAGGAGCCCGAGCAGGACCCCAGGCCACAGGTGCCTCCTGGGGGCCAACAAGGGAACTGCAACAGAGAGAGACACCTGGTTTTAGTCACGGTCCATGTCCAGGTCCCGGTCCAAGTCCCAGTCCCAGTCCCAGTCCCTATCCGGTCCCGGTCCAGTCCCAGTCCCAGTCCAGGTCCAGTCCCGGTCCAAGTCCAGTCCCAGTCCAGGTCCCAGTCCAGGTCCCAGTCCAGGTCCCAGTCCAGGTCCCAGTCCAGTCCCAGTCCAGTCCCAGTCCAGTCAGTCCCAGTCCCAGGTCCAGGTCCCAGTCCAGGTCCCAGTCCCAGTCCAGTCCCAGTCCAGGTCCCAGTCCAGGTCCCAGTCCCGTCCAGTCCAGGTCCAGTCCAGGTCCAGTCCAGGTCCAGGTCCAGGTCCAGTCCAGGTCCAGTCCAGTCTTGGTTCAGTCCCTGGTTCAGTCCCGCGTTCAGTCTTGGTTCAGTCCCGGTTTCAGTCTTGGTCCAGTCCCGGTTCAGACCTGGTTCAGGCAGGATCAGGACCGGTCTGCTCCAGGGTCCACAGCCCACAGAAGTACAGGCCGAGACTTGGACCGAGGCGTTCAGGAACCGAGTCGGACCCGAGAGAAACGCCCAGGATTCTTTAAACAAGAGCGGCTCCTGGAGACACAGACGTCAGATGCCCTCCCAGTGTGTGCCAGATGCCCTCCCCCCAGTTGTGTGCCAGATGCCCTCCCCCCAGTGTGTGTCAGATGCCCTCCCCAGTTGTGTGTGTGTGTGTGTGCCAGATGCCCTCCCCAGTGTGTGCCAGATCCCTCCCCCTCGTGTGTGGTCAGATGCCCTCCCCTGTGTGTGTGTCAGATGCCCTCCCCCTGTGTGTGTCAGATGCCCCCCTGTGGTGTGTGTCAGATGCCCTCCCCCTGTGTGTGTCAGATGCCCTCCCCCAGTGTGTGCCAGATGCCCTCCCCCAGTGTGTGCAGATGCCTCCCCCAGTGTGTGCCAGATGCCCTCCCCAATGTGTGCCAGATGCCCTCCCCAGTGTGTGCCAGATGCCCTCCCCAGGTGTTGGCCAAGATGCCCTCCCCCACTGTGTGCCAGATGCCCTCCCCCTGTGTGTGTCAGATGCCTCCCCCAGTCATGTTGTTCAGATGCCCTCCCCAGTGTGTCCAGATGCCCTCCCCCAGTGTGTTGTCAGATGCCCTCCCCCAGTGTGTGCCAGATCCCTCCCCCAGTGTGTGTCAGATGCCCTCCCCCCTCCCCCAGTGTGTGTGTGTCAGATGCCCTCCCCAGTGTGTGTGTGTCAGATGCCCTCCCCCTGTGTGTGTGTCAGATGCCCTCCCCCTGTGTGTGTGTCAGATGCCCTCCCCCTGTGTGTGTGTCAGATGCCCTCCCCCTGTGTGTGTGTCAGATGCCCTCCCCTGTGTTGTCAGAGCCCCCCCCTGTGTGTGTCAGATGCCCTCCCCCTGTGTGTGTCAGATGCCCTCCCCCTGCCCTCCCCCTGTGTGTGTGTCAGATGCCCTCCCCCAGTGTGTGTGTGTCAGATGCCCTACCTGAGTCTCAGAGCCCAGACTCCACTGGACTTTATATGCCTGTAGTTTCCCCTGAAGCTCCACCTCCTCCAGCCCCGCCCATCGAAGGGTCAGCTGACTGTCCGACAGGTCAAAGGTCAGGTTCCTCGGAGCCACCATTGGGACTGGAACAAGAAGACCCGGTTCACACCCGGTTCAGACCCGGTTCACACCCGGTTCAGACCCGGTTCAGACCTGACTCTGGAGTGGTGAAGTTGATCCAGGCTGAAGGTGGAGATGATCCCAGTTGGTTCCTGCAGGAGACTCTGAGACTGAAGTCTGAGTGGGACCTGAGTCCAGAGACCGAGACTCTGTGAGGAGGGACCTGGACCTGGACCTGGACCGGTGCTGAGGGAGAGCCCAACACCTGAAGGGGGCGACAAAGAGAGCAGATTATAGAAATATCAATAATAATGAATAAGTTCCTCTAACTGAAGTATGCGCATTGTTCTAATCTACATCTCTGTAGACCTGGAGGACAGATGAAAAACACACTTTGGGGGTTCAATGCCAGCCTGCTCAATGACCCTTTGTTTAAGGACAAAATGTCCAACATTAAGACTTATCTGAGGAAAATGATACTGGGGAAACGTCCCCGCCCATCCTCTGGGATGCTTCTAAAGCAGTTCTGAGAGGACAAATTATAGACATAGCCTCCGAAAAAAAGAAACTAAGGGAGAAAAAGCTAAATGATCTGCAAGAAAAATGTAAATTGTTGGAGGAAAATCATGACAAGAAGAGATGTCCGAAAATACTACAAGAAATTAAAAAGAGGAGAAAATGAATGATTTGACAGGAAATAGATAAGAAAATGCTCTTTAACAAACAGATATTTTGAGAATGTATCAAAATGTTCTAAATTCTTATCTTGGAAACTTAAAAAACAACAAGCTGAAAGAACGAACTTTAAAATACGGGACAAAGTGATGTCATCTTAACCAAACAAGACCAAATCCAATCAGCATTTGAATTCTTTTATAAAAAACTTTTCTCTAAAATTCCAGGAGATATAAAAGATTATATAAATGTGCCCGTTATGTCAGAAGAGCAAAATAAAACGTTAGGAGCTGAAATGACAGTTTTGGAAATACAAGGAAATCAAATCAAATCTCCAACTTTTAAGTGGGCACTTAAGAAAACTCAGACCCTCAGAGTTGAAAAGAAGCCATCAGATCCTTAAGACCTAAAGAGGGGAAGGACCGACTTGACTGTGCCTCACATAGACCCATCTCTATTCTGAATGTGGACTATCGTTTATACTCCTCAATTATGTCCAAAAGAACGGACCAAATCCTCCCAAATGTGATCCACAAAGATCAGACCGGATTTATGAGCAAACGACAAACACAAGACGACATCAGACCATCTTTACACACAATGAGCCAAATACACACACAACTAAACAAAGCTGTAATAATGAGTCTGGACTCTGAGAAGGTCTGGATTCTGTTAGCTGGACTTATTTATTTAAAGTGATAAACAGATTTAAACTAGATGATTTAATTATAAAAAAAAAAATATTGGGGCTCTTTACGATGGTCCAACATCAAGAATTAAAATCAGTGGTCACCTGAGACCCACTGACTCTGGAGATAAGGGTGAGGCAGGGCTGTGCCTGGTCTCCCCTTTTGTGGCCCAATTTGGCCCATTGGCCCAATTTATTAGACAATCAAAAACAATTCACGATGTTACAATCGATGGGACATAAAACTGCCTGCTGCAGATGATGTTCTATTGTATCTGACCAAACCAGACGCTTCCATGTCCAGCGTGATCCATCTCCTTCAAGAAGTTGGTCCAATGTCTGGATACAAATGAAATGTACAAAAAAATTAAATTCTCTCTTACTAGCGCCCCCCTCTGTCCTTTAGAAAGACTTACCCATTGGAGAAAAATTATACCCATTTTTTTTAGCACTATAAAAAAAGATCTTGAAAAATGGATTCTGATCCCAGACTTAAGTCTAAATCAAACGATTATCAAAAGAAAAAGGAGGCGGGGCTTGCCTTGTCTGAAAATGACTTTATTTCAGCTCAAATCAGAGCGTTGCTGGTGTGACCCAGAATATGAAGCTCAATGGAAACATACTGAGAGTAATGTAGTGCCGGGGGTTCCTGCTGTTGGCAGGCCTTACTGGCAGATGACAGACGCTTGGGTCATGAGGAGGAAGTGAAGAATCCCTGGGTCAAATCTGTGCTTACGACATGGAAGGAGCTGATCACAACATACAAACTAAACAAAAAGGTTCAGATCGAAATGTCCCACGTAACAACACAGACTCAAGATGTAAAGTCTGGACAACAGAAGGTCTAAAGGTCTTTTCCCAGGCTGTAAAGGAGAATCAGCTGAAGAATGAATAAATGAATGATTAACTTGACTTTGGACACATTTTAATTTAAATCTGCCGTGAATTTGTTCATGTTGAGTTGAAATATACTTGTATTTTCTTTTAGTTTATTCTGTCTGGTGTTGTGTTCTGTAAATATATTTGTTTATAAAACTGAAAGAAAAAAAAAAAAAATATATATATATATATAATATATTATATATATATATAATTGTTTTTGTTGTGACGTTTTGATTTGTTTCCGTGGCGTTCTTCATGGCGTTGGGTGGGGTTTCATTCGGTTGTGTGGTGGTCACCTGGACGGAGCAGGGAGGACAGTGGAGAGAAGCCGCTGAAGCCCGGGCTCCACGACACCGTCACGTTGTTCTCCTCCAGGTTCTCCACCTTCAGATGATCAGGAGCCGACGGGAAAACTGAAGAAAGAAGAGTGTTTGTAGAGGTGACGGCGCCCCCTGCAGACTCACCTTTGACCTGCACAGTGCTTATATGTGTTTGCAGAGGTGACGGCGCCCCCTACAGACTGACCTTTGACCTGCATAGTGTTTTGTATGCATTTGTAGAGGTGACGGCGCCCCTGCAGACTCACCTTTGACCTGCAGAGTGTTTGTAGAGGTGACGGCGCCCCCTGCAGACTCACCTTGGGACCTGCACAGTGCTTATATGTGTTTTGTAGAGGTGACGGCGCCCCTGCAGACTCACCTTTGACCTGCAGAGTGTTTGTAGAGGTGACGGCGCCCCCTGCAGACTCACCTTTGACCTGCAGAGTGTTTGTAGAGGTGACGGCGCCCCCTGCAGACTCACCTTTGACCTGCACAGTGCTTATATGCGTTTGTAGAGGTGACGGCGCCCCCTGCAGACTCACCTTTGACCTGCACAGTGCTTATATGCGTTTGTAGAGGTGACGGCGCCCCCTGCAGACTCACCTTTGATGTGCACCGTTCCCGTCCTGGACACAGAAATGCCTCGCGTGTTTTTGGCCTCACAGTAAAACTTCACGCTGCTGTTCACGCCTGAAACATTTAAAGACATTTCATTTCTTTAATCACAACAACGTTCATGTCGGATTGTTCTTCAACACAAACACAATGTGTTTAATTGACATTTACACCATTGTAACATGAAAGTACTTGAGTAAAAGTGTCACATGAAAGTACTCAAGTAAAAGTGTCATGAAAGTCTGGAGTAAAGTGTCACATGAAAGTACTGGAGTAAAAGTGTCACATGAAAAGTACTGGAGTAAAAGTGTCACATGAAAGTACTCAAGTAAAAGTGTCCATATGAAAGTACTGGAGTAAAAGTGTCACATGAAAGTACTGGAGTAAAAGTGTCACATGAAAGTACTTGAGTAAAAGTGTCACATGAAAAGTACTGGAGTAACAAGTGTCCACATGAAAGTACTGCGTAAGTGTCACATGAAAAGTTCAGTAAAAGTGTCACATGAAAGTACTGGAGTAAAAGTGTCACATGAAAGTACTGGAGTAAAGTGTCACATGAAAGTACTTGAGTAAAAGTGTCACATGAAAGTACTTACTTGAGTAAAAGTGTCACATAAAGTACTTGAGTAAAAGTGTCACATGAAAGTGCTGGAGTAAAAGTGTCACATGAAAGTACTTGAGTAAAAGTGTCACATGAAAGTACTTTTACTTGAGTAAAAGTGTCATATGAAAGTACTGGAGTTAAAGTGTCATATGAAAGTATGGAGTTAAAGTGTCAATATAAGTACTGGATAAAAGTGTCACATGAAAGTACTTGAGTAAAAGTGTCACATGAAAGTACTTGAGTAAAAGTGTCACATGAAGTATTGGAGTAAAAGTGTCATGTGAAAGTACTGGAGTAAAAGTGTCACATGAAAGTACTGGAGTAAAAGTGTCACATGAAAGTATTTGAGTAAAAGTGTCACATGAAAGTACTCGAGTAAAGTGTCAGCATGAAAGTACTCAAGTAAAAGTGTCACATGAAAGTACTGGAGTAAAAGTGTCACATGAAAGTACTGGAGTAAAAGTGTCACATGAAAGTACTTGAGTAAAAGTGTCACATGAAAGTACTTTACTTGAGTAAAGTGTCACATGAAAGTAACTTGAGTAAAAGTGTCACATGAAAGTACTTTACTTGAGTAAAAGTGTCACATGAAAGTACTTGAGTAAAGTGTCACATGAAAGTACTGGAGTAAAAGTATCAACATAAAGTATCACATGAAAGTACTGGAGTAAAAGTGTCACATGAAAGTACTGGAGTAAAAGTGTCACATGAAAGTACTGGAGTAAAAGTGTCAGATGAAAGTACAGGAGTAAAAAGTGTCAGATGAAAGTACTTGAGTAAAGTGTCAGATGAAAGTACTTGAGTAAAAGTTGGGTTCAATTGAAAGTACTTGAGTAAAAGTGTCACATATGAAAGTACTGGAGTTAAAGTGTCATATGAAAGTACTGGAGTTAAAGTGTCATATGAAAGTACTGGAGTAAAAGTGTCACATGAAAGTACTTGAGTAAAAGTGTCATATGAAAGTACTTGAGTAAAAGTGTCACATGAAAGTACTGGAGTAAAAGTGTCACGTGAAAGTACTGGAGTAAAAGTGTCACATGAAAGTACTGGAGTAAAAGTGTCACATGAAAGTACTTTACTGGAGTAAAAGTGTCACATGAAAGTGCTGGAGTAAAAGTGTCATGAAAGTACTGGAGTAAAAGTGTCATGAAAGTACTTGAGTAAAAGTGTCATGAAAGTACTGGAGTAAAAGTGTCATGAAAGTACTTGAGTAAAAGTGTCATGAAAGTACTGGAGTAAAAGTGTCATGAAAGTACTGGAGTAAAAGTGTCATGAAAGTACTGGAGTAAAAGTGTCATGAAAGTACTTGAGTAAAAGTGTCATGAAAGTACTGGAGTAAAAGTGTCATGAAAGTACTTGAGTAAAAGTATTAGAGTACAGTCTACAGTCCTCCAGACAAACACAAGAGGTTCTGAGGCGTTTAAAGTCCAGTTTGAGGGCGTGAAAGTCAAAGTCCAGACGTGAAGATGTGGGACCAAAGCTCAGGAGGTGACGTGACAGAACAAACAGAACACTCCTGGTCTTTGAGGCCAACACACACAACAGCGCCACCTGGAGGTGACCACGACACTACAACACAGAGCCAAGAAGTGCCCACCAGCTCAGAGGGCAAGAGGAAGGCTCAGAGGGCAAGAGGAAGGCTCAGAGGGCAAGAGGAAGGCTCAGAGGGCAAGAGGAAGGCTCAGAGGGCAAGAGGAAGGCTCAGAGGGAAAGAGGAAGGCTCAGAGGGAAAGAGGAAGGCTCAGAGGAAAAGAAGAAGGCTCAGGAAGAGCGCCACATAGTGAGACTAAACAGCCACTGCACAAGAGGCTTTATCAGCACAGAAGACACTGAAGCTCAGGACCCCAGAGCGCTGTGCATCTTCATCTCAAAGCCACAAACCACAGGGGGAGTTAAGGGGGAGTTAAGGAGGGGTTAAGGAGGAGCTAAGGAGGGGTTAAGGAGGCGTTAAGGAGGAGTTAAGGAGGAGCTCTTTGTTCAAGAAGAGAATCCTCTTTAAACACAAATGTTGAAGGTTCATTTCCTGTGATCTACAACAGTATTTATACATGTGTAATACACCAGCCCTGGTCCTTCAGATGGTAACTTCAGGTACTCATCAGTGCATGAGGAGCTGCAGCGGCTAAACAATAGGATCTACATGGCCCATTACAGGGCTGAATAAGACCACCTTACTCAGAGTAAGATAAATATCTGAGCTCTCAGACTCGGATCCACAGATTGAGAATGACTCTTGGATGAGAGTCTAAACCTGTCCAGATGAATGAGGGATTCAAAAAGAAGAAGATCTCAGATGTTTGGGGTGGAAATATAAACCTAATAAACCTAATATCAGAGCTAGTATCATTCTGAAGAGTGTTGAACCTGAGCTCATAAAAACTCTTTCATTTCATTGTGTTCATTCTTGACCTGGAACTGAGGCGTATTTTAGTGTTCCACCAACTGAAGGTCTAAATCTGAGACTGAAGCTTCAGAGAGAAGTGTTTTTAGTTCTTTGAATATATGTTTCTTCAATGTTGTTTAGAGTCCGTTTTACCTGAGATGTGCAGTGTCGACGGCGACGCCTCGGCCCCGCCCACCTGCTCTCCTCCAACCCACCACAGCACCCTCCCACGGGTCCAGGAGGTCAACTGGCAGCACACGACAGGTTAAAAGGCCTCTCCGGGAACCACAGCGAGGTCCTGAGGCTTCTGCCGTGAAGTGAGGGACTCCCTGAGAGAACAGAAGAGTTTTAAGAAACCACAGCGACGGTCCTGAGGTTCTGCCGTGAAGTGAGGACTCCTGAGAGAACAGAAGAGCTTAAGAACCACAGCGAGGTCCTGAGGTTCTGCCGTTGAAGTGAGGGACTCCTGAGAGAACAGAAGAGCTTAAGAACCACAGCGAGGTCCTGAGGTTCTGCGTGAAGTGAGGGACTGCCTGAGAGAACAGAAGAGCTAAGAACCAAGCGAGGTCCTGAAGTTCTGCCTGTGAAGCTGAGGGACCCTGACGAGAAACAGAAAGAGTTTAAGAAACCACAGCGAGGTCCTGAGGTTCTGCCGTGAAGTGAGGACTCCTGATGAGAACAGAAAGAGTTTAAGAACGCACAGCAGGGTCCTAGGAGTTCTGCCGTGAAGTGAGGTTCTTAAACCTCTGAGAGAACAGAAGAGTTTAAGAACCAGCAGCGAGGTCCTGAGGTCTCTCGTGAAGTGAGTGTTTTTAAACTCTGAGAGAACAAAGAGAGTTTAAGAAACCAACAGCAGGTCCTGAGGTTCTGCGGATGAAGTGAGGGACTCCTGAGAGAAACAGAAGAGCTTAAGAACCACAGCGGAGGTCCTGAGGTTCTGCGTGAAGTGAGGGATCTCTGAGAGAACAGAAGAGTTAAAGAACCACAAGCAGTCCTGAGGTTCTGCCATGAAAGTGAGGTCTCTTAAACATCTGAGCAGAACAGGAAAGAGTTTAAGAACCACAGCGAGGTCCTTGAGGTTCTGCCATGACGTGACCCCATCTCACAAACTCGTGGCTCAGTCTCCAGTATTTTACCTTCCACCAGTGATCCAGGCCGGCTCAGGAGAGAACGTCTGTCCATCTGACTCCACCTCACACACCAGTGGATCTGCCTCCGTCCTGCTGCTGCACGCCGATAACGCGCGAACACTAAGACCCGACAAACACTGCTCTTTAGTCCTGGTTTAGTTCTGGTTTAGTTCTGGTTTATCCTGTTTAGTCCTGGTTTATCCTGGTTTAGTCCTGGTTTAGTCCTGGTTTAGTCCAGGTCCCAGTACCTGTAGAAGGTCTCCCAGTGTGCAGTTCTTCCGGAGGCTGAGGAACATCTGGTCCGTGGAGTAGATCCTGGTCTGGTCTTTCCTCCAGACTATGTCCGGTTCAGACAAACCCAGGACGGCACAACCCAAACGGACCGCGTTCCCCTGAGAGACCCGTCTGGTTCTGCGGCACGACGAGGAGAACGACACGCCTAGAACACAGAGGGTCAGAACGCAGATGGGTCCAGACGCAGAGTGTCAGAGCGCAGAGGGTCAGAACACAGAGGGTCAGAACACAGTAGGGCTCATAACGCAGTAGTCAGAACACAGAGGGTTTTCAGACGCAGAGCAAGACGCGCAGGAGGGTTCAAAGCAAGAGCAGAGCGCAGGTCAGAGCGCAGAGGTCAGACGCAGAGCGCGTCAAGCACAAAGGGTCAAGAACACAGGGTCAGAGCACAGAGGGTCAGACACAAGGTCCAGAACCGCAGAGTCAGAGCACAGAGGTCGTAGGCCACAAGAGACCATGAGCCCAGTAAGGGTCAACACAGAGGGTCAGAGGAGAGGGTCAGAACACCAGAGGTCATAACGTCAAGAGCGCAGAGGTCAGAGCGCGAGGTCAGAACACAAGCGGTTCCAGAGCGACAAGAGGTCAGGCAGAAGGAGTCAGAGACCGCAGAGGTCAAGAACAAGCCAGAACACAGAGGGTCAGAGGCAATGAGCGTCAGAGGTCAGAGCACAGGTATCAGAAGCAGAAGAGCGTCAGAGCACAGAGGGTCAGATGCCACCAGAGGGTCAGAGCACAGAGGGGTCAGAGCACAGAGCATCAGAGGTTCAGAACACGAGGGTCCAAGGTACAGACGCAGAGTCAGAGCGCAGAGGGTCGAAACGACAGAGGTTCACACACGAGGGTCAGAGTCGAACACAGAGCGTCGAGCAGACACAGAGAGTCAGGGAGACCGCAGAGAGTCAAGAGCGCACAAGGGTGTCAGTGCACAGAAGGGTTCAGAACACGAGAGCGTCAGAGCACAGAGAGTCAGACACGAAGGCAAAGGTGCACAGAGGGTAGAACACAGAGGGTCAGAGCCAGAGTCAGAGCCAGAAGGTCAGACAGAGGGTCAGCCAGAGGTCAGAAGCACGAGGTCAGAGCACCAGAGGGTCAGAACGCAGAGGGTCAGAGGCAGAGGGTCAGAGCACAGAGGGTCAGAGCACAAGGGTAGCCCAGAGGGTCAGAGCACAGCAGGTCAGGGTCAGAAACCAGGTCAGAGGTCAGAGACGCAGAGGTCAGAGCGCAAGAGCCGGTCAGAACGCAGAGCAGTCAGAGCCACAGAAGGTGTCAGAGCACAGAGGGTCAGAGACAGAGGGTCAGAGCCAGAGGGTCAGAGACAACAGAGGAGTCAGAGCGAGTAACAAAGAAGAGGTAAGCGAGGTCGAGCAAGAGGTCAGACCAGAGGGTCCAGGAACAAGAGTCAGAAGGTCAGAAAACAAGGTCAAGGGAGCACAGAGGGTCAGACCGCCACAGGGTCAGAGCGCAAGAGGGTCAGAGGCACAGAGGGTCAGAGGGTCCAATCCAGAGGGTCAGAACACAGAAGGGTCAGTGTAAAACACAGGAGGGTACAGAGGGTCGTACCAGAGGGTTCAGAGCGCAGAGGCGAACCTAGCAGGTGCAGAGACACAGAGGGGTCAGACAGAAACAGAGCAGACACAGAGCCGAGTCAGACACAGAGGTCAGAACAGCAAGATAGGTCACGAGCACAGAAGGGTCAGAACCGAGTCGGAAAGAGGTCAGAACCACAGAGGATTCAGAGCACAGAGGGCGAACAGAGGGTCAGAGCACAGACGGTCAGAGCACAGAGTCAACGAAGCGTCGCAGAGAGGCAGCACGGTACACAGAGTAGCAGCACAGAGGTCAAGAATGAGGATTACAGAAGTCAAAACAAGAGTACTAGAGGTCAGACGCAGAGGTCAGAGCGCAGAGGGTCAACGCAAGGTCAGAGCACAGAGTAAGCACAGAGGGTCAGAGACAAGGTCAGAGCACAGAGGGTCAGAGCAACAGAGGGGTCAGAGTCAGAGCACAGAGGTCAGAACGCGAGAGGTCAGAGCGCAGGTCAGAGCAGCAGAGGTCAGAACGCAGAGGGTTCAGAGCACAAGAGGTCAGAACACACAGAGGATACAGGAGCCCAGAGTTCAGAGCGCAGCAGGTCACGAGGGTACAGATCACAGAAAAGGTCAGAACACCAGCAGGGTCAGAGGGTCGAGCGCAGAGGGTCAAGAGCGCAAGAGTCAGAGACGCAGAAGGGTAACAGAGGGTAGAATGCTACGAGTCAGAGCGAAGGGTCAGGCCGCAGAGGATACAAACGCAGAGGACAAGTCAGAGCGGTCAGAGGGTCAGAACCCGTCAGAGCAAGTCAGAAGGTTCAGAGTCAACGACCCTGCCTGGAACCCTGTGCGCAGTACTGTGTGCAGTACTGCAGTAGCAGTACTTGTACACGGCATACTTCTCACAGTATTTGACAGTACACACAGGTGTGTTATACGCTCAGAACCAAATGAGGGACAAAAGTCCTCTGATCTTTGCACGAGAAATCTTTCTGGAAACAATTTGTCCAAAGTCACAAAGAAATATAAGTAAAATACAATTTTGTAACAAGTCGAAACTTTAGACGATTTAAACCTGAAGAAAGTAGACAGAGTCCTGAAACAACACAAATTTCAATCTTCATTTCTTTTATCTGAAAATATTATACATCAGAAAAAATAATCTTATAACATTTATATTTCTTGATCTGAATAAAAGAACATTGAACCACTGCTCTTTAATTCGTTTTACTGTTGGCGTCTAGTGGAACCTTCTGGAGAATGGAAGAGCATACTGAGCGAAACAACTGTCACAATCAATACGGCTGAAACGTCAGACAGCCACAGCAGCAGATAGCATACATGGAAAAGCACGGATCTGAAGAGTCACGACGTTCATCCTGCTAGCCTCGGCCAATCACAGGCCCTCTCTGAGAGTGACGTCATCGCCTCGGCTTCCCTGCAGCAGACCTGACCAATCATCCACTTATGATCTGAAGTTTCCATCATCTTTGCGTCAGAAACCCGTTTAACCCGCCTTAACCCGGCTTTAGACCCCCTTTAGACCGCTTTAGACGCTTTAGTCGCCGCTTTAGTCACCATATCCGCTTTAGTACCCGCTATTACCGTTACCCGCATAGTACCCCTTATACCCCTTATTCCCATGAGCTTAGATCCGCTTTAGACCCGCTTATAGACACGCTAGCCACGCTTTATATACCCGCTTTCAGAACCCTAGCCCTTTAGTCCTAGACCCGCTTATAGTCCCGCTTTAAGCCCGACTTTAGCTCCGCTTTAAGTCCGCATCCCGCTTTAGACCCGCAGTCCCGCTTTAGACCCGCTTTAGACCCGCTTATACCCGCTTTAACCCGCTTTAGACCGCTTTAAGTCCCGACTTCTTAGACCCGCTTTAGACCCGCTTTAGACACGCTTTAGACCCCTTTAGACCCGCTTTAGTCCCCTTTAGACCCGTTTAGACCCTTGGACCGCTTTATACCCGCATTTAGACCCGCCTTATAAGTCCCCTTTAAGACCCGTGCTAGCTCGCTTTCGATCCGCTTTAGCCGCTTTAGTCCCGCTTTAGCCGCTTCCCGCTTAGTCCCGCTTAGTCCCGCTTTAGACCCGCTTAGACTTAGTCCCCTTTAAGTCACCGCTCTGTCCCTGCCTTAGATCCCACTATAGACCCAGCTTTAGAACCCCGCCTTTTAGATCCCGGCTTTAGACCCGCTTGGACCCGCATTTAGACCCGCTTTAGAACCCCGCTTTATGTCCCGCTTTAGTTCCAGCTTTAGTCCAGCTTCAGTCCAGCTTCAGTCCAGTTTGCCTGAGCCGCTCGGTCCAGCGCTCCAGAGGAACAGTGCCTCTCTGTGACCAGACTTAAATCCAGGGCTTTTGTGTGAGCTTTCAGTTCCAGAAGCCACATTTCCTCCAGCCCACACACACACACACACACACACCACACAAACCAGACAAACACAACACAAACACAGACAAACCACAATCACACACACACACAAAAAACACACACAACACACACCACACACACATAAACACACAACACACAAAACACCACACAACACACACACCAACACAAACAAAACAAAACACACACAAACAAACACACACAAACAAACACACATACAACAGCACACAACACAAACACACACAAACAAAACACAATAACACAAACACAACAAACAACAAACACACAAACAAACACGCACACACCAAAAACAAACACACAAACACACAACATAAAAACACACACAACACACATCAAAACCAAAGTCATGACCATTAAAACCTCTGGACTGAGATGTTTATAAAGTCTCATAAAATCAGAACTTTCAAGAGCGAAAATTATATCTAAATGATCTCAGTGCATTCTAATCTGGACAAATACTCTAAATATATTCAAAACAAGTGGGAAAGAGAAGGTCATTTTTGTTTTGACAGATGAAGAGTGGGAAAGTGTGAGAACATCCCAGATCAGAGAGGAGCTCAAAGTCTTAACATGTTTGTAAAATGTGTCCAGAACTCCAGGTCAAAGTGCTCATTATTACACAGGGAGCAATGCAACTGTTGGAGAGACAGCGCCACCAGGAGGCAAACCACTCTCAACAATATGTGACTGAAGTTCACAAAGAGCTGCAGACTGTTTTTGAACTTTAGAACGCTGAACTTTGGACTCAGAACTCCTGCCACGGACACAAGACATGGATACCTTTGGAATGTAGTTTTGGTGCAGGAAAAAAAGAACAAACATCACCAACGATCAAGGACTGGACTGAGACAGGGACAGACATCAGGCAAATGGAACAAATGACGACATTCAGACTGAATTTGGAAAAGGACAAATTCGACTAAATGGATTTTTGATTGTTTTTATCCTTTATTGTCTCGTTGATGTCTATTTGTATTTTGTATTTACATTTGTATTTATATTTCTGGTCGTGTTGTGTGTTTTATGTTTGATCGTTCTGTTCATTGTTCTCTATGGGCAGAGGCGCAGTCAGGGGTCAGGGGGGTCCGGTTTGGGGACCACAGGAGCTCATCTCGTGTCCTGATGGCTCCATCGAACTCCTGGACCTCGTTAGGAGGAGATTCATTTAAAATGAAGAAATCCAAGTAAACAGAATATATTTTGTTGTGTTTGTTTGATATAAGACATAAGTCAGGTGCAGTTACTAAATCTTCTCCAAAAGGGGCAGTGCTGATTCGCTGACCCAGAGTTTCAGATATGCAGGTCTTCACGTCACATGGGACGGGTCCGACGGCCGGAGGACAGACCATGAAACCAGTTTGAACCCGACACGAGGTGAAACTTTGTTATGGCAGCAACATCTCAAGGTCTTTTTAGCAGTTTCTCACCAAAACACAAAGCTGCTGAACAAGCACTGGGACGGTTTGAGCCGAGTGTGAAGGAGCCGGGACGAAGATCAGCACCTCCACACCTGAGGCCATGGTCCTCCACTGGAGAAACGTGTGCTGCCCCCTACAGGCGGGGGAGAGTCTTGGTCTCAAGAGTATCTCAGAGTGAATGAAGGATGGAGCGTGAGAGTGACAGTGTGAGCGCCTGCAGCTCTATATATTATATATATCTTTCCTTCAGTTGCCCCCAGTGGTCCTGTCCCTGCAGCTGACCACACCCCCACAGCATGATGCCCCCCCCCCATGTTTCACCGCTGGGCTTGTCTTGAGCAGGTTCTGGTTTCCTCCACACACCACTTAGAATGAATGCCAAAAAGTACAGTCTGGTATAGTCATAGTCTGGGAGTCCTTCATGTGTTTTTTGGCTTTCATCTTGCCCCTCTGCCATGAAGCCCCGACTGTGGAGGGCTGCCGTGATGGTTGACTTTGAGGAACCTTCTGCCATCTCTCTGCTGTATATGCTGGAGCCACAGAGATCTTTGGGTGCTTCTTTACCGCTCTCCAAGGCTCTTCTCCCACGATTGCTCAGTTTGGGAGTTCTGGTCGTCCCGAACTTCTTCCATGTGAGGATTATGGAGGCCACTGTGCTCTTAGGACCCTTGAGTGCTGCAGAAGTTCTTCTGTAACCATGGCCAGTTCCTTGGACCTCCTGATTGTCATGTGCTCTGACTGTAAGGTCATACCGACAGGTGTGTGCCTTTCCTAATCAAGTCCAATCAGTTTAATCAAACACGGCTGGACTCCAACGAACATCTCAAGGAGGATCAGGACAAACGGACAGAACGCGAGTTAAATGTGAGGTTCACAGCAAAGGCTCTGAATACTTCTGACCATGTGATGTTGAAATGTTTCTTTTTTAAAACATTTGCAAAAAATTCTACATTTCAATTTTTTTCTCAAGATGAAGTTCTGAGTGAGAAATAAAATGACATTTGATTTTAGCAAATGGCAACACACACAATGTGTGTGTATATGTATACTGTACGTGTGTGTGTGTATATATATATATATATATACATACACACATATATATATATACACACACAATGTGTGTGTATATGTAGACTGTACGTGTGTGTGTGTGTGTGTGTGTGTATGTATATATATATACACATACACACTGTATATATATGGATATATATATGTGTATATACATATATGTATGTGTGATATATATATATACACATACACACATATATATACACACACACACACACATATATATATATACATACATACAGTATACATATATACACACATATATACACACATGTATATACATATATATGTGTGTGTGTGTATATATGTGTGTGTGTATATATATATACATACATACATACACACACACATATATAACAAACCACATAAAACACACAACATATATATGTATATATACATGTGTGTATATATGTGTGTATATATGTATACTGTATGTATGTATATATATGTATACTGTATGTGTGTGTGTGTGTTATACACATACACACACACATACAGTATACATATATACAGTATATACAGTATATACATATACACATATATACACATATATACGTGTATGTGTCTGAGTATATATAAAAAAATGTATATTATATTCTCTGTAACAGAGACACAGCTCAGATGAAATGGATGTGAACTAAACTCAGTTTGAAACAGACTGAAGTTGTGACTGAAGGTTAAACTCGCACCTGACCAGAATCACGAGCCGGTTGAGCTCATTCTTCACACTTTGATGTTTACTTGTCGCTGACGTTTTAATTTCGTACATTTTTGCATGAGAAACTTGTCAAACTTGTTAAAAACTCACCAGATGCTTCGGCAGAGTTTGGTCCGAGTAGAAAAGGCAGAAAAAATACACAAAAACAGCGACATTTTGGCTCAGATCCAGGCGAGGGTTCATCCCGAGAAAACCCGAGCAACAGCGCCTGAGTCCGGGGATAAAAGTCACAGACCCGGTGCATGCTGGTCCCGGAGCCTCGGCGCGGGGCTCGGGGCGGAGCGGAGCCGGGGAAAGGCTCTGTTCTCGCGGCTGCTGCGGAGACAAGTGTCCGCTGTGAACAGAAACTACAGAGAGCAGCGGGGAAGACTACAAACTCACACCGGAAACCACTGCAGACACACCGGAAACACGCAGCCTTCACAATATAGGCGGCGGAACTCAAAATATTATCTTTCCCTCTTTCCCCACGTCGTCATGGCACCTCCGGTCCGGCCGCTAAAACGTGCTCTAAAGTCGATTGATTTGTGTAAAATATCCAACGTTCAACAAGTCGACACTGCACGACTCTCTGGACCTGAAAACGGCTTTTTAATCTGTGTAGAACTTCTTTTCTCTGGAGGTCGCGCCCTGCGACCAGGATTAGGTGGGACGGCGGCGCTCAGACGGGCTTCTGGACTAAGGTGGATTGGTTTTGTATTGGACACAATGTAAAACTTGTGTTGTGATGGAAAATAACTTTACTGTGCATCACTGGCCAGTGCAAACACTTTGACTAGACACTTTATCCAAAAAAAACTCTTATTGTGAAACTTAATTTCAAATAAAGTGGGTTTTATGTATATATATATTCAAACGTTTAAATGGGCCCTTAAAAAGCTCAGATCCTCCGAGTGTGAAAGAAGCCATCCTTAATACCTGAAGGACCGACTTGACTGTGCCTCACATAGACCCATCTCAGTTCTGAATGTGGACTATCGTTTATACTCCTCAATTATGTCCAAAAGAATGGAACAAATCCTCCCAAATGTGATCCACAATGATCAGACCGGATTTATGAGCAAACGACAAACACAAGACGACATCAGACCATCTTTACACACAATGAGCCAAATACACACACAACAAGACAAAGCTGTAATAATAAGTCTGGACTCTGAGAAGGTTTGGATTCTGTGAGCTGGACTTATTTATTTAAAATGCTGAACACATTTGTTTTTTTCACATTTTCTTTTATTTAAATTTTTCAAATTTTTGAAGAACAGTGAGCAAATATAAATATAAATACATGAATTAAACAATAAACAATACAAGACCAGAGAGAGAACAACAGACATAAATCAAAAGACATTCAACAAAACAATAGAAACGAAAGCACACGTGAACCCAAACTCCATTATAATGTCAGTCCTGTCTGTGTCATCTCCTTGTTAGGGCCAGCAGCATGCTCCAGTGGGGTAGAACTTTATTGATCTCAGTCCAGAGCGACTTGACAGTCCCAGAACATGTGATAGTGGTTTGCCTCCTGCTGCCACAGTTGCTCCAACAGTTGCATTTCCCTGAGAATAATGAGCACTTTGACCTGGAGTTATGAAGAAGCGAGACACACTTTTCCAACAGAATTCCTCCACAAGAGACACTGTGCCGGCAAACTGACCCCTGTCTTCACAGACATTTTTAACACCTCCCTGGGGTCATGCCACGTCCCAGCCTGCTTCAAGTCTTCATCATTGTCCCTGTCCTCAAGAAGCCCCGGATCACTGGACCTAATGACTACAGACCAGTGGCACTGACGTCTGTCGTCATGAAGTCATTTGAGCGCCTGGTCTTGCCCCACCTCAAGTCCTTCACCTCCTCCCTGCTGGACCCCCTGCTCGACCCCCTGCAGTTCGTCTACAGAGCCAACAGGTCTGTAGACGACACCATCAACTTGGCACTCCACTTCATCTTGTCCTGGTGCCGCGGTAACAACCTGGAGCTCAACGCCCAGAAGACAGTGGAGATGATCGTGGACTTCAGGAAAGCCACAGCCCCCCAGCCCCCCCTCACCATGACAGACTCCCCCATCACCACCGTGGACTCCTTCAGCTTCCTCGGCACCACCATCACCCAGGACCTCAAGTGGGAGCCCACCATCAGCTCCCTCATCAAGAAGGCCCAGCAGAGGATGTACTTCCTGCGGCAGCTGAGGAAAGCCAAGCTTCAGCGCAGATGATGGTGCAGTTTTACACGGCCATCAGAGCGCCCTCTGCTGGAGCCACAGCCAGGGACAAACAGAGACTACAGCGCCCTCTGCTGGAGCCACAGCCAGGGACAAACAGAGACTACAGCGCCCTCTGCTGAGAAGGTGATCGACTGCAGACTTCCATCTCTGCAGGACCTGTACGTCTCCAGGGCTCTGGGACGAGCAGGTCGGATCACAGCTGACCCTTCTCACCCTCAGGCAGGAGGCCACTCCCCTCAGGCAGGAGGCCACTCCCCTCAGGCAGGAGGCCACTCCCCTCAGGCAGTAGGCTACGGTCCATCCGGACCAGAACCTCCCGCCACAAGAATAGTTTCTTTCCTTCTGCCGTTGGACTCATGAACACTTCTAAACACCTCCCACTTTAACTACACTCTTCATCACTCACTGTCACTTTCTGCACTACAACTGTACATTTTACTGTAACTGTGTACATAGTAATGCCTATTTTTATTTTATCCTATAGTCGATTTCAATTGTTTCTTTTGATTTCATATATGTTGTTTTATCATTTTTCTTTCTTTTATGTTGCACTGAATCACCAAAACCATGAATGTTCCTTTAACCAGGACATATCTGCCTTCTTTAACTTTATGTTCAAAACTCTGTTCACAAACGATTCGGTTTGAAATCAGTATTACAACTCCCTCTTATGTTTGCCTCTGTACGATGAATAATACGATTCATTATAACAGAATTTCGTTTTTGATGTTCAGTGTCATTCAAGTGTGTCTCTTGTAAATATACAATGTCAATTCTTTCCTTAAAATTTTTGTTCGATGAGTACAAACGCAGACAGCCACCATAGGGAAAGAGAATCCATGTCTGTTTTCTCCTCCTGATCTCCTCACAGATGTGGGGGAACTTTTGCCGTTGTTGATGAACCTCGTATGGAATATCTGGAGGGAAGAAGACGCGCTTGCCTTTGTACTGGAGGTCTCCTTTAACCCTTGCAGCCTTCACGACACGTTCCTTCACACGATCGTTGAGAAACCTCATGATCGGGCCTCGTGGTTTATCAGCTGCTGGTCTTGGTTTGCCCAGGTGATGTGCTCTTTCCATTGTGATTGGGGGATCTCAACTCCTGAGCTAACAAGGAGCTCAGGAATGATCTTCTCCAAGAAGCTTTCTGTGTCTTTTCCTTCCTCTACACCCACAAGCCTCAGGTTAGGACGACGGCATCTGGACTCCAAATCCAGGATCTTATTTTTCATGTTCTTGTTCTCCGACTCCAGCGTGGTCACCCTGGCCCGCAGCGCCTCCATCTCGGCCCTTACTGTCTGCAGAGTGTCCGTATTGTCTGAAACATGCTGCTCGACCTCCTCAATGCGTGTTCCGGTGATTCCATCTGTTCTGAGTCGAGCGGTCACTGCCTCAGACACCGCCGGAGCTATGGTAGCTAACAACTCTGCTCTCAGACTCTATGGCACGCTGCACTTCGGACATCTTGAGCCACACCCGACCCCCACACCAATTACATTCTCTCCCCTTGGCCGCCGGGCCCCAGATGGAGTCTAACTTTCACTCCACAAATGGAATTATTTCAATATTTTAATTCTATTCATGGCTTTCAAAATTTTGAGGACTTTTTCTCATTCAAAAGGTATTGTTTTATTTTGTTTATATTGCTATTGGTTAAAGAAGCTTAAGCTTTAAGGTTAAATGCTGTGCTCAGACACATGTGAGCGTCCTCCAGGGGGCGCTGTGACATCAGAGCTGCTTTAAACACATTCTGACACACACTTTACTGGACAAACACTCACACACAATAGTTTGATTTGAATTAAGTGTTGCTTCTGTTTTTAAGGCTTTAAACCGTTGCTTTTTAGATCTGTTTATTATTGATAATGTTTTACGTTCTTCTGCCTCAGCCCCATTGCGCCCCCCACAGGAGCAGCTCTGCACTGCAGGAGCTGTGTGGGACCTACACCTCCCTGATTCCACCTGCAGAGGGCGCCACGGGGATGTCACATACACTGCAGGGGGCGCTGTACCTCTGCTCAGACTCACACAAAAGAGCTTTGATCAATGACATCATCACTTCTACTGCGCCGGCATAAACTGTATGAATGTATGAATGTATAAACTGTATGATGTATAAATGTATGAATGTATAAACTGTATGAATGTATAAACTGTATGAATATATAAATGTATGAATGTATGAACTGTATGAATGTATAAACTGTATGAATATATAAATGTATATATGAATGTATGAATGTATGAACTGTATGAATGTATAAACTGTATGAATATATAAATGTATGAATGTATGAACTGTATGAATGTATGAATGTATAAACTGTATGAATGTATAAACTGTATGAATATATAAATGTATGAATGTATGAACTGTATGAATGTATGAATGTATAAAACTGTATGAATGTATAAACTGTATGAATGTATGTATGAATGTATGAATGTATAAATGTATGAATGTATGAACTGTATGAATGTATGAATGTATGAAAAAACTGTATGAATGTATAAATGTATGAATGTATGAATGTATGAATGTATGAACTGTATGAATGTATGAATGTAAAATGTATGAATGTATGAATGTATGAATGTATGAATGTATGAATGTATAAACTGTATGAATGTATAAAATGTATAAACTGTATGAATGTATGAATGTATAAACTGTATGAATGTATGAATGTATATGTATAAACTGTATGAATGTATAAACTGTATGAATGTATGAATGTATAAACTGTATGAATGTATAAACTGTATGAATGTATGAATATATAAACTGTATGAATGTATGAATGTATAAACTGTATGAATGTTACTAATGCAAATAATAAGCCTTTAGCAAAGTTATAATTAATACAATTTTATTAATCATAAAAAGCAACAAACAAAACATTTACTTATCTACTACTACTACTACTACTACTACTACTACTACTACTACTACTACTACTACTACTACTGTTTTACACTATCTCGACTTAGACCCGGTTTAGTCTTAGTCCTGGTTTAGTCCTGGTTTAGTCCTGGTTTAGTCCTGTGTTTTTGCGTCTGACAGTCGGTCGTAAACATGATTTATGGAGACTTTGATTAAAATCAGTGGATTACATCAGACTACGGCAAATCCAAGGTCAGGACAGAACCAGGTCTAAACCAGGTCTAAACCAGGTCTGAACCAGGACTGAACCAGGTCTAAACCAGGACTGAACCAGGACTGAACCAGGACTAAACCAGGACTGAACCAGGTCTAAACCAGGACTGAACCAGGACAGAACCAGGTCTAAACCAGGTCTAAACCAGGTCTAAACCAGGTCTAAACCAGGACTGAACCAGGACTTTACTGCAGCGGCACATTTAGGACCTGCTTTGAGTTTGAATCATTATAAAAAATCAATTTTTTCTAATCAACATTTTGAATGGAAAACCAGATGAATGTCATTCTCAGGCCGGTTTTAATCAGACTAACATTTAATGAGGTTCGATAATTAAAGTGTAAATTAGAAACTTGCCCTGAAGCCAAACTCTGTTTTTCTCCAGAAGAAGATTTAAAACCTAGAACCATAAAACATGAAATCAAATTAATTTGAAAACAGTCAAACGTGAAATCAAACCCAGGATCAGAGCCCTGTCCTCGGGTAGCTCCTCTCACGGACGCCCCTCTCTCTGGTCCTCTGCGCCCAGGATCAGAGCCCTGTCCCCGGGTAGCTCCTCTCACGGACGCCCCTCTCTCTGGTCCTCTGCGCCCAGGATCAGAGCCCTGTCCCCGGGTAGCTCCTCTCACGGACGCCCCTCTCTCTGGTCCTCTGCGCCCAGGATCAGAGCCCTGTCCCCGGGTAGCTCCTCTCACGGACGCCCCCCTCTCTGGTCCTCTGCGTCCAGGATCAGAGCCCTGTCCCCGGGTAGCTCCTCTCACGGACGCCCCCCTCTCTGGTCCTCTGCGCCCAGGATCAGAGCCCTGTCCCCGGGTAGCTCCTCTCACGGACGCCCCCCTCTCTGGTCCTCTGCGCCCAGGATCAGAGCCCTGTCCCCGGGTAGCTCCTCTCACGGACGCCCCCCTCTCTGGTCCTCTGCGCCCAGGATCAGAGCCCTGTCCCCGGGTAGCTCCTCTCACGGACGCCCCCCTCTCTGGTCCTCTGCGCCCAGGATCAGAGCCCTGTCCCCGGGTAGCTCCTCTCACGGACGCCCCCCTCTCTGGTCCTCTGCGCCCAGGATCAGAGCCCTGTCCCCGGGTAACAACCTCTCACTGGTTGTGGTCTTTGTTTTTATGAATTATGGATGAGATCAGGTCCAGACAGATTCTTTAAGAACTTCCCTCAGGCGCAAATAAATGGTTTCAATGCATCAAATAAATACGTCTAAAGCAGGTCTAAACCAGGTCTAAACCAGGTCTAAACCAGGTCTAAAGCAGGTCTAAACCAGGTCTAAACCAGGTCTAAAGCAGGTCTAAAGCAGGTCTAAAGCAGGTCTAAACCAGGTCTAAAGCAGGCAGGTCTAAAGCAGGTCTAAAGCAGGTCTA
Source organism: Chaenogobius annularis (assembly GCA_015082035.1). Lineage (NCBI taxonomy): Eukaryota > Metazoa > Chordata > Actinopteri > Gobiiformes > Gobiidae > Chaenogobius > Chaenogobius annularis. The sequence goes on along the minus strand of BJKM01000585.1, from coordinate 66,432 downwards.
AACCAGGTCTGAAGCAGGTCTGAAGCAGGTCTAAAACAGGTCTAAACAGGTCTGAAGCAGGTCTGAAGCAGGTCTAAAACAGGTCTAAAACAGGTCTAAACCAGGTCTGAAAGGTCTGAAGCGGGACTAAACCAGGTCTAAACCAGGTCTAAACCAGGTCTAAAGCAGGACTAAACCAGGTCTAAACCAGGTCTAAAACAGGTCTAAAGCAGGACTAAACCAGGTCTAAACCAGGTCTAAAGGCAGGTCTAAAGCAGGTCTAAACAGGTCTAAGCAGGAACTAAACCAGGTCTAAACCAGGTCTAAAACCAGGTCTAAAACCAGGTCTAAAGCAGGACTAAACCAGGTCTAAACCAGGTCTAAACAGGTCTAAAGCAGGTCTAAAGCAGGTCTAAAGCAGGTCTAAAGCAGGTCTAAAGCAGGTCTAAAACAGGTCTAAAGCGGGACTAAACCAGGACTAAACCAGGTCTAAACCAGGACTAACCAGAGCATTTAATCACATGTGCCGTGGTGGAGTGGTTAGCCCCCGCTCACAACCAGAAGGTCGTACTACGAAGGAATAAGAACTTAAGATTTCATTCATTTTGTTTTTCACTTACATTGAAAAGTGTGTCCCAATAAAACCGCTGGTGGTGGAGTGGTTAAGGCACAGCGCACATATGCGCCATGTGCAGCCGGCCACAGTGCCATGAGTTCGAATCCCGACTGACGATTAACTGCATGTCCACCCCTCTCTCATCCCCCATTTCACCTTGTCCTCTCCTCTAATGAAGCCCAGGGCAGCTGCTGCCACAGTCCACTCGGCATGAGTGCTTTTCCTGCTGCTGCCTGAAGTATCCATCTGTTTCCATTGCAAGAGTTTTAGGTCCCAAACACATGGGGAAAAGGATTCTCACTGTCCTGTTTTCTAAAACCCACAGGACGAACACTAAAGATCATGATTTACGCTGTTTTCTTGGACCAGGACAGTCACAAACACAAGAAGGTGTGTGTGTGTGTGTGTGTGCGGTGATGTGTGTTTGTGTGTGTGAATGTGTGGTGTGTGTGTGTGTGTGTGTGTGCGGGTGTGTTTGTGTGTGTGAGTGAGTGTGTGTGTGTGTTGGTGTGTTGTGTTTTGTGTTGTGTGTGTGAGTGTGTGTTGTGTGTGTGTGAGTGTGTGGGTGTGTTGTGTGTGTGAGTGTGCGGGTGTGTGAGTGTGGTGTGTTGTGTGTGTGTGTTGTGGTGTGTTTGTGTGTGTGGTGTGTGTTTTGTGTGTGTTGTGTGTGAGTGTGTGAGTGTGTTTTGTGTGTGTTGTGGTGTGTGCGCGTTTGTGTGTTGTGTGTGTGTGTGAGTGCGTGTGTTTGTGTGTGTGTGTGTGCGGTTTGTTTGTGTGTGTTGTGTTTGTGTGTGTGTGAGTGTGCGCGGGTATTTGTGTGTGTGTTGTGTGGTTGGTTGTGTGTGTGCTATGTGTGTGCGTAAACCAGGTCTAAACCAGGTAAACCAGGACTAAACCAGGACTAAACCAGGTTTCCAGGCGTCAGGTCTGAGGACTAAACCAGCTGGGAACCTGAACTCACCGCCCACTAAAAAGGAACCAAACCAGGTCTAAACCAGGTCTAAACCCTAAACCAGGAAAAACCAGGACTAAACCAGGACTAAACCAGGTCTAACCAGGTCTAAACCAGGTCTAAACCAGGTCTAAACCAGGACTAAACCAGGTCTAAACCAGGACTAAAACCAGGTCTAAACCACTAAACCAGGTCTAAACCAGGTCTAAACCAGTCTAAACCAGGTCTAAACCAGGTCTAAACCAGGTCTAAACCAGGTCTAAACCAGGACTAAACCAGGACTAAACCACTCTAAACCAGGTCTAAACCAGGTCTAAACCCAGGACTAAACCAGGACCAGGTAAACCAGGTCTAAACCAGTCTAAACCAGGTCTAAACCAGGTCTAAACCAGGGGACTAAACCAGGTCTAAACCAGGACTAAACCAGGTCTAAACCAGGTCTAAACCAGGTCTAAACCAGGACTAAACCAGGTCTAAACCAGGTCAGGTCTAAACCAGGTCTAAACCAGGACTAAACCGTCTAAACCAGGTCTAAACCAGGAAACCAGGTAAACCAGGTCTAAACCAGGACTAAACCAGGTCTAAACCAGGACTAAACCAGGGTCTAAACCACTACTAAACCAGGTCTAAACCAGGTCTAAACCAGGTCTAAACCAGGACTAAACCAGGTCTAAACCAGGTCTAAACCAGGTCTAAACCAGGTCTAAACCAGGTCTAAACCAGGTCTAAACCAGGTCTAAAACCAGTCTAAACCAGTCTAAACCAGGTCTAAACCAGGTCTAAACCAGGAGGAAACCAGGTCTACTAAACCAGGACTAAACCAGGACTAAACCAGGACTAAACCAGGACTAAACCAGGACTAAACCAAACCAGGTCTAAACCAGGTCTAAACCAGGTCTAAAACCAGGTCTAAACCAGGTCTAAACCAGGTCTAAACCAGGACTCATTTTTCCTGTAATTTTCCACTGATTTCTCTTCCAAATATCCTCAAATTGTCCTCGTTTTCCCACCTTTCCCCAGGGTTTTGCCCTGACTCTGACTCCAGTGGGTCTGTCAGTGATGGATGGAGCTGAAGAGCTGAGTTTGCAGCAAAGACACATGAACCAGGACTAGACCAGGTCTACAGCAGGTCTACAGCAGGTCTACAGCAGGTTTACAGCAGGTCCACAGCAGCTAAGCAGGTCCACAGCAGGTCTACAGCTACAGCAGTACAGCAGGTCTACACAGAGCAGCAGTCCACAGCAGGTCACAGCAGGTCACAGTCCACAGCAGTCCTACAGCAGGTCCACAGCAGGACTAAAGCAGGTCTACAGCAGGTCCACAGCAGGTCCACAGCAGGACTAAAGCAGGTCACAGCAGGTCAGCAGGTCCACAGCAGGCACTAAAGCAGGTCTACAGCAGGTCTACAGCAGGTCCACAGCAGGTCCACAGCAGGTCTACAGCAGGTCCACAGCAGGTCCACAGCAGGTCTCAGCAGGTCTACAGCAGGTCTACAGCAGGTCCACAGCAGGACTACAGCCGGTCTACACAGCAGGTCTACAAGCAGGTCCACAGCAGGACTAAAGCAGGTCTACACAGCAGGTCTACAGCAGGTCTACAGCAGGTCTACAGCAGGACTAAAGCAGGACTAAAGCAGGTCTACAGCAGGTCACAGCAGGTCTACAGCAGGTCTAAAGCCGGTCTACAGCAGGTCTACAGCAGGACTAAAGCAGGTCTACAGCAGGACTAAAGCAGGTCTACAGCAGGACTAAAGCAGGTCTACAGCAGGACTACAGCAGGTCTAAAGCCGGTCTACAGCAGGTCTAAAGCAGGTCTACAGCAGGTCCACAGCAGGACTAGACCAGGTCTACATGTGTGTGGGCGGTTCAGAGAGACCCAGAGGAACAGAACAAGGTCAGACACAACCAGAAGCAAAAAAACCAACACTGCAGTCACATGATAATATATGAGGTCTGAACCGGGACGAGACTAGGTCTAAACCAGGACTAAACCAAGTCTAAACCAGGACTAAACCAGGACTAAACCAGGTCTAAACCAGGACTAAACCAGGACTAAACTAGATCTAAACTAGGTCTAAACCAGGACTAAACCAGGTCTGAACAAATTGAAAATCCACAGCTTTTTTATTTGAAAAGTTTTCCAGTTTTTCAGAATTCTTGAAAACATTTATGGTTCTGTCGTGTGTTCAGGTCCAGTGGGCGTGTCCAGCAGGTGTGTCCAGTGGCATGTCCAGATTCAGTGGACGTGTTTAGTGCGCGTGTTGAGGTCCAATGGGCGTGGTCAGTGGGTGTGTTCAGTGGGCGTGTCCAGTGTGCATGTTCAGTTTCAGTGGGTGTGTTCAGTGGGCGTGTTCAGGTTCAGTGGGCGTGTTCAGTGGGTGTGTTCAATGGGCGTGTTCAGGTTCAGTGGGTGTGTTCAGTGGGCGTGTTCAGGTTCAGTGGGTGTGTTCAATGGGCGTGTTCAGGTTCAGTGGGTGTGTTCAGTGGGCGTGTTCAGTGGGCGTGTCCAGGTTCAGTGGGCGTGTCCAGGTTCAGTGGGCGTGTCCAGGTTCAGTGGGCGTGTCCAGTGGGCGTGGTCGGGTCCAGTGGGCGTGTTCACACTGTGGTCATGAGAGTAAACGTTCCGCTCTTCAGCCTCTGGATCTTCTTCTTCAGACTCTGAGACGCTTTCATTCTGACAAACTGCTCCCTCTTGGCCCCGCCCCTTCCGGCATGTTCACTTCCTGTCCCCTCCTCGGCTGCGCCCTCCTCCTCTGCTCTGATTGGCCGCGCCTGTGACATTGCAGCTCTGCCGCTCTGCTGTGATTGGCCGAGCCTCGTCCTGTGTTTGACCAAAGAACGACTCCAGGATTTGACTGAAAAACACGAGAGAAACGAGACCTGAGCCTGGACCGGACCTGGTCCTGGTCTGGACCTGGTCCTGGTCTGGACCTGGTCCTGGACCGGACCTGAGCCTGGACCGGACCTGGTCCTGGTCCAGACAAATGTCATAAATGTGAGTGATCTTTGATTCCGTCCTGAAAGCATTTTTAGACAGGACAGGTGTGTGAAAGGGGGAGAGAGCGGGAGAGACACTCGGGTGCCAAACACCTTCTGTATCTGACCTCAGACGTTTGTGTTCATCTGCTCCTCGTCAGGAGGATCTGAGCAGGTCTGTCGGGTTCATTTAATCGTTCCATTACGCAGACACACGTCAGGTTATGGGCGTGGCAGTGGGCGTGGCAGGGGTTACTTAATTGCTGGCCAATAATATTACATTAATAATGTTATTAACGTGTTAATAACATGGTAATAACAGAGCTGAGGACCCTGTGTTTTCTCTTTTAGGGTTTATTATTTCTGTTTGTCAAACTCTTTTTACGCCTGTCCAGAGACGGGTTCGCCCTCACCCACGCATCCCTGCAGACGCATCGCTGCAGACGCGCGCTGCTGCAGACGCATCCCTGCAGACGCATCGCTGCAGACGCATCGCTGCAGACGCATCGCTGCAGACGCATCCCTGCAGACGCATCGCTGCAGACGCATCCCTGCAGACGCATCGCTGCAGACGCATCCCTGCAGACGCATCCCTGCAGACGCATCGCTGCAGACGCATCGCTGCAGCATCGCTGCAGACGCATCCCTGCAGACGCATCCCTGCAGACGCATCCCTGCAGACGCATCGCTGCAGACGCTCCCTGCAGACGCATCCCCTGCATGCAGACGCATCCCTGCAGACGCATGCCTGCAGACGCATCCCTGCAGACGCATCGCTGCAGACGCATCGCTGCAGACGCATCGCTGCATCCCTGCAGACGCATCCCTGCAGACGCATGCAGACGCATCCCTGCAACGCAGACGCATCGCTGCAGACGCATCGCTGCAGACGCATCGCTGCAGACGCATCCCTGCAGACGCATCCCTGCAGACGCATCGCTGCAGACGCATCGCTGCAGACGCATCGCTGCAGACGCATCGCTGCAGACGCATCCCTGCAGACGCATGCCTGCAGACGCATCCCTGCAGACGCATCCCTGCAGACGCATCCCTGCAGACGCATCGCTGCAGACGCATCGGTCAGATTCTCTTCTCCAATAAAAATAAAACAACTGAATAAACTACATTCTCTGGCAAAGCACGATGTAATCAGTAAAACTGGCTCTGGTGAGAAGAAGAGTCTGTAAAAAAGAAATGAAGAGTGTAACGCACCGGAGCAGGACCTGAGTGACGCTCTGTCCTGGTGTTCCTCTGCACCGCTCCTCCTCCTCCTCCTCTTCTTCTGTCTGAGCTCAGAACCTTCAGCTCTGCTCCTCGTCTCTCCAACATGCAGCACTTTCATCTTCTGTTTCGTTTCCAAAGGTAAAAGCTCCTCGTTTGTTGTGATTAAACTCAGTCCAGATTTCAAACGTCTCCTCTGACTTTTCCTGGACTTGGTTTTGTCCGTTCTTTGGTCCATCTCCTCACGACAGCTTGGAACGTTCTTACATTTAAACCTCAAATCCTCTTCTACATTCAAACCTCTGGATTTTAACGTTGGCTTATGTTTGTTTCCGCTCGCTTTGCGTCGCCCGATCTCATGTTTGTGTGATTTCAAACGCTCCGCCTCGCTCTTTTCTCTCTTAAACTTCTCCTCTGAGCTGTCCCGGTTCTCCCCGAGTTCTGCAGACTTTGGACTCGTTTGTCTCAGTTCAAACTCGTTGTGTGCTGCGTTCACGCGGTCTGGATCCGCTTCGGCGCTCCGTTCGGCGGCGGCGCAGTTTGAGGGTCTGCAGCTGAGGCCGGGCTGAAGCAGGAGCCGTTTGGTGGTTCTGGGCTGAGTCGGACGCAAACTCTGAGCTCGACGCTGCAGCAGAGACGAGATGTATCTGTCCAGGTGAGACAGAGGGGACAGAGGAGCAGAAGAAGAAGAAGAAGAAGAAGAAGAAGAAGACAACAGAGGGGCGGAAGAAGAAGAAGAAGAAGAAGACAGAGGAGCGGAAGAAGAAGAAGAAGAAGACAGAGGAGCGGAAGAAGAAGAAGAAGAAGACAGAGGAGCGGAAAAAGAAGAAGAAGACAGAGGAACGGAAGAAGAAGAAGAAGACAAGACAGAGGAGCGGAAGAAGAAGAAGAAGACAGAGGAACGGAAGAAGAAGAAGAAGACAGAGGAGCAGAAGATCCCAGGAGAGGTGAGGAAGAGGAGAGCGAGTGCTGGAGCAGAGTCTGGAGCCTGGAAACATCTGAAACACAGTCATAAAACATGGTTCATTGAGCGCGTCACAAAAAGACCTTTAGTCACGTCCCAGTGTGTGTGTGTGTGTGTGTGTGTGTGTGTGTGTGTGTGTGTGAGAGGGGCGTGGCTAAAGCGTGCACAGGAACAGTTTTGCCTCATGTCTTTGCCTTGTGTGCAAAGCCTCGACGCCGCGTTTGAACCTCTCTTTATGGATCATGTCAGACGCATTCTGACCTGGAAACATCAGAGTTTGGCTCTTGACAACGCCACAAACAGGAAACAGCTGTTGCTAACGCGCTTTGCTAGCGTTGCGTTGCTAAGGCTCGACATATAAGTTAGCATCAGCGGAAACACTTTAGCACAAGATCAAGTCAGAGTTTGGAAACAAATGATTCTTTTGTGTCTGAAAAAAAGCAGAAGGAACGTTCTCCGACTCCGAGCTCTGAGTCTCACCTGTGGCAGGGGGCGTGGCCTGTGCAGTGGGGGGTGGGGTTACTGGTGAAGGGGGCGTGGTCTCCAGGTCGAGGGCTGAGCAAAGGCTGAACACAGAGTCAGAGAGAGACGGCCCATCGCTGAGGTCAAAGAAACCTGAGGAGGACACAAAGAACAAAACAGACACTTCCACATGAACCTGGTCCTGAACCCGGTCCTGAACCTGGTCCTGAACCTGGTCCTGAACCCGGTCTTGAACCCGGTCCTGAACCCGGTCCTGAACCCGGTCCTGAACCCGGTCCTGAACCCGGTCCAGTAGATTAGTTGCTGCTTCTCCTTAGAGGTTTTCTCTGCTCGATGCTAATGATTTGACCCTTCTCAAACACACTGACATCTTCTCCATGACTACGGGATTTGTCTTTCCACATGGTTGTTTCAGAAATACTGAAAGGTCATGACCTGAAGCAGCCTTCTACTGTGTTTGCTTAGTTCAATCCAAGTGGACACTTGTTTTGGACCATGTAAATTGGGCCAAGTACAAAGTGAACAACAGAGGGGACCAAACACAACCCTGTGTCACGCCTCTTCCCAGAGTCAGTCTGTCGGGTCAGATTCCTGATGTTGGACCATCGTAAAGAGCCTCAGTATATTTTATGACTGAATCATATATTTGACTGTATCTGTAGATAAATATGTATTAGACTTATTATCACAGCTTTGTTTAGTGTTTGTGTTTTTGTCTCATTGTGTAAACATCGTCTTTTGTTTGATCTTTGTGGATTAAGATGTTTAAACACTTTATTTGAATTCATGAATAAAGTTATTAAAGTCACAAAACAGAATCATGTTTAAGACACAAACGCAGGGAGGGCATCTGGTTTACCGGAGCTGGAGCGGCTGTCAGGGGCGGGGCTTTCGGAGGAGGAGTCACACAATGACAGTCTAGAGGGCGGGGCTTGTAACCACTCAACATCCAATCGCAGCTCAAGGATCTGACGGTCCAAGTCCTGGATCTGAGACAAAAGTCCAGCGTCTCGAGTCTGAAACAAGACCAGAAACTGGGTTTAGACTGGGTTAAGACCGGGTTAAGACTGGGTTTAGACTGGGTTTAGACCGGGTTTAGACTGGGTTTAGACCGGGTTTAGACTGGGTTTAGAGCAGACCAGAGACCGGGTTAAGACTGGGTTTAGACTGGGTTTAGACCAGACCAGAGACCGGGTTAAGACTGGGTTTAGACCGGGTTTAGACTGGGTTTAGACTGGGTTTAGACCAGACCAGAGACCGGGTTAAGACTGGGTTTAGACCGGGTTTAGACTGGGTTTAGACTGGGTTTAGACCAGACCAGAGACCGGGTTAAGACCAGGTTTAGACCGGGTTTAGACCGGACCAGAGGCCGGGTTTATACCTGGTTTAGACCGGGTTTAGACCAGGATTAGACCGGGTTTAGACCGGGTTTAGACCAGGTTTGACCAGATCTGCACAAACACATTTTATCATGATCCAAAGTCTCAAAATGCCCCCTGTGGAAACAGAAATAATGTCATTCATTTTTCCGGAACAAGATCAACTCAGAACCAGGTCTAAACTAGGTCTAAACTAGGTCTAAACTAGGTCTAAACCAGGTCTAAACCAGGTCTAAACCAGGACTAAACTCACCAGTCGCTCCTTCAGCTGCAGAACGTTCTTGTCCCTTTGGCTCTTCCAGTTCTCGTGGTCCAGGTCTTGGGTCAGTCCTGGCTCTTGTGGATCCAAACCGGTCTTCAGCAGGACTCGCTGAGGTTCCAGGACAGACCGGACCAGGATTTTCTGACAGAACCGTCTCTGGTCCAGGTCTTGGATGGATCTGAGGATCAGCTGCTGAGGCTCACGAGTCCTCCTCGAGAACATCAGTCCTGCTTTAGACCTGCTTTAGTCCTGCTTTAGTCCTGCTTTAGTCCTGCTTTAGTCCTGCTTTAGTCCTCCTTTAGTCCTGCTTTAGGTCCTCGTTTAGTCCTGCTTTAGACCTGCTTTAGACCTGCTTTAGTCCTGCTTTAGGTCCTGCTTTAGTCCTCCTTTAGGTCCTGCTTTAGTCCTCCTTTAGGTCCTGCTTTAGTCCTCCTTTAGGTCCTGCTTTAGTCCTCCTTTAGTCCTGCTTTAGTCCTGCTTTAGACCTGCTTTAGTCAGTTCTCTATTCTGCTTTAGTCCTCCTTTAGTCCTGCTTTAGACCTGCTTTAGTCCCTGCTTTAGTCCTCCTTTAGGTCCTGCCTTTTAGTCCTGCTTTAGACCTGCTTTAGGTCCTGCTTTAGTCCTCCTTTAGTCCTGCTTTTAGACCTGCTTTAGGTCCTGCTTTAGTCCTCCTTTAGGTCCTGCTTTAGTCCGACTTTCTGCTTTAGGTCCTGCTTTAGTCCTCCTTTAGGTCCTGCTTTAGTCCTGGCTTTAGTCCTGCTTGCCTCTTTAGTCCTGCTTTAGACCTGCTTTAGTCCTAGGCTTTAGTCCTTTGGTCCTGCTTTAGTCCTCCTTTAGTCCTGTTTTCCTGCTTTAGTCTCCTTTAGGTCCTGCTTTAGACCTGCTTTAGGTCCTGCTTTAGTCCTGCTCCTTTAGTCCTGCTTTAGTCCTCTTTAGGTCCTGCTTTTAGTCCTCCTTTAGTCTGCTCTGCTTTAGGTCCTGCTTTAGTCCTCCTTTAGTCCTCCTTTTAGTCCTCTTTAGTCCTCTCTTTAGTCCTCCTTTAGGTCCTGCTTTAGTCCTCCTTTAGTCCTCCTTTAGTCCTCCTTTAGTCTGCTTTAGTCCTCCTTTAGTCCTGCTTTAGTCCTCCTTTAGTCTGCTTTAGTCCCTTTAGGTCCTGCTTTAGTCCTCCTTTAGGTCCTGCTTTAGCACAAAACCTCCAGTGACAGAGTGAGGAGGATTAAACTAGGTCCAAACCAGGTCTAAACCAGGACTAAACCTGCTGCTTTTAATCTGAGAATTTACTTTCTCTTTCTTATTATTCTCTAAATGAAAAGTCCAGTAGAAATGAAAAAAAAAAAACATTATAATATTATTATCCTTAAACTCCACAGAACCACGGCCCGACCAAGTTCCCGCTGCGCGCGTAAATCCAGGTTTAGTCCAGGTTTAGTCCAGGTTTAGTCCAGGTTTAGTCCAGGTTTAGTCCAGGTTTAGTCCAGGTTTAGTCCAGGTTTAGTCCAGGTTTAGTCCAGGTTTAGTCCAGGTTTAGTCCGGCTCGGCTCCAGGTCCGTGTCCCGGGTCTCTGCGCTCTTCTGTCCGTCCAAAGCGCCTCACAGTCCGGACTGACGCTGCGAGACGCCGCTTTGCCGCGCCGCTCTGCCGCGCCGCTCCCGGTGCGTCAAACCACGCCGCGTGCGCGCGCCGCTCCCCGTGCGCGCGCCTCGGACTCAAACTGATCAAAGGTACGGAGCCCCGCAGGGGACATCAGCGCGTGGCCGCGGAAACAACGCTCCACAAATTAAAAAAAGCGTGTGGAAACTTGAGTTTTCTTGATTCTGTCATTTAACGTCTTTGACAGGTTCGGCACGTGACCGCGACTCCGAATCAAACATTATTTTATGCTGCGAATAAATTATGACGATATATATTAGCAACACTTTCATTAGCATTATTACTAATACAGCCATGATTATTAGAAACGCACAGACCGTCCACAGTATGCTAACTGTGAGCTAACTGTGAGCTAACTGTGAGCTAGCTGTGAGCTAGCTGTGAGCTAACTGTGAGCTAACTGTGAGCTAACTGTGAGCTAACTGTGAGCTAGCTGTGAGCTAACTGTGAGCTAACTGTGAGCTAACTGTGAGCTAACTGTGAGCTAACTGTGAGAGCTAGCTGTGAGCTAGCTGTGAGCTTCATACTCCATCAGAATCAGAAAAAGTGTATTTATTGTCAATGAACAAAACTCACAAACAAAATCCACTGGAAGAGACTCGATGGTTGTCGTGGATGTTCAAGTGTTTGGAGAACGGCCCATTGCGTCCTGCATTCTAGTGTCTTTCATCCTTTCTTTCAACTGTTCTTCCGGTATATGCCCTTTAAGAGCGCCTCCAAGAGGTCACCTGCCATACCAACAATAATGTGCATCATAAAGTAACTCATTCCCTCAAGATAATGATCACGTTTCCACCTGAAATGACAAATGACCTGCGGGGGTCCGTAAAAAGGACACGTTCAGTCTTCACTTCAGACCCAAAATCACATTTAATTATTTTACAGAAAATCACAAACTCAGTTTCCTCCAAAGACGTCTGTGTGTGCGTCTGTGCGCGTTTGTGTGCGTGTGTGTTTGTGTGTCTGTTTGTGTTTGTGTGTCTGTGTGTGTGTGTCTGTGTGTGTGTCTGTGTGCGTCTGTCTGTGTGCGTGTCTGTGTTTGTGTGTCTGTGTCTGTGTGTGTGTCTGTGTGCGTCTGTCTGTGTGCGTGTGTGTGTGTGTGTTTGTTTGTGTGTGTGTTTGTGTGTGTGTTTGTGTGCGTGTTTGTGTGTTATTGTCAATAAAACAAATACAAATAAACAGTTTTTTGTGTTCGACACTTCTTTGAGTCAGAACACGTCACTGGAGGAGTCGGACTCTGCAGCGCCCCCTGCTGTTTCCACAAAAGGCACAAACACATCCATCTTCATCACTGACGGACCTCCCTCTCCCCAGACACCTCCCTCAGCACCTGCACAAACACAAACATCCTTTTTAGACAGTTCCTTTTTCTTCTTCTGGGCCTGAGCTGCCTGCTCAAACTGAGCCTCAGAATGTCTCGTCTCCATGGTAACACTCCTACACCCTGGTCGTCACGGAAACGCCCTGTTCTGCTCCAGGAAACCTCTCAAACGGTCTGAGCTTCAGTCAAGTGTGTCAGAATGTGTGTTAAATGTGTTTAATCACAGCGCCCCCTGGAGGACGCTCACATGTGTTTGAGGCTTTTACTGACACATTCTGAGCACAGCGCCCCCTGGAGGACGCTCACATGTGTTTGAGGCTTTTACTGACACATTCTGAGCACAGCGCCCCCTGGAGGACGCTACAATCACTGTGTCTTGCGCTTAATCACAGTTTAATCCTCATTATGTTTAAGACTTCACACTTTCAGAAACAGGGAGGAGTTTAAATGTGTTTACTTTAATTAAATCTTTTTAAATAATCGTTGAGATCTAAAGCAAGTGAGATGCTCTTAGTTAGTATCTGGATCCTTGCTTGAAGTCTTCGTCTGGAAATCTGCTCTTGGATCTGGTCTTGGATCTGGTCTTGGTCTATATCTGGCTCTCTGGATCTTGGATCTTGGATCAATTCAATGTCAGATTCAGTGAGCTCAGCCCGTGCCGTCCGCCCATGCCAGTAATGATGACCACGAGATTCCGAAGAGGACATGTTCTCTCACAGTTTTCTTGATAGAGTGCTGGCGGGTCCTTAAGGTCTCCTGCGTTCCTCGTCGCGTCGGTCCGTGCTCTACTGGTCTGCTAGAGTCATCTGGCGAGAAGTAGACAATACAACACAGAATCAGCAATGATGCCTAAGTGCTCAGACCATTACAACAGATCCTCGCATTATAATAAAGAATCGTACAAAAGTATAGATCATGCTAACTAAAGGAAATACGGGCATGCAAAATAAAATGTGTAGAATCCATAAGTAATTTAAATAAATATCGTATCAAACAGGATCTAACTTCAGATATGAAGTCTCTGCGACGCACAACAGAAGTTTAAATCTCCATTCCTGTGATCTTACATGTACTCCTCAGATACATGGACATCACACGCTATGGCAAACACGCTAGAGACACGCTAAGCAAACAAACGCTAGAGAGACACCGCTCGCACATCCAGCTACACAACGCGCTACGCACACGCTTCAGAACACGCTCAGAATCACGCTCGCACACAGCTCAGAACACGCTCAGAACACTGCTCCCTAGAACCAACGCTCAGCAACCAGGCCTCGCACACGCTCAGAACACGCTCGCACCCGCTCACACACCGATCACAACGCGCTCGCACACGCTCAGAACACGCTCGCACACGCTTCAGAACACGCTCGCACACGCTCAGAAAACACGCTCGCACACGATCAGAAACCACTCTCAGAACACGCCTCAGCAACACGCTCAGAACACGCTCGCACACGCTCAGACGCGTCGCACACGCTCAACACACTCTCAGAACACGCTCGCACACGCTCAGAACACGCTCGCACACCTCAGAACACGCTCAGAAACCACGCTCGCAGCACGCTCAGAACACCTCAGAACACGCTCAGAACCTCTCGCACAGCGGCGACCTCAGAACACTGCACACGCATAACAGCTCGCCAAACCGGCGCACTCAGAACACTCATGCTCTGCGAAACCGCGCTCGCAATCAGCTCAGACACGTAGATACAGGCGTCGCACAACCATCAACCGCTCTGGACAGCTCGACGACTTCAGAACACGCTCCACTAGACCTGTCCGCTCGCACACGCTCAAACACCTCTCAAACACGTCTCGCAACACGCTCGCACACACGCTTCAGAACACGCTCGCACACGCCTCAGAAACACGCTCAGAACACGCTCGCACCGCTCAGAACCACGCCGCACATGCTCAGAACACTCTCAGAACACGCTCGCACAGCCTCAGAACACTCGAACACGCTCGCACACGCTCAGAACACGCCGCACGCGCTCAGAAACACTCAAACACGCTCGCACACGCTCAGAACACGGCTCGCACACGCTCAGAACACGTCAGATACACGCTCATTTAACACCTCAGACACGCTCCACGTCAGAACACTCTCAGAACACGCTCGCACACGCTCAGAAACTCAGAACACGCTCGCACACGCTCAGAACACGCTCGCACACGCTCAGAACACGCTCCACACGCCTCAGAAACGCTCAGAACACGCTCGCACACCTCGAACCGCTCGCACACGCTCAGAACGGCTCGCACGACGCTCAGAACATGCTCGCACACGCTCAGAACAATGCTCGCACACGCTCAGAACATGCTCCGGACTCGCTCAGAACACTCTCAGAACACGCTCGCACACGCTCAGAACACTCAAACACGCTCGCACACGCTCAGAAACACGCTCGCACACGCTCAGAACACTCTCAGAACACGCTCGCACACGCTCAGAACACTCGGAACACGCTCGCACACGCTCAGAACACGCTCGCACACCGCTCAGAACACGCTCGCACCGCTCAGAACACGCATCAGAAACACGCTCGCACACGCTCAGAACACGCTCGCACACGCTCAGAACATGCTCGCACACGCTCAGAACTTGCTCGCACACGCTAGAACACTCTCAGAACACCTCGCACACGCTCAGAACACTCAGAAACACGCGTCGCACACGCTCAGAACACCGCTCGCACGCGCTCAGACACATCAGAACACGCTCAGAACACGCTCGCACACGCTCAGAACACGCTCGCACACGCTCAGAACACGCCTCAGAACACGCTCGCACACGCTTCAGAGACTACGCCGCACACGCTCAAACACTCTCAGAACACCGCCTACGCTTCAGACACAGGCTCAGACACCTCCACGTCAAACTACGCTCGCACACGCTCAGAACACGCTCGCACCGCTCAGAACCGCCATCGCCATGCTCAGAACACGCTACAGAACACGCTCAGCACACGCTCAGAACACGTCTTTCGCACGACCTCAAGAAACATGGCTCGCACACGCTAGAACATCGAACACTCCCAGTAACCACGCTCGCACACGCTCAGGACCTCAACACAGCTACACACGTCTTCACGCGCTCAGAAAGCAGCTCCGCACACGCTACAGAACACTTGTCTCCTACACCCAGTACCGCTCAGAAGCACGCGTCGCACACGCTCAGAACACCTCGAACACAGCTCAGGCAAGCTCAGAACACCAGAACACGCAACGCACACGCTCAGAACACTCTCACGCAAACACGCTCGATCAGACACGCTCGAACACTGAACACGCGCGAACAGCAAACCACGCTCAGAACATGTCGCAACACGCTCAGGAGAACACGCTCGCACAGCTCAGAAACCTCAGAAACACGCTCGCACACGCTCAAACACGCTCGCACATGCTCAGAACACGCTCAGAACACGCTCACACACGCTCAGAACATGCTCGCACACGCTCAGAACATGCTCGCACACGCTCAGAACACTCTCAGAACACGCTCGCACACGCTCAGAACACGCTCAGCACATGGGGCTGTGGTGAGGAGATGACGCTCCTCGTTCCTCTACAAAGTCATCGGAGTAACTCTAACTCTGCTCATCAGTGAAAACGATGAAGCGTCTCACAGGGGTCAGAGGTCATGAACACACAGCTGACCTGACGGACGTGCGGCAGGTGAGACTCCAGGAGGTCAGAGGTCAGCAGCCCCTCAGACAGAGCGCTCTGATTGGTCCACTCCAGCACGTCTCCTGTGATCAAAGACAAACGTTTGACTCGAGTCCAGTTTGAACAGTCCAAAGTGTTCTGACCTGTGATTGGACCGGCCTGTCCCGGTGACCTCTCCTCATTGGTCACATCTTTGATCCTGTCGTCTCGGATTTCGCCGGCGCTCACTTCCTCTTCCTCTTCTAAACCCCGCCCCCATGAGCCCTACAGGTCAAAGGTCAGACTTTGTGTCTCAGTTTCGAGTCTTTTCAGAAAGAACACATTCCACCTAAACATCACGTCTGTCTCAGGAACGATGCCCTGACACTGCAGCGTGAGATGGGAATGAGACTGGGGAAAGACACGAAGCAGCTCGTGTCACATGACTCTGTCTAACCAATGACACATCTCAGAGGGGTGTGTCTCCTAAATGTCTCTGCAACTTTGTGTTCTTTTTATTTTTATTTAAACTTTATTTAAACAGGAACATTCCATCGAGTTCAGTGTCTTTTGTGAAGGGCATTTCACGGTGTGGGCGGGGCTTACCTCCGGCTGTGGGCGGGGCTTACCTCCGGCTGTGGGCGGGGCTTACCTCCGGCTGTGGGCGGGGCTCACTCTGCTGCATCTTTGTAATGAAACTCAGTAAAACGCTGCTGCTCCGAACCTCCTGCCCCGAACTCAGAGGATCAGAGTCCTGAAGGAGTGAGAGAGTGAGTGTGTGAGACAGTGTGAGAGAGTGAGAGAGTGAGTGAGAGAGAGAGTGAGTGAGAGAGCGTGAGAGAGTGAGTGAGAGAGTGAGTGAGAGAGTGTGAGAGAGCGTGAGAGAGTGCGAGAGAGTGCGAGAGAGTGCGAGAGTAAGACAGAGTGTGAGAGAGTGTGTGTGTGAGAGAGAGTGAGTGAGAGTGTGAGTGAGTGAGAGAGTGTAAGACAGTGAGAGAGAGTGAGACAGAGAGAGTGTGAGAGTGTAAGAGTGTGAATGAAAGAGAGTGAGTGAGAGAGTATGAGAGAGCGTGAGAGAGTGAGAGAAAGACAGAATGAGAGTGAGACAGAGTGAGCATGTAAGAGAGTGAGACAGAGAGTGTGAGAGAGAGTGTGTGTGTGTGTGAGAGAGTGCGTGAGAGTGTGAGTGAGTGAGACAGAGTGAGACAGAGTGAGCATGTGTGAGAGAGAGTGTGAGAGTGAGACAGAGTGAGTGAGACAGAGTGAGACAGAGTGAGACAGAGTGAGGTGAGCTCCTGTGCAACACTCACCATCTCCTGGAGCTCGTGCAGAGAGTTGGAGAAGCTGCAGTCGTCCTCTGGAAGCACAAGAACAATCAGCGCACACACACACACACACACACACACACACTTTTGTCGGCGTTGTCTCTGAGCAGGGCGTGACCTTTGGCTTGGTCGCTAAGTAACCAATTCATAACCAAAAGCTAACCGTAGTTACCATTTGTCCCTCTGACTCCTAAGCTGAACTAAACCGTCCTTAAACTCTACATTCTGGCTGCGGTTTATTTATTTGATTTATTTCATGTTGATCCTGGTCAAAAGTGTGACCACGCCCTTAGTGAAACAGGACTTTAAAAACCCAGAGGAGCGCGTCAGGATTGTGCAGTACCGTGTAGCTCCTGCAGGTGGCGCAGGCTCAGCAGCAGCTCTCCCTCTGAGATGTGTCTGTGAGCCGTGAGAGTGACTCCTGAGGACGAAGAGGACGAGGAGCGAGACGAGGACGACGAGGAGGCGTCTGGAGGAGTGGGCGACCCAGGGGGAGGTGGGGAGGGAGTGTGGGTGGACACAGGGGGAGGGGCAGGGGCAGGGGGAGGAGGCTCGCTGCAGAGAGAACAAATCAAACATCATGATTTAAACTAAATAAAGTTTTTGAGAGAACGAGGAACGCGCGAGGACATTCTTGAGTGGGACTCACTCTGGCTCCTCCTGGGGCTGGACCAATGGCGGCTCAGTGTCGGGACATGAGACCGGAGGAGTGGGAGGGGGCGTGGCTACATGCTCGGGGGGCGTGTCCTCCTTCACGACAGGACGATCAGAGGGCGGTGGTGTGGGTGTGGGTGTGGCTACGGGAGAGAGGGTCGGGGTCTGTGGATCAGGGGGTGGAGTGTGCACCGGAGTGAGTTCAGGCGTCGCCACCTGCTGGAACACATCGGAACACGCTCACAAACACTTAAACACAAATAAAACAATCAAACTCCTCTACAAGCTGAAGGCTAGCGCGGGCTGCGAGCTACAGGCTAGTGCAGGCTACGAGCTGAAGGCTAGTGCGGGCTACGAGCTGAAGGCTAGCGCGG
This sequence comes from Chaenogobius annularis, assembly GCA_015082035.1. Lineage (NCBI taxonomy): Eukaryota > Metazoa > Chordata > Actinopteri > Gobiiformes > Gobiidae > Chaenogobius > Chaenogobius annularis. The sequence goes on along the minus strand of BJKM01000585.1, from coordinate 48,623 downwards.
GCTACGAGCTAAAGACTAGGAGCTAAAGGCTAGTGCGGGCTACAAAGTAAAGACTAGGAGCTAAATGCTAGTGCGGCTGACAAGCTAAAGACTAGGAGCTAAAGGCTAGTGCGGGCTACGAGCTAAAGGCTAGTGTGGGCTACGAGCTAACGGGTAGTGCAGGCTACGAGCTAAATGCTAGTGCGGGCTACGAGCTAAAGACTAGGAGCTAAAAGCTAGTGTGGCTACAAGCTACAGGCTAGTGCGGGCTACGAGCTAAAGACTAGGAGCTAAATGCTAGTGTGTGCTACGAGCGGCAGGTGAGCGCTCAAACGGCTCAAACGCCAGGCGCTGCTCCTTCGGCGCCTCGGTCTGACTGAACAGAGTTTTGAGCCTCCATTTCGTGCCCTGATGAAGGCGCACATGTTGTTCTCCCTCACCTTCACCTCTGATCGACTCGGCTCCGCCTCTGCTCCTGGTTCAGATCCTGGATCAGTTCTGGGTCCAGTCTCTAGTTCTTGGACACTCTCTGGACCCAAGGAACAAGGCACACATCTCGGTCAGGACCTCAAGGACTAGACCCCGAACCTGGTCTTCATTTAGGTTTAGACCGAACTCAACTGCAGCTGAAGACCAGAGGCGCCCCGGTCTGAGGATCAAAACCAGGAATTAAAGCAGGTCAATACGGGTCTAAAGCGGGTCTAAAGCAGGTCTAAAGCGGGTCTAAAGTGGGTCAAAAGCGGGCCAATGCAGGTCTAAGAGTGGGTCTAAGGCGTGTCGAGGACGGGTCTAAAGCGGGTCTAAAGCAGGACTAAAGCAGGACTAAAACAGAACTCACAGAGGTTAGAGGCAGCGCTGGGTTCAGATTGGACAGGAGACATTCTGTGGGTGGGGTCAGTGACAGGAGGGCGGATCATCTCACAGATGAGCCTGGACATGAGCTGCTGCTCCACCCTGAACACAACACACAAACATAAATACACACTAACACTGCTCTGACCTCGTCCCCACGACGTCACACATCTCCTGACCGACGTCCTCTGACGCACCTCTCCTGACCGCACCTCCTCCTGACCGCATCTCCTCCTGACCGCACCTCCTCCTGACGACTCCTCCTGACCGCACCTCCTCCTGACCGCACCTCTCCTGACCGCATCCTCCTGACCGGCACCTCCTCCTGACCCGCACTCCTCCTACCGATCCTCCTGACCGTCTCCTCACTCCTGACGCACTCCTCCTGACCGCACTCCTCCTGACCGCACCTCCTCCTGACCGCACCTCCTCCTGACCGCATCTCCTCCTGACCGCATTCTCCTGCACCTGCACCTCTCTGACGCGCACTCTCCTGACCGCACCTCCTCCTGACCGCACCTCCTCTTACACCAGTATGTGAGTTACCACTGCACCAGCCGACTCCTCCAGGGCGTCTCGCTGGATGTTCAGGCCCAGATCTAGGCTCTGCTCCTGGCAGAGGTGAGAGCTGAGGCTGGAGTCTGTGGAGGGAACTGTGGACCCTGGTACTGGACTGGGTCTGGACCAGGACCTCCCTCCAGCTGCAGGACCTCCTCAGACCTTCTGGAGTCTGGGACTAGAGTAGAGCAATTGAGCAGAGGTCAGAGGTCAGAGGGATCCCGGTGACTTTACCTGCTCCAGCTCGGTTCACAGACAGGAAGTGTGTCCCAGGAACATCAGCCTCTTCCTCTTCCTGTTGGACAATGTTCACCAACCGGAGGCACTGCAGCTTCTGAGGCCTGGGGCAGAGACTGGTTTAGACTGGTTTAGACCTGGTTTAGACCTGGTTTAGACCTGGTTTAGACCTGGTTTAGACCTAGGGTTTAGACCTGGTTTAGACCTGGTTTAGACCTGGTTTAGACCTGGTTTAGACCTGGTTTAGACCTGGTTTAGACCTGGTTTAGACCTGGTTTAGACCTGGTTTAGACCTGGTTTAGACCTGGTTTAGACCATGCTCTGATCCCGGTCGGACAAACCTCGGCCTCGTCGTCTCTTGCTGTGTCTCCGGAGCTCAGTTCCCTTTGAGGGGATTTGGGTTGTGATGTCACTTCCTTCTGTGGCTGTGGGCGGGCTCTGGGCGGTGACCTCACTCTATGGGAGGAGTATATCCTGGGTGGTCCTGTCAATCATGGTGATGTCACAACATTAGAAACAAACGTCTGGATTTGAGTTTAAGAGACGTTGGTACTGACCAAGAAGGATGGCTGTGGCCGGGAAACTGGGTCCAGACGGGACTGGACCAGGACTGAAACCAGGACTGAAACCAGGACTGAAACCAGGACTGAAACCAGGACCAGAATCAGGGTCAGGGCTGGTCTGGGTCTTGCAGGACTTGAGCTTCACTCCTGAGACACAGACAAAGGTTAGTTCCACCTTTGAGGAGGCGTTTACCGTGAAAACTCACCTCTGACGCTCTGGACGAGGCGGGGGCGGGGCCTGCTGGGCCTGGGGGCGTGGTCAGGGGACACAGGTGAGCTCAGGCGCAGGTACGGGCTCTTCTTCAGACTCCGCCTCTGCCCCTCGTGAGCCGCTTTCCCGTAAACACGTCTCAGGTACAGCTCCGGGTCTGCGGCCGAGTCTGAGGGCTGGAAACGGGCTTAGAACTGGGACTAAACCGGGTCTGAAACTGGGACTAGACCGGAACTAAACCGGGTCTGAAACTGGGACTAAACCGGGTCTGAAACTGGGACTAGACCGGAACTAAACCGGGTCTGAAACTGGGACTAAACCGGGTCTGAAACTGGGACTAGACCGGGACTAAACCGGGTCTGAAACTGGGACTAGACCGGGACTAAACCGGGTCTGAAACTGGGACTAGACCGGGATTAAACCAGGGTCTAAACCCAGGTCTAAACCCAGGTCTAAACCCGGGTCTAAACCAAACTAACCAATTTTGTGGACGTTGTTCCGAGCGTGCTCAGTGGCCTTGCTCTGCCTGAGGGGGCGGGCATTTTTCCGTCTGCTGTGTTCTTATTGGTTCCAGTAGAGTCCGGTTTGAACAAAGACTTTTGAGACTCGACCTGAAACAGAACCAAGACCAGGGTCAGGACCAGGATCAGAAGGTCAGTTTATTGATGTAAAGTCCTAAATCCAGGGCAATAAAAGTCAAGCAGATGAAACCAGATTCACAGGAACGATGACACAAATAGATAAAGGCCCCAGAGCGCCCCCTGTCTGAAAAAGCTAAAGCTAAAGCAGAACCTTCAGAAGTTCAGATGAACGTCCTTCTCGTTCCTCAGACCTGAATCTCACCTGAAAACATCTCCTTTAGGTCTGAAGTGAACCTTATTGATGTAATCCAACTTTACATGAGACGCCAAGCACAGCCCGATCTTCATCAGTCAGAGCGTAGGCACTCACCTCCTCCTCTTCCTCCTCTTCCTCACCTGAATCTCTTTAGTCATGGCCCGGATCCAGGAATCCACCGTTTTCTTGATGCGGATCTCGTCAGAACAGTCTCTGAAAAGGGAAAAGTTCAAAGATAAGTCCAGTTTTAAGGCTTGGTCCAGCGTTCCTCAGGCTGTGGGACCTTCTGCACCTGTTCTGTGCGAGGGCGTCCAGTTGATAGAGCAGTAACTCTCCGTCTCTGGCTCTGAGCTGGGACTCCAGATTCTCCTTCAGAACTTTCCTCTGCCTCTGGACCTTCTTCAGGACCAGCCGAGCCTCATCCAGGACTGAAACCGGACCCTGCTGTGGACCCTGTAGACCTGACCCAGATCCACCTAGACTCCCCAAAACCTTCCCAAAGCCTGGACCCACTTTGGAGAAGACACCAGTTTGAGTCTGGACACTTCTTCTCTGCGTTTCATCCAGCTCCATCTTCTCTTCATTTGTTTTAGTCCTGTTTTGCGCTGGGGTCTCGTCCTCCTCTTCACTTCTGGTTTGGTCTTCTTGGTTCCTCAGATGTTCCCGGTGAGATCTGATCCGGTTTTCTAAATACTGGATGTATGCTTCGTGGTTCTGCTCGTCGTTCTGCTCTGGTGGCGTGGACAGACTTTTTGGTCCTGATTGTTTGGTGTTTGTAGTTTTCTGGTTCCTCGTGCGGTTGGGTCGACTGAGCGCGCTCTGACCGGGCCGAGGGGCGGTTCTCTGGGCCTGGTTCAGGGCGGTTCTCTGGGCCTGGTTCAGGCCGGTTCTCTGGGCCTGGTTCAATGCGGTTCTCTGGGCTGCTGGTTTGGTTCTCTGGGCCTGGTTCAGGGCGGTTCTCTGGGCCTGGTTCAGGCCGGTTCTCTGGGCCTGGTTCAATGCGGTTCTCTGGGCCTGGTTCAGGGCGGTTCTCTGGGCTTGGTTCAGGGCGGTTCTGGGTCGGTTCTCTTTGGCGGGAGATGGCGCTGGTTCTTCTCGCTGCTGGAGACACAGATCACATGACTTTAAATGGACATATTCTGCAGTTCGTCTATGACACAGGACCAAAGGGCCTCAGGACCAAAGGACCAAAGGGCCTCAGGACCAAAGGACCAAAGAGGGCCTCAGGACCACAGGACCAAAGGGCCTCAGGACCACAGGACCAAAGGGGCCTCAGGACCACAGGACCAAAGGGCCTCAGGACCACAGGACCAAAGGACCACATGACCAAAGGGCCTCAGGACCACAGGACCAAAGGGCCTCAGGACCACCAGGACCAAAGGACCACATGACCAAAGGGCCCAGGACCAAGACCAAAGGCCTCAGGACCTCAGGGCCACATGACCTCAGGACCACATGACCAAAGGGCCTCAGGACCACAGGATCAAAGGACCACATGACCAAAGGGTCTCAGGACCACAGGGCCTCAGGACCACAGGGCCTCAGGACCACATGACCAAAGGACCACAGGGCCTCAGGACCACAGGACCACATGACCAAAGGGCCTCAGGACCACAGGGCCTCAGGACCACAGGACCACATGACCAAAGGGCCTCAGGATCGCAGCCTTGAACAGCAGTGATTCTGTTTCTGACCGTTAAAAGCGTCTTCATGTCGCTCGTCAGATGCCCCGCCCCCTTCATGACCTCACTGGCTCCAAGACCCGCCTCCACTCTGCTCTGATTGGCTGAGGCCGACTCTGCAGGCAAACTGAAGCAGAAAACGGAACATTTAGTCCTGGTTTGGTCTGGGGTAAGTCCGGACCTGACATGGACCTGACATGGACCTGACATGGACCTGACATGGACCTGACATGGACCTGACATGGACCTGACATGGACTGACATGGATGACATGGACCAGATCTGGACCAGATCTGGACCAGACATGGACCTGACCTGGACCTGAACCTGACCTAGGCCTGACCTGAACCTGACCTAGGCCAGACCTGGGTCTGACCTGTGCCTGACCTGTGCCTGACCTTGTGGCTGGTTCACAGCGGAAGGAAGGAGCTGAGGTGAGAGGAAACATCTGAGCAGCAGCTCTGGGATCTGAGCTCAGGTGAGCTGTGGGCGGAGCCTGAGGTCTCGTGACATTCTTCAGAGCCGAGTCCAACAACTGGTTCTACAAAAACCAAGAACAAGACCAGGGTTAGGACCCAGGACCAAGGAAAGTCTCTGTGAATATGGTTTTATGAATCCATGATGACCACCAGAGGGCGCACAAACACTTTCTGAACCTGAGTCACCTGCAGAATGAGCTGTTGGTTGTGCAGAGTCTCCAGTCTGCGCAGAGTCTCCTCCGTCTGACTCTGGCCCCTGGAACAAACATGTAACACGTTTAGACTCTTCAGACCTGCTTCAGACCTGCTTTAGTCCTGTTTTAGTCCTGTTTTAGTCCTGTTTTAGTCCTGCTTTAGACCTGCTTTAGTCCTGCTTTAGTCCTGCTTTAGTCCTGCTTTAGACCTGCTTTAGACCTGCTTTAGACCTGCTTTAGTCCCGCTTTAGACCCGCTTTAGTCCTGTTTTAGTCCTGTTTTAGACCTGCTTTAGTCCTGCTTTAGACCTGCTTTAGACCCGCTTTAGTCCTGCTTTAGACCTGCTTTAGTCCTGCTTTAGTCCTGCTTTAGACCTGCTTTAGTCCTGCTTTAGTCCTGCTTTAGTCCTGCTTTAGTCCTGCTTTAGTCCTGCTTTAGACCTGCTTTCCTGCTTTAGACCCGCTTTAGTCCTGTCCTGTTTTAGACCTGCTTTAGTCCTGCTTTAGTCCTGCTTTTTAGCTTTAGACCTGCTTTTGCTTTAGCTTTAGTCCTGCTTTAGACTGCTTTAGTCCTGCTTTAGTCCTTGCTTTAGACCTGCTTTTAGACCCGCTTTAGACCCGCTTTAGTCCTGCTTTAGACCTGCTTTAGTCCTGCTTTAGTCCCACTTCAGTCCTGCTTTAGACCAGTTTTAGTCCTGGTTCAGTACCTGTCCTGGTGCAGAAGTCTCTGGACCGACTCTGTGTTGCTCTGAAACAAATATATTGAGTATTTTAGTTTCATGAGGAAACGATTCTTCTCGATTATTGACTGTGAAATCGATTACTGACGGTGAAATCGATTATTGACTGTGAAATCGATGACTGACGGTGAAATCGATGACTGACGGTGAAATCGATTACTGACAGTGAAATCGATTATTGACTGTGAAATCGATGACTGACGGTGAAATCGATTATTGACTGTGAAATCGATTACTGCCGGTGAAATCGATTACTGACGGTGAAATCGATTACTGACGGTGAAATCGATTACTGACGGTGAAATCGATTATTGACTGTGAAATCGATTACTGACGGTGAAATTGATTATTGCCAGTGAAATCGAGTACTGACTGTGAAATCGATTACTGACGGTGATATCGATTATTGCCGGTGAAATCGATTACCGACGGTGAAATCGATTATTGACGGTGAAATCGATTATTGACGGTGAAATCGATTATTGACGGTGAAATCCTTTGTTCACGTCGTTTTTAAAATGTAATTTTCAGTTTTATGACTTGAATTCAGAAGATGAAACTAAAACCATTTTGACAGTTTGTGAAATAGTTTCAGGTGTTTGAGCAGAACGCGAGTGTTTTAGAGCTCACCTGAGGAACTGGAGGATTCTGGGAGTCTGGGCCTGGTGCATCATGGGAGTCCAGCAGTGTGACTTTGACCCGTCTCCCCTGGGGGGCGCTCTTCTGACACCTGACACACACAAACGGAGAATACGCGTGCTTTTGAACAAACTAGAACTGCACAAAACCTGGAGCCTCACCTTTGTCTGAGCGCCTCTAGCCCCGCCCCTCGAGCTCCAGCAGCCAATCGGATCGTCTGCAGCTCGTCCTCGCCTGTCAAAGAAACGGGATCGACCAATCAGCTCTGAGTGGAGATCAGAGCGGACGTTCGATTAAAGAGGCCGTCTTCTCCTAACGCTTATTTTCACAAACCCTGTTTAATGAGATGAAATGTTACGCAGTGGGGCTTTAACCCCGAGTGTGCTGTTGTGGACAGTTTCATCTGTCTCCCCTTCTGATCGATGAATGGATGCACACGTCTCGCCGTAACCACGGTAGCGCTCTGACAGGAAAGATTTAACTAAATGCAATATTACTTTGGTTTCGCGCGTTTTTGTGTGTGTGTTTTTATTTCCTTCTCGAGATCAGGGACAGTGCACGATCTGGGGGTCCGGCCTTTGGCATCTTCACGTTACAACTTCAACATGAATGTTCTGTACTGTTGGACCTGGTGATGGGTTGGACTAAGGAACTGTTCAACACTTGTATTGGATGAGTTGTCTGCTTTTTGGATGGAATAGTGTGTGTTCTACTTTCTCTACATTGTCACCTTTTCTTCACGAACTGTCACGTGACTGAAGCCATGACAAATATTGCCCACAGGTTTTATCCCCCCGAACAGCGGGCCGTGTGTGGCCTCTTACCCGGCGGAGGAGGCGCTGTGGCCGGGCTCGCAGCCGCCGGGGGCTCGGTGTGTCTCTGGAGCCGGGGACTGGCGCTTGCGGAGCGGATCGAGGCGGACACGGGCTGAGTCTGGCCCGGGTTTGAGGCGAACATCAGGCTTTAAAACAACAACCGACGCTAACGGTTCAAACTTCCCGCCACAGATTCTGCTAAAGGCTAAAAACACCGGGATTTAAAGTGTTCCCGCCGCGCTCAGCGTTTATTTAAACTATGTATTTACAAAACTCTTTAAAGCACGTTCAAGTCAAATCTCGTGCTTTGGTACAAAAGCTACAGCAGTTGCTAACAACAACAACAACAACATTCTTCTTCTTCTTCTCCTTCTTCCTCTTCTTCTTCTTCTTCTTCTTCTCCTTCTGCAGACCGGACGCGAGGCGGCGCACTGCTGCCGCGTGCGTCACCGGTCGCAGTGAAAATAAAAATACGGATCAAAATAGCGAAATTGGAATTACCATTAACATGTTTATTTGAAGGTGCCTAAACTGAGTTGTTGTTCTGATTGTGGTGATGCTGATGAAAAATGACGGTCTGATGTTGGTTTTTTGTTTTACTTTACGTAACTGAGACACTCCAATTGTCCTTTTTTTGCAGCTATGGATAGAAACATGTTTCATAATGTCTTTGTGTTTGTGTGTTTGTGTGTTTGTGTGTTTGTGTGTTTGTGTAACCCGGGTCATTTTGACCTTGTACCTCGGCCTCTGTCTTCTGCTCTGTTAACACAAACTATTGCGGGATGACGCATTCTCGCAGGACATCCCGGGACGTCAGCATGTTTTTAATGGCGAGCTTCACTCATGCATGTGTGTGTGTGTGCGCGTGTGCGTCGCCTCTCCCATGGTAATAACTGACCACCAGCTGTAAAGGTGTGGCAAACTAAAGCTGGACTGGTCCGGTCCATTTAACCCGTCCTACAGGAGGCGATGGAGCCCTGTCTCCCACACTCCAGAAACTCTTATTGCTGGACATCCAATTCAGTCAACAATCAACAATCTTTCCATGTTGAGCTTAATTCTTTATTTTGGGGTTCATCATCTATTTGTAAATACTGTACACATTGTAAATATAGTCCTTGTTATTACCCTTAAGACATATTCACATTCTGCACCATATTTTTGTCTCCTGTGTTGTGTATGAAACTTTGTCCCGCCTCCTGGCTAGCTCGCCACTTTGCTTCTATGGTAGCATGTCTGATTTTATAAGACTTTAGAGTATTTTATGGGAGTAAATGGCTGTTGCAGACTACAACCAGAAGATTGTGGTTCCACTCGCAAACTCCTACACTGCAATTCAGTGGGGCCCCCCTTCTGCTAGCCGACCCCCAGACCCAACATGGTGTGGCCCTGGGGCTTGTTTGGCCTCCATCAGCCGCCTCCTTCTCCTGACCCTCAGCAGGACAGAACAAACCCCAGAACAACAACAACCCTAACCCTAACCCCTAATCCTAAACATAACCGAAACTATAATCACATTAAATCTGGAATCTTTTGTCGAAATAAAAATACTTTGTCCACATTTTGTTTAGTCACAGATTTATTCCAAAATTGACTAAATGCATCATTTGCCTCAACATTCTACAAACAAAAGCCCCCATAATGACACGCAAATAAAATTCACTTGTCCATGAGTATTCACATCGTTTGCCATGCGCTCAGGTAGCCATGGTAACTGCGCTGGTGACAATGTGAAGGTTTATGATTGGCTTCATGTGTACATTTTGATGACAGAGCATTTTAAACATTATTTCTTCATTTGTTTTTCATATAATACATAATAAATACTGACAAACGTCAAATGGTCCGGACAGAGAAGTTTTGTGGATGGGCCCGGTAATGACAAGCCGTGACCCCTAAACCACGTGTTCACGCGGTGCTCCCGCAGTGTCCACGCGGCGGCGCTGTCGCCATTCTCACGTGTCCTTCTCACGGTCACGGATCAGGTCCTGGATTTCAGCTCAAACTCAGGTAAACTGGACCTAAACCCAGCCCTGGACCCGGTTCTGACCCGGGTCACACAGGGCTTTACCGGTCCCGGGGCTGAGTGCGTGAAACTGGAGCAATAACGGGAGAATTCTGACGTAAACACCGGACAAGTGATGTTAGCTGTTAGCCGCTGTTAGCTACTGTTAGCTACTGTTAGCTACTGTTAGCTACTGTTAGCTTTGTTATCCAAGTCTGACTAAACCAGGTCTAAACCAGGTCTAAACCAGGTCTAAACCAAGACTAAACCAGGACTAGAGCAGGACTAGAGCAGGACTAGAGCAGGACTAAACCAAGACTTAAAAAGGACTAAACCAGGTCTGAACTAGGTTTAAACAGGACTAAACCAAGACTAAAAAAATGACTAACCCGGGACTAAACGAAGACTAAAGCAGGACTAAACGAGGTCTAAACCAAGACTAAAAAAGGTCTAAACCAGGACTAAAACAAGGTCTAGACCAGGACTAAACCAGGTCTAAACCAAGACTAAACTAGGACTAAACATGTCTAAACCATAACTAAACCTGGACTAAACCAAGACTAAAAAAGGACCAAACCAGGACTTAACCAGGACTAAACCAGGACTTATCCAGAACTAAACCAGGTCTAAAAAAGGACTCTTCAGTACTATTCCGTGTCAGTTGAATGGCTCTCATGGTGTTGACCGTTGGCTTCTGCAGACCTCGGACTGAGTTCTGGTGCTGGTGATGGCCGTGCAGGTGACGGAGGCGGACCAGGTCAAACAGGTGAAGCTCAAACAAACGCACTGATGTTTGTGACCTGCAGGTGGCGCTCTGCCTCTGACGTCCCTCTGGTTTGTTTCAGTTTAAAGAGTTCCTGGGGACGTACAACAAAGTGACAGAGAACTGCTTCATGGACTGTGTCAAAGACTTCACCACACGCGACGTCCGACCAGAAGAAGTGAGAACGTTTGTAATCTCAAAGACAAAGATCTGAACCAGGGTCAGACTCAGGGTGTTGGAGCAGAAGCTTCTCCTCTGTTCTTCTTGTTCTTCTCTTTTGTACATCTCTTCTCTTCTGTTCTTCTCTTCTGTTCTTCTCTTCTGTTCTTCTCTTCTGTTCATCTTGTTCTTCTCTTCTGTTCTTCTCTTCTGTTCTTCTCTTCTGTTCTTCTGTTCATCTTGTTCTTCTCTTCTGTTCTTCTCTTCTGTTCTTCTCTTCTGTTCTTCTTGTTCTTCTCTTCTGTTCTTCTCTTTTGTTCATCTTGTTCTTCTCTTCTGTTCTTCTCTTCTGTTCTTCTCTTCTGTTTTGTTCATCTTGTTCTTCTCTTCAGTTCTTCTCTTCTGTTCTTCTCTTCTGTTCTTCTCTTCTGTTCTTCTCTTCTTCTCTTCTGTTCATCTTGTTCTTCTCTTCAGTTCTTCTCTTCTGTTCTTCTCTTCTGTTCTTCTCTTCTTCTCTTTTGTTCATCTTGTTCTTCTCTTCTGTTCTTCTCTTCAGTTCTTCTCTTCTGTCCATCTTGTTCTTCTCTTCTGTTCTTCGTTTCTGTTCTTTTCTTCTGTTCTTCTGTTTTGTTCTTCTCTTCTATTCTTCTGTTCTTCTTCTGTTCTTCTTTTCTGTTCTTTTCTTCTTCTGTTCTTCTTTTGTTCATCTTGTTCTTCTCTTTTGTTCTGTTCTTCTCTTTTGTTCTGTTCTTTTTTGTTCTGTTCTTCTGTTCTTCTCTTCAGTTCTTCTCTTCAGTTCTTCTCTTCAGTTCTTCTCTTCAGTTCTTCTCTTCAGTTCTTCTCTTCTGTTCTGTTCTTCTGTTCTGTTCTTCTGTTCTGTTCTTCTCTCTGGAACATCTCACTTCAGTTCAAACCCAAACGTCCTGATGTTAAAAGTGTTGTTTGTGTCTCAAGTCGACCTGCTCCGAGTCGTGTCTGCAGAAATACCTGAAGATGACGCAGAGGATCTCCATGAGGTTTCAGGAGTACCACATCCAGCAGAACGAGGCGCTGGCAGCGAAGGCGGGGCTTCTGGGGCCGCGGTGATGTCGCGGCGACCTCATCATGTGACCTGTACAGTTTGATGTTTGCTTGTTTTTTATGATTTTCATGTGATTAAAAGTAAAATATGAAACTAATGTTCTTTTGCATTCTTACAATTAGATCAATTACACTAAAACAACGCTAAAAAGATGCTATAAATGACGCTATAAACGACGCAAAAACAACGCTAAAAAGACACAAAACCAATGCTAAAACAAAGCTAAAAACGCTGTTAAAACTACGTTAAAACTACACTAAATCATGCTAAAACGACACTAAAAATGAAACGCAAAAAACGAAGTTGAAACGACACTAAAAATGACGCCAAAAAGATGCTAAAAACAACGCAAAAATGTTGTTAAAACGACTAAAATAACGCTATAACCACACAAAACGACAGTAAAACATTTTTAAAAACGCTTAAAAACGACACTAAAACAGTGCTAAATAAGACGCTAAAACTGCTTAAAACAATGCTAAAACAACACAAAAATCAGAATCAGAAAGGGGTTTATTGCCATTGTCAATGAACAAACTTCACAGACATAGGAACTTGTCTCGGCCTTAAGGTGCAACATAAAACACTGAGCAATAATAAAACAACATATATTTCAATCAAACAAAAGGCATTTAAGGACAATTTAAAATTACTATAGAATAAAATAAAAATAAAAATAGGCATTGCTATGTACACAAGTTTACAGTAAGTTTAAATTTTAGTGCAGAAAGTGACAGTGAGTGCATGAAGAGTATATGTAAAGTGGAGAGTTTAAGAAGTGTTCATAGTCCAACGGCAGAGGAACGAAACTATTCTTGTGGCGGGAGGTTCTGTCCGGATGGACTGTAGCCTCCTGCCTGAGGGAGGCCTCCTGCCTGGGGGAGTGGCCTCCTGCCTGAGGGAGTGGCCTCCTGCCTGAGGGGAGTGGCCTCCTGCCTGAGGGGATTGGTTCAACTAAACCATGTCCAGGGTGAGAAGCGTCAGCTGTGATCCGACCTGCTCGTCCCAGAGCCCTGGAGACGTACAGGTCCATCACCTTCTCAGCAGAAAGCACAATGCGCTAGTCTCTGTTTGTCCCTGGCTGTGGCTCCAGCAGAGGGCGCTGTAGTCTCTGTTTGTCCCTGGCTGTGGCTCCAGCAGAGGGCGCTGTAGTCTCTGTTGTCCCTGGCTGTGGCTCCAGCAGAGGGGCGCTCTGATGGCCGTGTAGAACTGCACCATCATCTGCACTGAAGCTTGGCTTTCCTCAGCTGCCGCAGGAAGTACATCCTCTGCTGGGCCTTCTTGATGAGGGAGCTGATGGAGGGCTCCCACTTGAGTCCTGGGTGATGTGGTGCCCAGGAAGCGGAAGGAGTCGTGTGTGGATGGGGAGTCTGTCATGACGAGGGGGGGCTGGGGCCTGTGACTCTCCTGAAGTCCACGATCATCTCCACTGTCTTCTGGCGTTGAACTCCAGGTTGTTACCGCTGCACCAGGACACCAGCCGGACCACCTCCCTCCTGTAGACAGACTCCTCCCCGTCTGAGATGAGCCCTATGAGGTGGTGTCGTCCAGTTTGTGTACAGGGAGAAGAGCAGAGGGGAAAGTACACAGCCCTGTGGAGCACCTGTACTGATGGTCCGAGACATTCTTCCCCAGCCGCACGCACCAGCCTCCGATCCGTCAGGAAGTCAGTGCTCCCACTGTCAAGGCGAGTCGTACCTGCAGGCGGAGTCAGGCACGTTGAGCTGGGAGAGCTTGTCCTGGAGCAGAGCAGGGAGGATGGTGTTGAACGCAGAGCTGAAGTCCACAAACAGGATCCTGGCGTAGGTTCCCGGGGAGTCCATGTTGAAACATGAAACATGAACTTTTATTCATGTTATAACATGAAAACAACGCTAAAACTACACTAAAACTACACAAAAAACAACGCTAAAATGCAAAAAAACTACGCTCAAAAGTGACACAAACGCTAAAATGAGGCTAAATTATACTAAAATGACAGTAAAACGACACTAAAATGTAAATTGAAAGCATTTGGTCTGTACGTCTTCACTCGTTTAGTCGATTAATCGAGGGCTTGGACTTTTGTGTCCCGATTATCAGCAAAAATAATTGTGCTTAACGATATCACTATTCTTACCAAAATAGTTACAAATGATATGGATACTCATCTTTACTGGCTCAAGTTCAAACTATTATAGAACACTCTGTCAACACAAAACATGTACAATAGATCAAATCCTCCAGCGAAGGTCCTGACCAAGACCAGCTTCAAAGATCTGGATCTGGTCCGGGCGCTGCAGTGACCCCTGCTCCTGAGGACCCCTGCTCCTGAGGACCCGCCCCCGCAGCTATTTATTAGAGTAAACCAAAATAGTTCTCAAATCTCAAAAGACTTTTTAAATACTTTTAGTTGTTGATAAAGTGGTACTTTGTGATCGGTTTACGCTTGTATCTTTTATTTATCGCTTATTTCAAAAGTATTTAACTTACGTCACCATTTGATGACGTAATTTTCAGGCCCTACGTCCATTACGGAACGGACCAATCAACGCTGAGGAGGTCACTCAGGCCCCGCCTTCTTACTCACGGCGCGCGGACACTTCACGTACTCCCGACGCGGTTTGCTCCCGTGAATTCAACCGGAAAAACGGAAATAGAACCACAAAATACGGAGGGATTAACGTGATAACGCGAAGGAAAGACAAAATAGAGATGAAAACTTTAATGCAAAGGTGTAAAATGGCGGTAAATAGAGTGAATCTTGGGGAAGGTTTAAAATAGAGAAAACATACGTTGCATTTTTTCAAAAAATATAAAGATAATAATTAAACCGCTCAAAGTGAACGTAAAGGCGCGGGTTTAGCCTCTGTAGTGAATTCTGCTATAGCAGTACATTATATTTTCGATTCTAAAGCCGTGTTTGACGCTGTATTTTCGGTTAGAGCCTCAGAAAGCTCCCGTTTCCGAGCGTCCGTGAAGTGTTTGAAAACTTGGTCAACAGCCGCGGGACTTGAGTCCGGTTCCGCCGCGGAAAGAGCCTCGTACAGCCGCGGAAAGTGCCCGGTTCGACCCGCTTCCCGTGCCCGTGCGCTGCCGGCTTCGTGTGGACCCAGAGAACAGGCTCCAGGGCCGCGTTTGAAGGCGGTTTAGCGGCGTTTGGAGCTCTGAGCCGCGGGTCTGAGCTGCTCCATGTGCTGGGCAGATTATCTCTAACAAAGAGCCGAGAATCGCGCTTCGATCCGCCGCAGTTCTGAGCCCGGTTCCGAGCCAAGACCCGGAGATGCCACTGCTTCACCGCAAACCGTTTGTTAGGCAGAAACCACCGCCGAACCTGGACCCGGACGAGGAGGTGTTTCTGTGTAAAATCACACACGAAATCTTCAGAAGCTACGAGTAAGTTCTGCCCTGCTTTCAGTTTAGTTCTGCTTCGAGTCCCGCACAGCCTTGAAAAGTTCCAACGAAAACACTGTCAATCCCAGAGTGTTTGAGCAGGACTTAATGTGAGGTCAAAGTGGACCTCAGAATGTGTCAGTAAAAGCCTCAGACACGTGAGTGACATCAGAGCTGCTTCAACACTTTTAACACTGGATTTACGGCACATTTAACGCACTTTATGACTTTGGCTGGGAATGTTGACACACAATAGTTTTTACTTTTATCTTCTCAAATATTACACACGAATTATACATTTGTGAAGCTCAGATACAAATTTGAATGCGGTTTTAAAAAAAAAAAAAAATGTAATTAGAAAATCACAATTTCTGCTCTGAAAACTCAAACTTCTCGTTTTAATACATTTTTTTTTTTTTTAATCTGATGTCAGTTAATCGGTGGAAATGTGTTCTGGTCGATTTAATTTCTCTTTTCCGTGGTTTAAAAACACGCGTGACGATGACGGAGCAGTTTAAAGTGTTTTCAGAGCGACGTTTGCTCGTGTTGTTCGCGGGGCTCAGAGACACCTGCCCCGGCTGTCAGCTCCGATAAGCGGCTCGGAAAAGCGGCGCCGAAGTGTCCCGAAAACAGACAAAACACACGGATAACGATGCGTGACCGAGCGGGGGCGAATGCTCGAGGTTTTACGATAAAAAAGTGTGATTAAAAGCTCGGGAAGTGTCGCTGTCAGAGCCGGGACGGAGTTGCTTGTACCGGAGCTAATCCCGGCTAGCGCCGCTCTCCCCCTCTCCAGAGCTCCGGAGAACCCCGAACTGTCCCGAACTGTCCCGAACTGTCCCGAACTGTCCCGAACTGTCCCGAACTGTCCCGAACTGTCCCGAACTGTCCCGAACTGTCCCGAACTGTCCCGAACTGTCCCGAACTGTCCTCAAATAAATAAATAAATCACACATTTTCCCAGATTATTTTCCAGTTCCGTCTCTGAAAACTGTAAAATAAGTTTCAGAATGTTTTGTTGTTGTTTCGACCGGTTCTACTTTTTGAGATGCAAATGTTTTCATCATTAATATTGGTAAAAAAAAACAAAAATCTCTAAATTTGACATTTTAATTTGCAAAAGCTGAATAAATGAAATGGAAGTGATCGCTGATTGTAGCGTGTTTACGTGTGTATTAGGGCTGTGCTCAAAACGTCCACCTGTGATGGACTTCTTGGAAATACGTGTATCGAGATATTTTTAAACATGAAGTCTTTAGACATTGCAAAGAAATGAAGTCTTCTGATATTGAGGACATTGAGAAAATGAAATTGTAAGACATTTTGTTATTTTACTTTAAAACATAATTTTAGTAAACGTTTAACACCGTTTTGAAGAGCGATCCATGAACCGGGATGTACGGGGCGACGCCCAGCCCTAATGTGGTTCATTACAAACGATTCATGAAACAAAAGAGGTTCTAAAAGCAGACTCGCTCCGGCACACAGAGGGTCTTAAATGTGGTCTTATATTCCTGCGTCTGGACCATGGACTGTACTTTAGCGTCTTCTTCTTCTTTGGTGGTGTTTTATGGTGGTTGGTATCCATAGCGTTGCATCACCGCCATTCTTTAGACTTTATTCTTGAGACTTTATTCTTGAGACTCCGTTCTTTAGACTCCGTTCTTTAGACTTCATTCTATAGACATTAGACGTTAGAACCACCAGAACCACCAGAACCTGACAGCGGACGGGGACTTTCTTTACTCTGACGCTCCTTTTTTAGTGTTTTTCTATTTCTGCCCGATTAAAATCTTTTTGTTCCAAGATACTTTTCTGCAGCTTTAGCGACGATCCTGATCCTTTCCGTTTTCTTTTGAGTTTGAGCAGTTCAGTTCATAACATCCACCATAAAGAGGACCAAATCGTTCCAATCCACAACCACGGTATTCTCAGTCATCTCGGGCGCTTCCCCCTCGGGCGCTTCCCCCTCGGGCGCTTCCCCCTCGGGCGCTTCCCCCTCGGGCGCTTCCCCCTCGGGCGCTTCCCCCTCGGGCGCTTCCTCACTGTCTCACTTCCTTGGCACAATACTTTGAGAGACTTTCATTTTTTTGCAGAGCTACGTTCTCCACCACAGCTACAACGTTCCAGTTTTGCTCCTTGGTCACACTTCCCGTACTCGTGATCTCCTGCACATCTACCACACCTTTTGCGTCCCTTTGCAGACTGCTGCTACATGACCCCAAACACTGGCGCGTGAAGCAGCGTAGCGGTGGTGGAACACGCGGCCTTCGTAGCACTTGAATCCAATGAACACTTTACTTGGCAGACATTTTCCATCCAGAGTTTTGCATCTTCACTGCCTTCATTCGCTCGGTCTTCACACACGACCAGCAGCGAGCCGTGTCTAAGAGCTCCTTAAAGGACGCAGTTTTATGGTCTCCTTACATTCTGCCACGCTCGTTCCCGACATTAGACGTTTCCTCCTGCTTCTCGTGACCAGAACCTTCTGATTCGGGTCGGTTTGCAGCTTTTTTACGCTTTCGACTACGACCTTTAGATTCAATAGTAGTAAAACTTTCATCCTCCACGCTCTTTTTTCTTCTTCCTGTTCCCACTCTCAGGGTCTTTAACCCTTTTAGACTTTCGGCCCATGACTGCTTTCTTCCATGATTGCCGCTTCACTCATCCGTTCGACCTCGCCGTCTCCGTTCGACCTCGCCGTCTCCGTTCGACCTCGCCGCGCCGTCTCCGTTCGACCTCGCCGCGCCGTCTCCCTTCGACCTCGCCGCGCCGTCTCCCTTCGACCGCGCCGTCTCCCTTCGACCGCGCCTTCTCTCTTCGACCTCGCCGCGCCGTCTCCCTTCGACCTCGCCGCGCCGTCTCCCTTCGACCGCGCCTTCTTCTTACGAACCTCGCCGCGCCGTCTCCTACAAAGCTTCGACCTCGCCGCGCCGCTCCTTCGACCCCGTCTCCTTCGCCGTCTCCCTTCGACCCGGCGCGCCGTCGCCGCTCTCCCTTCGATGCCTCTCCTTTCACCTCG
Organism: Chaenogobius annularis; assembly: GCA_015082035.1. Taxonomy (NCBI): domain Eukaryota; kingdom Metazoa; phylum Chordata; class Actinopteri; order Gobiiformes; family Gobiidae; genus Chaenogobius; species Chaenogobius annularis. The sequence continues at coordinate 30,436 of BJKM01000585.1, read as the reverse complement.
CCGCGTCTCGCCTTCGACGCTGCCTTCTCCTTCGACCGCGCGCCGCCCTTCCGCCGTCTCCCTTCGACCGCGCCGCCTGCGTGTCCCTTCGACCGCGCCGCGCCTTCTCTTTGGGTAATGGTTCTCTCCCCGGGCTCATAAAGGTTCTTTCTGTGTCTCCTCAGTGAGTTCTTCGAGCGCACCATCCTCTGCCAACAGCCTGGTGTGGAGCTGTGCGCTGACCCGTCGAGCTGGACTCACGTACCTGGAGGCCGTGGAGAGCGAGCGCAGAGCCAAGGACCAGTCTGCAAGAACTTCCCGGAGTGTTTGGTGAAGCCGCTGCTGCTGCTGTGAAGCAGAGCCAGAGCAAACGCCTGTCCGAGCTCTGCGAGGAAGTTACGGCTTCAGCAAAGAGAGATACTTCCCTGAGAGAGCGTGGACGTGACCACCGAGCAGGAAACAGGTACCAGGCCGGGTTTAGACCGGGTTTGGGCCGGGTTTAGACCGAGTTTAGACCTGGACGTGACACCAGAGCAAGGAAACAAGTCCAGCCGCGGTTTGGGCGGGTTTAGACCGAGTTTAGACCTGGACGTGACCACCAGAGCAGGGAAACAGGTACCAGGCCGGGTTTTAGACCGGGTTTGGGCCGGGTTTAGACCGAGTTTAGACCTGGAGGTGACCACCAGAGCAGGAAACAGGTACCAGGCCCGGTTTTGGGCCCGGTTTGGGCCGGGTTTTAGACCGGTTTAGACCTGGACGTGACCACCAGAGGAGGAAACGGGTCCAGGCCAGGTTGGGCCGGGTTAGACCGAGTTTAGACTGGGATGTACACCAGAGCAGGAAACGGGTACATGGGCCGGGTTTTAAGACCGGGTTTAGACCGAGTTTAGACCTGGACGTGACACCAGAGCAAGGAAACAGGTACCAGGCCGGGTTGGCCGGGTTTAGACCGAGTTTAGACCTGGACGTGACCACAGAGCAGGAAACGGGGTACCAGGCCGGGTTTTAGACCGAGTTTAGACTGGAGGTGACCACAGAGCAGGAAATGGGTACATGGGGCCGGGTTTGACCGAGTTTAGACCTGGACGTGACCACCAGAGCAGGAAACGGCGGTACCATAGTCCGGGTTTGGGCCGGTTTAGACCGATTTAGACCTGGACGTGACCACCAGAGCAGGAAACGGGTACCAGGCCGGGTTTGGGCCGGGTTTAGACCGAGTTTAGACCTGGACGTGACCACCAGAGCAGGAAACGGGTACCAGGCCGGGTTTAGACCGAGTTTAGACCTGGACGTGACCACCAGAGCAGGAAACGGGTACCAGGCCGGGTTTAGACCAGATTTAGATCAGGTTTAGACCTGGACGGGACCAGCAGAGGAGGAACAGGGTACCAGCGGGTTTGGGCCGGGTTTAGACCAAGTTTAGACCTGGACGGGACCCCAGAGGAGGAAACGGGTATCAAGGCCGGGTTTAGACCAAGTTTAGACCTGGACGTGACCACCAGAGGAGGAAACGGGTATCAGGCCGGTTTGGACCGGGTTTGACTGGGTTTAGACTGGGTTTAGACCTGGACGTGACCACCAGAGCAGGAAACGGGTAACCTGGGCCGGGTTTTAGACCGGGTTTAGACCGGGTTTAGACCAGGTTAGACCTGGACGGGACAGCCAGAGGAGAAACGGGGTACCAGGCCGGGTTTGGGCCGGGTTAGACCAAGTTTAGACCTGGACGGGAACCACCAGAGAGGAAACGGGTATCAGGGCGGGTTTAGACCAAGTTTTAGCCTGGACGTGACCACCAGAGGAGGAAACGGGTATCAGGCCGGGTTTGGACCGGTTTGGACTGGTTTAGACCTGGACGTGACCACCAGAGCAGGAAACGGTACATGGGCCGGGTTTAGACCGGTTTAGACCGAGTTTAGACCTGACGTGACCACCAGAGCAGGAAACAGTACCAGGCCGGGTTTGGGGCCGGGTTAGACGAGTTTACACCTGGACGTGACCACCAGAGCAGGAAACAGGTACCAGGCCGGGTTTAGAGCCGGGTTTTGGCCGGGTTTAGACCGAGTTTAGACCTGGAGGTGACCACCAGAGCAGGAAACAGGTACCAGGCCCGGTTTGGGCCGGGTTTTAGACCGAGTTTAGACCTGGACGTGACCCACCAGAGGGGAAACGGGTACACGAGGCCAGGTTTGGGCCGGGTTTTTGCCGAGTTTAGACCTGGATGTGACCACAGAGCAGGAAACGGGTACATGGGCGGGTTTAGACCGGGTTTAGACCGGTTTAGACCTGGACGTGACCACCAGAGCAGGCAAACAGGTACCAGCCGGCGGTTTGGGCCGGTTTAGACCCGAGTTTAGACCTGGACGTGACCACCAGAGCAGAAACGGGTACCAGGCGGGTTTAGACCGAGTTTAGACCTGGAGGTGACCACCAGAGCAGAAATGGCGTACATGGGCCGGGTTTAGACCGGAGTTTAGACCTGGACTGACCACCAGAGCAGGAAACGGTACCAGCCGGGTTTGGGCCGGGTTTAGACCGAGTTTAGACCTGGACGTGACCCCAGACAGGAAACGGGTACCAGGCCGGGTTTGGCGGGTTTTAGACCGAGTTTAGACCTGGACGTGACCACAGAGCAGGAAACGGTACCAGGCCGGCGTTAGACGAGTTTAGACCTGACGTGACCACCAGAGCAGGAAACGAGTACCAGGCCGGGTTTTAGACCAGATTTAGATCAGGTTTAGACCTGACGGACAGCAGAGGAGGAACGGGTACCAGCCGGGTTTGGGCCGGTTTAGACCAAGTTAGACCTGGACGGGACCACCAGAGGAGGAAACGGTATCAGGCCGGGTTTAGACCAAGTTTAGACCTGGACGTGACCACCAGAGGAGAAACGGGTATCAGGCGGGTTGGACCGGGTTTGGACTGGGTTTAGACTGGGTTTAGACCTGGACGTGACCACCAGAGCAGGAAACGGGTACCCCTGGGCCGGGTTTAGACCGGGTTTAGACCGGGTTTAGACCAGTTTAGACCTGGACGGGACCAGCAGAGAGGAAACGGGTACCAGGCCGGGTTTGGGCCGGTTTAGACCAAGTTAGACCTGGACGGGACCACCAGAGGAGGAAACGGGGGTATCAGGCCAGGGTTTAGACCAAGTTTAGAACCGGACGTACCACCAAGGGAAGGGAAACGGGTATCAGGCCGGGTTCTTGGACCGGTTCGGACGGTTTAGGACTGACGTGACCACGCAGAAGCAGGAAAACGGGTTACCATGGGCCGGGGTTAGACCGGCGTTATAGACCGAGTTTAGACCTGGACGTGGACCACCAGACAGGGAAAACAGACCAGGCCTGGGTTTGGTCCGGGTTTAGACCGAGTTTTAGACCTGGCTACGGACCACCCAGAGCAGGAAAAACGGTCCAGGCCGGTTTAGACGAGTATAGACCTGAGAGGTGACCACCAGAGGCAGGAATGGGTACATGGCCGGGTTTAGACCGAGTTTAGACCTGGACGTGACCACCAGAGCAGGAAACGGGTACCGGCGGGTTTTGGCCGTTAACAGATTTAGGACCTGGACGGCACCACAGGCAGGAACGGTACCAGGCCGGGTTTGGGCCGGGTTTAGACCGGAGTTTAGACCTGGACGTGACCACCAGAGCAGGAAACGGGTACCAGGCCGGTTTAGAACCGAGTTAGACCTGGACGTTGACCAACAGAGCAGGAATACGGGTACCAGGCCGGGTTTAGACCAGATTTAGATCAGTTTAGACCTGGACGGGACAGCAGAGGAGGAAAACGGTACCAGGCCGTGTTTGGGCCGGGTTTAGACCAAGTTTAGACCTGACGCGGACCACCAGAGGAGGAAACGGGTATCAGGCCCGGGTTTAGACCAAGTTTAGACCTGGAGTGACCACCAGGAGGAGGAAACGGGTATCAGCCGGGTTTGGACCGGGTTTGGACTCACAATGGGTTTTAGACTGTAGGTTTAGACCTGACTGTACACCAGAGCAGAAACGTGCGTACCTGAGGCGCGGTTTTAGACCAGGTTAGACCGGGTTTAGACCAAGGTTTGACCAGTTTAGACCTGACGCGGAACCAGCAAGAGAGGAAACGAGGTATACCAGGCCGGTTGGGCCGGGTTAGACCAAGTTTGACCGGACGGGACCACCAGATGAGGAACGGTATGGAGGAAACGGGTATCAGGCCGGGTTTGGACCGGGTTTGGACTGGGTTTAGACTGGGTTTAGACCTGGACGTGACCACCAGAGCAGGAAACGGGTGTCAGTGCTGTGCTTCAGTCCTGCCTGTGTTTTTTCAGAGCGGCGTGTCAGGTGGTGCAGGTCCTCTCTCCTCACTCCAGCGCTAACGGCCTCCTGCTCAGTCCTCACGCTAAAGCTAACGGCTCTGCACACAAGACCGAGGGAGACGCCATCGTCATCGTCGACAGCGACGAAGAGGAGCCGGCCGCGCCGTAAGACCTTTATTACATCCACTATTATCAAGAACGCACTTTATTCATAAATATTCTCTCTTCAGTCAGACTTTTGTTTGGTGAAATGTGTTTGAAAGTCTGAATGTCCAGTAGAAGTCATGGTCTTCTGAAACGCTCTTGTGACCACCTCTCGTTGCAGTAGACGTGGGAAGCCTCTGTCTCCGTCGGTCTTCAGATACACTGTAAAGCCAGCGGACGGAGAAGCGTTCACGGTGAAAGCGGCTCAGCTCAGGTCAGACGGCGCCCCCTGCTGGCCCTCCCGTCTCTGTTCTCGTGTGTGTGTGTGATCGGCGTTTTCTTGTGTTCAGTCGCAGGAAGAACGTTCTGTCCAGAGAGAAGCTGAAGCTGCTCTTCAAACAACACTGTGAGCCGCACAACGGAGCCATCGCCCTCAAGGTTCAGTCCGTTTCGCTCAGTTGCTATAACGACTTCACTTACTAACAATAACAATAATAATACATCTTTTGCATGTTCAATACACAAAACGACACGGATGAACACAAGACAAAGAGTTGCATATTAACCAACAAATGTGTCCAGTTTCAAGTTTAGTCTGAATGTCTGATGTCTGTCCCTATCTCAGTCCAGTCCTTGATCGTTGGTGATGTTTGTGTCGTCCGTTACTTTGTGTTGGCCTTTTTTGTATTTCTGCCGCCAAAAGTACATTCCAAAGGTATCCATCTCTTGTCCGTGGCAGGAGTTCTGAGGCCCATAGTTCTATGCTCTTCCAGGATGAGCACACATCGTCTCACTCTTCATCTGTCAAAACGAGACGACCTTTGCTTTTCCATTTGTTTATCGCCGTGCTTTTCTGGATCGATATATCGCCCAAACTCATGACAAATCCTCTGTCCTCAGCCCGCCTCCGTCTCCAGGTTTGGACTCTCTGGCGTGAACTTCACTCAGTTCTTCCCTGATGAGCCTCCAGTGTTTAGCCCCGCCTCCAAGAGCTCACCTGGACAGGTAAAGCTGACTCATGAGATGATGTAATCTGATCTAATCCTGTTTTAGTCCTGAGTATGTGTGTGAGACGTGGCCAAAGCGAGAGTAAAGCGAGAGTTTGTTCCAGGGAGCGTTGTCTCAGCTGAAGGCCATGGAGGAGAAGCTGAAGCTGCTGCAGCAGAAGGAGGAGATGGCTCATCAGAAGATAAAGAAGAAGAAAGACAAAGTGAAAGCAGAGAGACAACACCTGAAGCAGGAGAAGCAGGAGCGGAGGAGAGAAGAGGAGGAGCGTCTGAGGGAAGAGGCTCATGACCGGCTGAAGGAGAACATGGAGATGGTCCGAGAGCAGCTGAGGCAACAGAAGAAGGAGCAGAAGGAGATGATGAAAGCCGAGAAGGAGAAGGTAAAGCACACACTACAAGAGAACGAGAGGGACGGGAGGAATAGAGAAGAGGAGGAGGAGGTGAAAACGCATGTCCGAGATGTCACCCAACCAGAAGATTCAGCAGGAGGATGAGGAGAAGGGAAAAAAAAGGGAGGATGAGGAGAGAGGGAGGATGAGGAGAGAGGATGAGGAGAGGAGGAGAGAGGGAGGATGAGGAAGATGAGAGAGAGGGAGGATAGCAGAGAGGGAGGATGAGGAGAGAGGAGAGAGAGGATGAGGAGAGAGGGAGGATGAGGAGAGAGGGAAGAAGGGAGGATGAGGAGAGAGGAGAGGAGGGAGGATGAGGGAGAGAGGAGAAGAGGGAGGATGAGGAGAGAGGGAAGAGGAGGATGAGGAGAGGGGGAAGAGGAAGAGGGGGAGAGTGGAGAGGGGGAGAGAGGAGAGGAGGATGAGGAGAGAGGGAGGTGAGGAGAGGGAAGAGAGAGGGAGAGAGGAGGGAGATGAGGAGACGGGGAGAGGAGAGAGAGGGAGGATGGATGAAGAGAGGGGGAGAGAGAGAGAGGGAGGATGAGGGGGAAGATGAGGGAGAGGGGCTGAGGATGAGGGGGAGAGAGGAGAGAGGGGGAGGAGGGAGGGAGGAGAGGAGAGAGAGGAGAGGTAGCGAAAGAGGAGGAGAGGGGGTGAAGAGGTCGAAGAGAGAGGGGGGGAGGAGCTTCTGCTCTGAACGTCTCTCGTGTCTAAATGTTTCAGGAGCGAGAGAAGCTGAAGGAGGAGAGGAGGAAATACGCCGAGAGGATGAAGCAGATGAGCAAACCCACTGAGGACCTGGAATGTGACGACCTGAAGGTCAGTGAGCGCCCTGCAGCCGCCAGGTCCTGGGTTCAATACTCCATCAACCTAAAACATACTCCAGACTTAAATCTATGTATTCATCTGTGAAAAGAAGGTCATAGTTCACTCCCAAATCTGTAGAAAAGACTTCTGGGCAGTGCCAGTTTCAGAGCGCTCAGACCGAAACGGGGCAAAGGAAATGAGTGAAAAGTCTGAAAAATGTGAAGAACTGGTGAGAACGGTGCGTTTCTATGGCAACGACCGGAGCGGCCCGGACCGACCCCTTTTCCTAGTGGAAAAGGGGTCTTCGTTCTCCTTTCTGCTGTCGTCCATTTAAAGTCCCCCAACAGTCTTTGTTCACATGACGTCAACGTGAGCGTCTGGTTCAGTCAGAGTCCTCGGTCTAGGTCAGAGGTCAGAGGTCACATTTATGGCCTCCAGAAAGTGGCTTAAAGGCCTCTAAGACCTGAGCTGTGTGCCCTCAGGAGCTGCCCTCGCCCGCTCCGGTCCACACTCGGCTGCCTCCTCGTCTGTTCGGAGAAGCTCTCATGGTCCTGGAGTTCCTCAGATCCTTTGGAGAGATCTTTGAGCTGAAGGACGAGTTTCCAGACGGCGTCACTCTGGGTACGTCCATGTGGGAGTCTGTGGTGTGATCGTAGGTGCTGAAGGTTTGTGTGTGTGATCCCACAGAGGTCCTGGAGGAGGCGCTGGTGGGCTCGGACCCTGAAGGACCTCTGTGTGAGCTGCTCTTCTTCTTCCTGTCGGCCATTTTCCAGAGTTCAGACGAGGAGCAGGAGCAGAGCTGCGACGAGACCGGTAAAACCCTGAGGAACATTAACCCTGCTGAACTTCAGACTAACGCCCGTGTTTGTAGACCTGTCGCAGGCCCTGGACGAAGGCGCCGACTCGGCCTCCTCCGCCCTGGCTGCCATGACGACCGCGGCTTGGGCGTGGTCACAGCTGCATCAGGGGCGGAGCCTGAAGCAGCTGGATCTGGACAGTTGCACCCTGAGTGAGATCCTCAGGCTGAAGATTCTGTCTGCGACGGCCGAAGACGATCCGTGTGTGGAGCTGAGGAACATGTGCCCCGAGATCCTGCAGGCGCTGAAGAGGAGCGCAGTGTACGACCTGACGCCAGGTACGGCCCTGGACCCGGCCCTGGACCCGGCCCTGGACCCGGCCCTGGACCCGGCCCTGGACCCGGCCCTGGACCCGGCCCCGGCCCTGGACCCGGCCCTGGACCCGGCCCTGGACCCGGCCCTGGACCCGGCCCTGGACCCGGCCCTGGACCCGGCCCTGGACCCGGCCCTGGACCCGCTCTCAAACTGATCTCTTGTGCAGGAGAGAAGCTGCAGATATTGAACGCTCTGGTGGGAAAGCTCCTGACTTTGGGCTTGAGCCGAGACCTGATCGAAGACTGTTATGAGGAGCACAAGGCAGCGAGACAGGAGCTGAGGGAGATCAGATGGGAACAGCACCGCCGAGGGAGAGAGGAGGCCGCCTACAGGTGAGAACGCACGTGAAATACACCTGAACTACAGCAGGGGGCGAAGAGGAGGCCGCCTACAGGTGAGAACGCACGTGAATACACCTGAACTACAAGCAGGGGCGAGAGGAGCCGCCTACAGGTGAGAACGCCGTGGAATACACCTGAACTAAGCAGGGGAGAGAGGAGCCGCCTACAGGTGAGAACGCACGTGAAATACACCTGAACTACAGCAGGGGGAGAGAGGAGGCCGCCTACAGGTGAGAACGCACGTGAAATACACCTGAACTACAGCAGGGGGAGAGGAGGCCGCCTACAGGTGAGAACGCACGTGAAATACCCTGAACTACAGCAGGGGGCGAGAGGAGCGCCTACAGGTGAGAACGCACCGTTGAAATACACCTGAACTACAGCAGGGGGCGAGAGGAGGCCGCCTACAGGTGAGAACGCACGTGAAATACACCTGAACTACAGCAGGGGGCGAGAGGAGGTTAGAGAATGTACAAAATGCACTTAACGTTTGTGGTTTTCAGAGTCCGAATGAGGAAAGAGGAGCGACTGAGGGAGCAGGAGCAGAAGATGAAGGAGAGAGTGGACAAACTACGAGAGCAGGAGAACGTCAGGTACAGAACAGACCTGAACCTGGACCTGAACCTGGACCTGGACCTGAACCTGAACCTGAACCTGAACCTGAACCTGAACCTGAACCCTCCTGATAAAGTCTTGTGACAGCCTTTTCTGTGTCCTCAGTGTGAACGGAACCGCACCAGAACCAGAGCTGAAGAACCCGGAGCAGAACCAGGACAAAGGTACTCTTCGTCAGGTTTAGACCCATGAACCCCACCGTCGGTCTTCATCTTCACACTACAACTCCCAAGGTCGTTATGACGTCATCAAACGCATGATTCTTCTAATGCTAAAGATTGGTCGAGGGGGAGAAATATTGTCGCCGTTGCCAAGAATATGCGGCGATGTTACCGGGGCAACTGACGCAACAGGCGCTTGGTTTATTAATCATCATATGTATCATGAAGTTTGTCATCGATACTTTGAACATTTACTGTAGACCCACTGCCAGCTCCTTTTTGCGGGGGCTTCTTCTTCTTCGTTGTTCTTCAGTTGAATTGCAATATGGGGATGATGCACACAAAGGGCAACGTAACCATAGTAACCAGAGGAATTAGACGGCTTTGGGAGTTCTAGTGTTAAACGTGGCACTCCTCATGGACTCGTCTTTGTCCTGCAGATGTTCAGAAAGTCCTCGACTTCAAACCTGCCGCTCTGAGCCCAGAAGAACTGCAGGAGGAACAGGAGAAGGTTTGTGCTCCTCCTCTGACTCCTCTCACCTCTCCGCTCCTCTCACCGCTCTTACCTCTCACTGCTCCTCTCACTCGTTGTGTTTCAGGTGAGTGAGTTGCTGGTTCGACTCCACAGCGCCTCCTCTTGCACGTCGCTGCTCCCGTTGGGCAGAGATCGCTGGTTTCGTAAATACTGGCTGCTGCCGTCTCTCTCGGCTCTGTTTGTGGAGGAGGACACGTTTGGCCTGAGCGCAGACATGATCAGGCCTGAGGGGGGCGCCGCTGAGGGAGGCGCCGCCGAGCGAGCCCAGGGCGGCTCCGACTCGGTGTGTAACGGGGGCTCTGACCGCGCCCGCATGGATCAGGAGAATGGAGTCAGGTGAGCGCACCAAGGAGCAGAGTCATGACAACTAACCACTGATCCAGTCCGACCAATCAAAGAGCTGGACCTCCAAGCCACTCCCCAAAGTATTCAGGAACTCTACACATGACGCTGAACCCGTTCTCCCCGTCACTGTTCCCGGTGACGGGGAGAACGCTGGAGGAAAACGGCAGAAGATCTAAAACTGCACTTATGTTTTTCAGCACAAGCTCCAGCCCCGCCCCTCACAGCCCTAACTCCGCCCCCCGCTGGTGGTTCTACTCGTCGGTGGAACAGTTGGAGCAGCTTCTGCAGAGTCTGAACCCTCGCGGTCACAGAGAGAGCAGCCTGAAGGAGGCGCTGCTGCAGGAGAGAGCGCGCATCACTGCAGCGCTGCAGAGCTGTGAGCAGAGCAAGTACAGGCACCCAGGTGAGGCTACCTGGACCCAGCTCCCCTCGGGCCCCTCCCCCTTGGGCTCCCCTCAGCTCCGCCCCTTTTCGCTGTGACGTGGGTTTTCAGCAAACGCATGTTTTTGTTTCAGAAGAACAGCACTTCCCAGAATGCACTGCAGCAGAATCTGTGATGGAAGTGAAACTGCGAGATCTGCTGCTGGACATCGAGGACCGAGTTCACCAGGGAACGCTGGGGTCACTGAAGGTCAGTTTAGAGTCTGCCCAGTCTCGGCCCGGTCTCGGCCCGGTCTCGGCCCGGTCTCGGCCCAGTCTCGGCCCAGTCTCGGCCCAGTCTCGGCCCAGTCTCGGCCCAGTCTCGGCCCAGTCTCGGCCCAGTCTCGGCCCAGTCTCGGCCCAGTCTCAGGTGGTTAACCGTATCGCGCACTCAGGAAAAGACACGGCAGAATAAAAAAAAGAAACAATCTCATTAAAATAATAATAATATAATGTCCTTCTCAGCTGGTTTGGGGCGAGTGCAGGAGTCTGAGGCGCTGGACCACGGGTGAGACAAAGGCGTGGTCTCCAGGTCAGCAGGAGAAAAGGAGGAGGAGGTGTATTAGTTTATATTAAAGAAATCCAATTCGATGTAACCGTAACAACTGAGAGTTTGTGTAAATGTTGCTTTGTCGGATGGAGTTCAACATGCTCCAACGAGGAAGTCATATACATTTTAATATAAACTGGAGGGTTAAATCAGATGGATGAAGTAACATCTCATCATGATAAAAGGTCCAGCTCTTGTCACTAAAACATCTCAGAAAGCAGCTGATTGGAGTTTCACAAATAAACCAGCATTAAAACATATCATTTGGTCTGCGGTTTGATCCTCTTTACAGGACACAACGACATTTCCTCTAGCGCCCCCCTGTGGCATCTGGTCTTCCCGCAGTCTCCCATCCAAGTACTGACCGGGCCCTGCCGTGCTTCAGAGAGCTGGTGGGATTGGGCTTCGGCTACAAATCCATCCATTGACCCACATTATCATTAGAACTGGAGAGCTTCCAGATACATGGAAAAAACACTGGCTAAGCCTTTAAGTCGGGGAACACTGCAGAGGCCAGCAACTACCGACCAATACGTTTAGATTCCATTTGTCTAAAATATGAGAACTCAGAACAGCTAACGAAACACTTATAAGCCTTTTGATTATTTGAACCTACAACAGTATGGTTTCAGGTAGAACAACAGGCAAGGCAACATGGCTCAGTATTCCTGGATCTAAAGAAGGCCTTCAGTCAGTTATCAACCTCCTTTCAGAATGATCCTCTTTCCATTTCTCAAAGCCGACACTGATGATGTAAAATCTGCTCCGTGTGAAATTAAGACCGGAATCCCCCAGGGAACAATCCTGGGGCCAATTCTCTTCTTTACGTGAACGATCTGCCTGAAGCGTGTCCTAAAGTGGGCCTTCAGATGTACGCAGATGACAGAGGTTAATGTGTCCGGCAAAACTCCGGCTGTCATGTGCCAAATGAAGCCAAAGTTTGGAGAATACAAACTCGAACAGGGAGAACAAGAGCAATGCTGTGTGTGTGTGTGTGTCACAGGTGGCAGAGCGACAGGTGTGGAGGGCGGCGCTGGAGGCGGGACACTACAACACTTTGATTGACAGCTGTCAGGACCAGTCGATGGAAGAAGACTCCTCTGACAGGTGAGTGTCTTCATGTATCCGTGATCCAGTGGTGTAAGTCAGAGTTCACGCTCAGACTCCAGGGTTACATCCACTCAAAGGTCAAATCCCACTGGAGGGGGGGAGTGTGTGTGTGTGTGTGTGTGTGTGTGTGTGTGTGGTGTGTGTGTGGTGTGTGTGTGTGTGTGTGTGTGGTGTGTGTGTTGTGTGTGTGTGTGTGTGTGTGTGTGTGTGTGTGTGTGTGTGTGTGTGTGTGTGTGTGTGTGTGTGTGTGTGTGTGTGTGTGTGTGTGTGTGTGTGTGTGTGGTGTGTGGTGTGTGTGTGTGTGTGTGTGTGTGTGTGTGTGTGTGTGTGTGTGTGTGTGTGTGTGTGTGTGGTGTGTGTGTGTGTGTGTGTGTGTGTGGAGGGGGGCGGGGGAGGGGGGAGGGGGGGTAGAGTGGGTGTGTGTGGGGGGGTGGGTAGAGTGGGTGGACTAATCAGTACACGGGGTGACAAATCAATTAAAAAATGAGGGATTGTATTTGATGAGATTGTGGCGCTCCGGGAGTAGGCGCTCCCGGGAGTAGGCGCTCCCGGGTCAAGGTCAGTGGAAATAAGCCTTGTTTGCCTCCTCTCGTCCCCAGCCTCGGAGCCTCTCAGAGCAGCCGCAGCGTCAGGGCTTTGGCTGCAGCTCTGGCTCAGATCGAACAAGGGATCGAGAGACGCTTCCTCAAACCACCTCTGGGTAAAAACACAAACATTTAAACCAACCTTTTTTAGGGTTGGGCTTAAAATATATATATATGCGCTTAACATATACACACGTGTGTGTGTGTGTATGTCGTGTGTGTGTGTGTGTATATATGTCGTGTGTATGTATGCATGCATCCCTTCTGTGCAGTATCTTTGCTGTTCCTAGTACTGCACTTTTCTGGACTGAGATGTCTGTTTTTCCGTGTGTGTATGTGTGCGCGTACACGTGTGTGTGTGTGTGTACGTATGTATATATATATATATATGTGTGTATATATGTGTATGTGTATATATGTGTATATATATATATATATATGTGTATGTGTGTGTGTGTGTGTATATATATGTGTGTGTGTATATATGTGTGTGTGTATATTTGTGTATATATATATTTGTGTATATATATATTTGTGTATATATATATTTGTGTATATATATGTGTGTGTGTGTATATGTATGTATGTATGTGTGTATATATGTATATATATATGTGTGTGTGTGTATGTATATATAATATATATGTATATGTGTGTGTATGTGTATGTATGTATGTATGTATGTATATATATGTGTATATGTGTGTGCACACACGTGTCCCGGTCTTGGGAGCTTGAGGGTCTTCAGTGTCTGTGCTGTTCCTACACTGGCCTTTGTGTCCTCAGACTGCAGTGATGTTCGTGGGGGCAGGTCTGTGCTGGAGCGCTGGAGAGAGTCTCTGAGCTGCTGCTCCAGTCTGTCTCAGGTAACACTCACCTTCATCACCTTCATCACTACAGAGAGAGAGCATGTTTGGGCTCAATGTTTATTATGTCTCTTTGCATTTGTGGGGTATCAATATATCAATATTAAGGTTTAGTTATAACGCACACGTTATAGATTTTGAAATTGTGTGTGTAAATTGTGTTTGTGTGTAAATGTCGAGACTTGAGTGTTGCACAAAACGTGAGCATAAAATGAAGTTTACTTTAACAAAGAATTGTCTGTCCTTCCACTGTGATCACTGCGCCTCCTCTGCACCGCTCCTCTGCACCGCTCCTCTGCACTGCTCTTCTGTACTGCTCCTGCACTGCTCCTGCACCGCTCCTTGTTCCTCTGCGCGCTCCTACTGCACTGCTCCTCTGCGCGCCTCTGCAACTCTGCGCCGCTCCTCTGCACTCGCCCTTGCCTGCTAGCTGCTCTGCACTGCTCCCTGCACTGCTCGCTCTGCGCCGCTCCTTGCACTGCACTCTGCGCGCTCCTCTGCCCTGCTTCTCTGCCCGCTCCTCTGTATCTGCGCCATCCTCTGCACCGCTCCTGTACTGCGCCACTCCTCTGCACGCTCCTCTTGCACTGCGCCACTCCTCTGCACCGCTCCTGTACTGCGCGCGCTCCTCTGCACCGCTCCTGTACTGCGCCGCCGCTCCTCTGTTGCCGCTCCTCTTTGCCGCTCCTCTTTGCGCCGCTCCTTCTTTGCGCCGCTCCTCTGCGCCGCTCCTCTGCACCGCTCTATACTGCTCCTGCGCCCCTCCTCTTTGCCGCATCCTCTGATCCGCTCCTCTTTGCCGCTCTCTTTGCTGCTCCTCTGCGCCGCTCCTCTTTGCCGCTCTCTTTGCTGCCTCTCTGGCGCCGCTCCTCTGGCTCAGTACGCCTTTTCTCTCATTCGTTGAAGAACGTCACTTTATACTTTTGAAATGACAGACCAAAACACTCGAAGATTTGAGCTGTTCATAAAGTCACTTTCTGTGAAGCGTTTCATGAAGTACTTTCAGTATTAATATCGTCCAAGACGTGTTATTGTGACCGTCCTGGCTCCTGTGCTGACCTTTGTCCTTGACTCCTCCCTCTCCGCCGTCAGGTGTTTGTGCATCTGTCCACGCTGGAGCGCTCCATCCTCTGTCCGCTCGCTCTTAAACGCTCCGCTGCAGAATCTGTCGAAGGAAAGGAGACGCAACAACATGCTGCTGATGCGACGGCTGCACCGCGAGTAACCACACGCACTGTTTAAGACCCAAACTAAAGGTAAATGTGCTCTAAAGAACCACACGCACTGTTTAAGACCCAAACTAAAGGTAAATGTGCTCAAAAGTAACCACACGCACTGTTTAAGACCCAAACTAAAGGTAAATGTGCTTCAAAAGTAACCACACGCACTGTTTAGACCCAAACTAAAGGTAAAGTGCTCAAAAGTAACACACGCACTGTTTAAGACCCAAACTAAAGGTAAATGTGCTCAAAATAACACACGCACTGTTTAAGACCCAAACTAAAGGTAAATGTGCTCAAAAGTAACCACACGCACTGTTTAAGACCCAAACTAAAGGTAAATGTGCTCTAAAGTAACCACACGCACTGTTTAAGACCAAAACTAAAGGTAAATGTGCCTCAAAAGTAACCACACGCACTGTTTAAGACCCAAAGTAAAGGTAAATGTGCTCTAAGTAACCACACGCACTGTTTAAGACCCAAACTAAAGGTAAATGTGCTCTAAAGTAACCCACGCACTGTTTAAGACCCAAACTAAAGGTAAATGTGCTCTAAAGTAAACCACACGCACTGTTTTAAGACCCAAACTAAAGGTAAATGTGCTCTAAAGTAACACACGCACTGTTTAAGACCCAAACTAAAGAGTAAATGTGCTCTAAGTAACCACACGCACTGTTTAAGACCCAAACTAAAGGTAAAATGTGCTCTAAAGTAACACACGCACTGTTTAAGACCCAAACTAAAGTAAATGTGCTCAAAAGTAACCACACGCACTGTTAAGACCCAAACTAAAGGTAAATGTGCTCAAAAGTAACCACACGCACTGTTTAAGACCCAAACTAAAGGTAAATGTGCTCAAAGTAACCAACGCACTGTTTAAGACCAAAGTAAGGTAAATGTGCTCAAAAGTAACCACACGCACTGTTTAAGACCCAAACTAAAGGTAAATGTGCTCTAAAGTAACCACACGCACTGTTTAAGACCCAAACTAAAGGTAAATGTGCTGTTTCAGTCACAAACTAAAGGTAAATGTGCTGTTTCAGTCACAAACTAAAGGTAACTGAGCATTGTGTCTAATGGGAAACTCATTTCTGATCCATCACGTGTTTGTTTCCTAGTCGATCCCCAAAGGAGACTGGTTCTGCCCAGACTGTAAACCCAAAAAGAGGTCCAACAGGATCCCGTCCAGGACCAGATCCTCCATCGAGGAAGAGGAGGAGGAGGAAGAAGAAGAAGAGGATGAGGAGGAGGAGGAGGAGGAGGAGGAAGAAGAGGAGGAAGCAGACAGCGAAGATCAAGAGGACGAGGAGGAAGAGAGCGAAGAGGAGGAGGAAGACGAGGAGAGCCCGCCCCCAAGGTGAGAGAGGGAGGAGTCAGGTGAGGGGGGGTGATGTTTGCGCTCCTGAAGCTCTCGTCTGTACCACAAACTCGACGTGACTCTAATGAAAGTTTCTTTGTAGTAAAAAGAGCTCAGCCCCGCCTCCAAAGGGAAAGAACCAATCAGCATCATCCAAAAGCCAACAGGCCACGCCCAAAAACACTGGATCTGCAGCAAAGCCTTCGTCGTCCTCCAGGTCAGTGCATCAGGTCCTTCAGGTCTGTGGAGTCACCACAAGGGGCACTAAACCCAGATCTGAACCAGGTTAATCAAAGTGAATCCATTTTTTTTCTCTTTTTATAAATATTTTGTTTTGAAGGATATAAAAAAATCATGGCACAGATTTTCCAAAATACATTTCTCATTTTGTCATGTTTGTTATATTTGTCCATTTTCAAATAGAGTCCGAATGTCATTTTTCTAATGTCCATTATTATTGTCAGTCGAGTCTTTCATGTTCCAGAGGTTTCCATTCACAACGTTCATTTGTGGAGTTCTGAGGCCCAAGTTCAGGGATCTAAAGTTCAGAGAATGGAAATGTCAAAAACAACAGGACAGTCCCAGAACACGTGACAGTGGTTAGCCTCCTGGTGGCGCTGTTTCTCCAACCGTTGCATTTCCCTGTGAATAATGAGCACTTTGACCTGGAGTTAAGTGTTACTGTGACAGTCCCATCGATTTGTAAATATGAATTGTTTTTGATTGTCTAATAAATTGGGCCAATGGTTCCAAGTCCAAAGCAAACGGGAGGAGGGACCAGGCACAGCCCTGTCTCACTCCTCTTTCCAGAGTCAGTGGATCTGTCAAGTGAGCGTTCATTTTAATTCTTGATGTTGGACCATCGTAAAGAGCCCCAATTACAATAGTCCACGTTCAGAATGGAGGTTGGTCTATATGAGGCACAGTCATGTTGGTCCCTCCCCTCTTTAGGTGTTAAGGAGATGATGGCTTCTTTCACACTCGGAGGATCTGAGCTGTTTTAAGGCCCAGTTAAAGGTTGCTAAAAGGAGTAAGAGCGTCTTTAGAGCTTTATACCACTCGGAGGTGAACCAATCACACCTTCTACTTCCAACACTGTTATTTCAGCTCCTAATTTAGTTTGAGAGGGTTTTCCTCTCCGAGAAGGAGGAACTGTTCATCTGTTCTCGCTGAGTTCTTCTGTCATAACAGGCAAATTGATGATAAGAAAATCTAGAAAATAATTGATTTCATCCTCCATATCCTCATTTCAGAAAAACGTTTTCTGTAGGGTTCAAATGCTGATTGACTTTGGTCTTGTTTGGGTTAGAGTTCATTACTTTGCCCGTGCCACATGGTTGTTTCTGCTTGTTGTTAAGTTTAGCTTTTTCTCTCTTTTTTGCTGTCATTTCTCCTCTCGCTCCTCCGCCGCCTTCTGTATTTCTTTATCCCGTTTCCCACAAACCCAATCTCCCATATTTAGCACTCAGATGAGGGCATGGAACTCGACCCAGTGGAGCATGCGTGTAGGGAAATGACATTCTCCGAGCACCTCAGCTTCTCCTGGTGTTCTGAGCTTCAAAAGTCTCCAGAAGAGTCACTGTCTCAGTTTTCTCTTTCTCCTCACAGATGTGGCCAAACTTTGCCCATTGTTGACGAATCTCTTACAGTAGGTCTTGAGCTATAAAAACCTTTGTACTGGAGGTCTCTACCTTTTGCAGCCTTCATGACAGTTACTTCTCATAATTGTTAAGAAACCTCATTATCAGGCCTCGTGGTTCACCAGCTTCTGGTCTTGAGGTGCTGGAGGGATTGTCCCCCTCCTCACCCTCTGGGACTCCCACGAGTCTGACATTTTTTCTGCAGGACTTGTACTCCAAGTCCAGAATCTTGCTTTCCATATTCTTCTCCTTCAGTTTCACGGCCTCAGCTCCTAGATCTCCTCCTTCATTGTTATAAACGACCTGAGACGCCAAACTAAAGGTCCAAGAGCATGTTCGAAGGCTGACGACATATGTTTATCTGAGGGTCAGCCTTTGGCCCGATGGACGTGACGTCGGCCACTATTTTAAACCGTTCTGTCCTTTTGGAATGAACCAATGCTGATGAGTTTTACTGTCTGATGGTTTTGGGTCCAACGCTCCAGAGGTTGTACTAACGAGTCGTTCTGCTGCAGGTCGTCTGGTAAAAAGCCCTCTCCGCCCTCAGCCAAAGCTCCTCCCAGAGCAGGAAGCCGCAGCAGCGCTCGACTCAGCCTCGAGGTCACACAGAACGAGAAGAGCAACGAGAAGAGCAACGAGAAGAGCAACGAGAAGAGCAACGAGAAGAGCGCCCCAAAGGGCTCCGCCAAGAGTACCGCCAAGGGCACCCCCAAGAGCGCCCCCAAGGGCACCCCCAAGGGCACCCCCAAGGGCACCCCCAAGGGCACCCCCAAGGGCACCCCCAAGGGCACCCCAAAGACCAGCCCACAGTCCAACTCAGCCCGAGGGAAGCAGAGCCAGCCTGCTGAGCCTGCGCCCTCCAGAGCCAGACCCGTGCTGCCATCAGGCCTCTCCAGCCTCTCCTCGGGGAGCAGGAGGTCCTCAGGGAGGAACCAGGGAGTCCACGAGCTGTCGGCCTGTGAGCACCTCACTGTGGAGCTGGTCCGACACCAGGACAGCTGGCCTTTTATGAAGCTCGTGTCACGCACTCAGGTACAACACTAAACTGACCTGGACCAGGACCTGGACCTGGACCTGGACCTGGACCAACAGACTACTAAAATGTTGAACTTTGTGATTTCAGGTCCCAGATTATTACGACATTGTGAAGCGTCCGATGGCTCTGAGCACCATCAGAGAGAAGGTCAACAACTGTGAATATCAGTCTACAGGTAAGCCGGTCCAAGCCGGTCCAAGCCGGTCCAAGCCGGTCCAAGCCGGTCCAAACCGGTCCAAACCGAACTAAACCAGTCGTCACAGAAAGTGTATTTGAGACAAACCCAAACGAAGGATGTCTGAGGTGTTTCTCTTGTGTTTCAGCCGAGTTCATGGCCGACGTGGAGCTGATGTTCTCAAACTGTCTCCAGTACAACGCTCTGCTCAGCAACGAGGCCAAAGCCGGGCTCAGACTGCAGCAGTTCTTCCACTCAGAGCTGGAGAAGATCGGACTGAAGACCAGCGAGGAACCTGCAGCCAAACGCCCCAGGCACTGAGGACCAGGACCAGGACCAGGGCTGAAGACCAGTGAGGAACCTGCACCCAAACGCCCCAGGCACTGAGGACCTGAACCCGGACTGGACTGGGACTTTACTGCTGGTGGGACTAGACCTGGTTTGGACCCGGTTTAGTGTGGACTTGGTCTGGTCCTGATCAAGTATCAAAATGGGGACTAAACCAGCACTAAACCCTAAAGTAAATGTGCTGTTGGGTTTAGTCCTGGTTTAGTCCTTGGACCCCAAACGGACCAGACACTGAATAAACCAAACGGGCTCAAACTCAAATGGTTCTGGAGCGTTTCAGTCCCAAAGAGACTTTGTTTCTGATCAAATCCATCAAAGTGAATCTCATCAAAGCCGTTTGTCCCGTTTCAACCATGAATCACATACATTTACTTTCTTGTGTAATTCTGTGTAGATGTGAAATACAGTTGTGTCATGTGATCTCAGGGAACTGTCCCATTGGAGCTTTAGGATTTGGGGACCGGATTATTTTACTGGGTCCAATGTATTTCTCATTTCAATTTAATATTCCGAATATTCCAATGTAATCGACGTCAATGTCTGGACTGAAAAGAAAAAAGAAACTTGGGTCAGATTTGAACAGAAAAGTGCAAACTTTAGTCGACTTAAAGGGATGAATCTAGACTCGGATTTAGTGCGACTAAACGAGGTAGTTCCATGTCAAAGGCGTCAGAAGAAACCACACTATTAATGTTTATGTTTTGGAGTGGGTTTAGTCCAGACAAACACGGGGACAATCTTAAATCTAAAAGTCCAAAAAAGAATCATTAACACATGTTGGTGTAATCCCTCATTCGTCCAGTAGGGTTCCATTGTAGAAAAAGGTTCAGTTTCATCTGGACTGTTTTAGAAAAGCAAAACGTTTTGACTCAATCTGTGAAACGAATCTGAGAACTCAGGTTTATATCCTCCTGTGTAAGCCCCTCCCACAGGGCGGGACCTCCTGATAAAGGGAGTTTACAGGTTCACTTGAGACTACTGGTTGAGAAAACAGTCCAGATGATACAACTGAATCTTTTTCTACAGTCATTAACACATTAACACAGTCACACATTTATACCTTTTATTTGGTTCAAATGTGTTTAAAAAGTTTAAATGTTTAGGAGAAATAATGGTCTAAAGTGAACGCCTGAAGCTCCAGTAAAAGTCCGACTGAACGTGAAGTTTAAATCCAGCCGTTTTAACCTGTTTTGAACCTGCTCTGATCCCGGCCTGTGGGATTGTGGGAAATGTAGTTTTTAGTTTTTGTAGTTTTGTGTCAAACTACTGCTTTAGTTTTTTCAGTTGTATTTATTAAAGTCTTTGTTTTCCCGTCTTTCCACTGGTTTTGTGTTTGATAAATAAAATGTAAAAAATAAATGTTTTATAAAGAACTGTTTGGTGTCCTGGTTTATAGACCTGGTTAAGAGTTCTGACGTAGTCCTGTTTTAGACCCGTTTTAGACCTGTTTTAAACCTGCTTTAGACCCGGTTCGAACTCGGTTCGGACCTTGTTTGGACCCGGTAAACCCTGGTTCAGTCCCGCAGCTGTCACCGGTCCCCGCAGCTGTCACTCAGCGCTGCTCCCGCCCCTCGGCCTTAGGTCCCGCCTCTTGTCTCCGGTGTCGGCCTCGGTCTTTCTCCGCCGCAAAGCGTCTTTCACCGAGAACCAGCCCCGATCTACGGCCAAGAACCGAGGGAAACATGGTGAGTGCGCCCGGTCCCGACGCCCCGCGCTCTCTGGCTGAACGTGTCCGTATTTGGAGCCTTCCACAGCGGCTGCAGCCTCGGTGAAACCCCGCTGAAGCTGCTCTGATCCCGGGCGCTGCTGCTGCTGCTGCGGACCGTTATTCTGTCACTGCCTGCACCGAGCTAACGGCTAACCGCGGCTAACTCACGCTCAGTCCGGCTCGGAACAGCTCCATTTCGCCTCACAAACACGTTTTAGTCGTTGGAGTTCAACGTTCTTTTTGTTTTTGTCCGAAAACTCAATGAAAAGCGCCGTTTTTCGGCCTGATCATGGCGACGCGGCGCAGCGGAAATGTGCGGAATGCGGAGCCGTTTTTCCTCCGCCACAAACAATAAAAGAATAAAACCTCCAGCCGCTCCTTTGCACCGGGACCGTGCGAAACGACACGGCCACACCGGGTTAAAGGAGTGGGTTTAATGGGTTCAAATGTGTTTTCTGTGGCTCGTCTGAATAACGGTGCCGTTAGCCGTTAGCTGTTAGCATCACGCTCTGATTGACGCGAGCGCACGCGCCTGAACAAACTTCTGATTTTGAGCTTTCTTTCCGTGACTCTCGGTTCAAGTTTAAACTCGTGACGTGTTTCGGTGCGGTTCATCTGTCTGACCTCCCCCCGAGCCTCAGTCCGCCTGTGTCCACCTCTGGACCGGACTCGCCCGAGGCCTGGGCCCGCGGCGGCCATCTTACGGCCGGAGCTGGAGGTCCAGAGGCCGGACACGAGCCGCTCTGAGCCGGGCTACAGCTGCCGCTCCCGGGCAAAGGTCTCAGGGTTCACCGCTGCCTCTGGAGCATCTCAACGGCCCGAAGGCTCCGTGATTCTGACACTGACGATGTGAAACAAACACGAGCATGTTCAGTCCGAGCAGTGTTCTGCTCAATCTGTGAACGTTCTCACGGGGCCCCGGAGCCCGGAGGCGCGGCGCGGGACAGGCGCTCACGGGCCCGCGGGACAGGCGCTCACGGGCCCGCGGGACAGGCGCTCACGGGCCCGCGGGACAGGCGCTCACGGGCCCGCGGGACAGGCGCTCACGGGCCCGCGGGACAGCGCTCACGCGGAGCCGCAGCAGATTGAGTCAAATGAAAGTCCGTAACCCGTTTACAGAGTCTGTGCCCGTCAGGCTTGGGACCGGACACACGGCCGTTTCTGTTCAGAACCGGCTCTGGTCCTTTCAGAACCGGGCCGGTTTCTGTTCAGAATCGGCTCTGGTCTTTTCAGAACCGGCTCTGGTCTGTTCAAAACCGGCTCTGGTTCTTTCAGAATCGGGCCGTTTCTGTTCAGAACCGGCTCTGTCTGTTCAGAACCCGCTCTGTCTGTTCAGAACCGCTGGTCTGTTCAGAACCCGCTCTGGTCTGTTCAGAACCCGCTCTGGTCTGTTCAGAACCGGCTCTGGTCTGTTCAGAACCCGCTCTGGTCTGTTCAGAACCCGCTCTGGTCTGTTCAGAACCGGCTCTGGTCTGAGATGACCAATGCTGGGCCCTTCAACAGACGCGTCCATGAAACTGGTCTAATCAGAGGTTGTCCTTTTGCTGAATGTCCCCCATGCCCTTAATATCAGAACAGTTCCTTATGAATACAGTCAGTTTTACAGCACAAGTCGTCAAACTCACAATCACTCATGGATTATTGTAACTGGCGCCCTGCCACGAGAGGTTTTCTGGTTCAGAGCACAAAAGACTAAGAAACATGACCATTTAGTGTTTTTGATGGGAAAACCAAAGGTGAGATGGTGGTCCACACTGTCAGATGCCCTTCCTGTGCTGCTCCGGTGCGACTGAAGAACCTCACACACGTCCCTGTTTGACATCTGACCTCTGTGATCACATGACTTCACATTCTGCAGAGCCTCGAGTTGGAATCGGACTCACAGCGACATTTGGAAATGTGGGACGTTCTGGATCTTTCAAACGTCCTGGTCCTGGTCCTGGTCTTTGTCTTTGTCTTTGCCCTGGCCACATGTGACTCATCGTATCAGTGACCAGTGACTCACCTGTGTTTCCCCTCGCTTCAGTCTCACGCGCGCTTTCCCCCCGCTTCAGTCCGCGCGCGCTTCAGTCTCACGCGCGTTTCCCCGGCTTCAGTCTCACGCGCGTTTCCCCCCGCTTCAGTCTCACGCGCGTTTCCCCCGGCTTCAGTCTCACGCGCGTTTCCCCCGGCTTCAGTCTCACGCGCGTTTCCCCCGGCTTCAGTCTCACGCGCGTTTCCCCCCGGCTTCAGTCTCACGCGCGTTTCCCCGGCTTCAGTCTCACGCGCGTTTCACCCCCGGCTTCAGTCTCACGCGGCGTTTCCCCCCGGCTTCAGTCTCACGCGCGTTTCCCCCGGCTTCAGTCTCACGCGCGTTTCCCCCGCTTCAGTCTCACGCGCGTTTCCCCCGGCTTCAGTCTCACGCGCGTTTCCCCCCGGCTTCAGTCTCACGCGCGTTCCCCCCGGCTTCAGTCTCACGCGCGTTTCCCCCGGCTTCAGTCTCACGCGCGTTTCCCCGCGCTTGTTCCCCCGGCTTCAGTCTCACGCGCGTTTCCCCCGGCTCTCAGTCTCACGCGCGTTTCCCCCCGGCTTCAGTCTCACGCGCGTTTCCCCCCGCGCTTCAGCTTCAGTCTCACGCGCGTTTCCCCCCCGCTTCAGTCTCACGCGCGTTTCCCCCGGCTTCAGTCTCACGTTCCCCCCGCGTTCAGTTCCCCCCGGCGTTCAGTCTCACGCGCGTTTCCCCCCGGCTTCAGTCTCACGCGCGTTTCCCCCCGGCTTCAGTCTCACGCGCGTTTCCCCCCGGCTTCGTTCACGCGCGGTTCCCCCCGGCTTCAGTCTCACGCGCGTTTCCCCCGGCTTCAGTCTCACGCGCGTTTCATCCCCCGGCTTCAGTCTCACGCGCGTTTCCCCCCGCTTCAGTCTCAGCGCGGTTTCCCCCGCGTTCAGTCTCACGCGCGTTTCCCCGGCTTCAGTCTCACGCGCGTTTCCCCCGCTTCAGTCTCACGCGCGTTTCCCCCCGCTTCAGTCTCACGCGCGTTTCCCCCGCTTCAGTCCGGCGCGTTTCCCCGCTTCAGTTCACCGCGCTTCAGTCTCATTTCCCCGGCTTCAGCTCGCGTCTCTCGGCTTCCCCCGCTTCAGTCTCACGGCGTTTCCCCGTCAGTCTCACGCGCGTTTCCCCGCTTCAGTCTCGCGCGCGTTCCCCGCTTCAGTCGCGCGCGCGTTTCCCCCGGCTTCAGTCTCCGCGCGCGTTTCCCCTCGCTTCAGTCTCGCGCGCGTTTCCCCTCGGCTTCAGTCTCGCGCGCGTTTCCCCTCGCTTCAGTCTCACGCGTGTTTCTCTTCTCAGGCTTCAGGCGTGACCGTGAACGACGACGGTGATCAAAGTGTTTAACGAGATGAAGGTTCGTAAGTCGTCGACGCAGGAGGAGGTGAAGAAGCGTAAGAAGGCCGTGCTCTTCTGCCTCTCGGACGACAGGAAGAAGATCATCGTGGAGGAGGGCAAACAGATCCTGGTGGGCGACATCGGCGACACCGTGGACGATCCGTACGCCTGTTTCGTCAAAATGCTGCCCCCGATGGACTGTCGCTACTGTCTGTACGACGCCACGTACGAGACGCGCGAGAGCAAGAAGGAGGACCTCGTCTTCGTCTTCTGGTGAGTCACACTGAAGTGCTACTGACGCTCAGTCTGTGTTTTGTGAGCAAAATGTTTTAGACTTTTTAAATATGTTAAGCCTTTAACTCGTCCATGTTTTTGTTTTCAGCGTTATGTTGTGTTCAGCCTAGTATGAGACTGGGCCGAACCCGATCAGTGTCAGAACCAATCCTGTCCTCTTTTAATCCATTCACAATGAAAGAAGGTCCAAATCCCAGACGTGAGCCTGAGACGGGAGAAAACGGTCCAAAACCAACATGAGCTAAGACGGGACTAAAACGGTCCAAATCACAGACGTGAGCCTGAGACGGAACTAAAAACGGTCCAATCACAGCAAGTGAGCCTGAGACGGGACTAAACGGTCCAAATCACTGACGTGATCTCCGGGATAAAAACGGTCCAAATACAGAGTGAGCCTGAGACGGGAAAAAAGGTCCAATCCAGACGTGAGCTCAGCGGGACAAAACGGTCCAATCAACAGACGTGAGCTCGGGGACTAAAAAGGTCAAATAAGAGTGAGCTGAGAGGGACTAAAAACGGTCAAATAGACGAGAACAGGGGACTAAAAACGGTCCAATAGAGATGTGAGCCTGAGACGGGACTAAAAACGGTCCAATACAGACGTTAGCTAGAGGGACTAAAAACGGTCCAAATCAAGAGGAGCCTGAGACGGGTCAAATCAGAAAACGGGCGGTCCAAATCACAGACGTGAGTGAGCCTCAGACGGGACTAAAAACGGTCCAATAAGACGTGAGCTCAGCGGGACTAAAAGGTCCAAATCAGACGTGAGCCAGGCGGACTAAAAACGGTCCAAATCCAGACGTGAGCTCAGGCGGGACCTCAAACGTCTGAAATCACGGAATACAGACGTGAGCCTCAGGAGGGACTAAAAACGGTCAAAAACGTGAGCCTGAGACGGGACTAAAAACGGTCCAAATCACAGACGTGAGCTGAGGCGGGCTAAAACGGTCAAATCACAGACGTGAGGAGACAAAAACGGTCCAAATCACAGACGTGAGCCTAGACGGGACTAAAAACGGTCCAAATCACAGACGTGAGCTCAGACGGGACTAAAAACCGGTCAAATACAGACGTAGCTAGACGGGACTAAAAACGGTCCAAATCACAGACGTGAGCCTCAGGCGGGACTAAAAACGGTCCAATCACAGACGTGAGCCTCAGGCGGGACTAAAAACTAAAAGACGGTCCAAATCACAGACGTGAGCCTGAGACGGGATAAAACGGTCCAAATCACAGAAAGGCGCTAAAAAGGCCTGAGACGGGACTAAAAACGGTCCAAATCAAGACGTGAGCCTGAGACGGGACTAAAAACGGTCCAAATCACAGACGTGACCAGACGGGACTAAAACGGTCCAACTCACAGACGTGAGCTGAGACGGATAAAAACGGTCAAATCACAGACGTGAGCCTGAGACGGGATAAAAACGGTCAATACCACAGACGGACGGCCTGAGGAGCGGGACTAAAACGGTCCAAATCACAGACGTGAGCCTCAGGCGGGACTAAAAACGGTCAAATCAAGACGTGAGCCTCAGGGGAACTAAAAACGGTCCAAATCAGACGGGACTCAGAGGGACTAAAAACGGTCAAATAGAGTGAGCCTCAGCGGGACTAAAAACGGTCAAATCACAGACGGAGCTCAGGCGGGACTAAAAGGTCAAATCACAGACTGAGCCGCGGACTAAAACGGTCCAATCACAGACGTGAGCCTCTAAAGGCAGACTGAGCGAGCGGGACTAAAAACGGCAAATACAGACGTGAGCCTGAGACGGGACTAAAACGGTCCAAATACGTGAGACGGGACTAAAAACGGTCCAAATACAGACGTGAGCCTGAGACGGGACTAAAAACGGTCCAAATACAGACGTGAGCTGAGACGGAAAAAAAACGGTACAAACGGTCCAATCAGACGGGAGCTAACGGGACTCAAAAACGGTTCAAATCACAGACGTGAGCCTGACGGGACTAAAAACGGTCAAACAGACGTAGCCTCAGGGGACTAAAAACGGTCCAAATCAGACGTGAGCCTCAGGCGGGACAAAAACGTCAAATCAAGACGTGAGCCTGAGACGGGACTAAAAACGGTCCAATCAGACGTGCCTGAGACGGGATAAAACGGTCCAAATCACAGACGTGAGCAGCGGGCTAAAAGGTCAATCACGTTAGCTGAGACGGACTAAAAACGGTCAAATCAGACTGAGCCTGAGACGGACTAAACCGGTCAAATCAGAAGTGAGCCCAGCGGGATAAAACGGTCCAATCAAGAGTGAGCCAGGCGCGATAAACGGTCCAATCACGACGTGACGCCAGGCGGCTAAAACGGTCCAAAAAGAACGTGAGCGGACCGGATAAAACGGCAAATCACAGACGTGAGCCTCAGGCGGGACTAAAAAGGTCAAATAAAAAAAAAACGGTCAATCACAGACGTGAGCTGAGACGGACTAAAACGGTCCAAACAGAGTAGCTCGGGCTAAAAACGGTCCAAAGTCACAGACGTGAGCTGAGGTGGATAAAAGGTCAAATCACAGATGTGAGACTAGACGGACTAAAAACGGTCAAATCACAGACGTGAGCCTGAGAACGGACTAAAAACGGTCCCATCACCAATCAATGTATACACATCGTGAGCCTCCAGGCGGATAAAAGGTCCAATCACAGACGTGAGCCTCAGGCGGGACTAAAAACGGTTCCAAATCACGACGTGGAGCCTCAGCGGGACTAAAAACGTCCAAATCACAGACGTGAGCCGAGACGGGACTAAAAACGGCGTCCAAATCCACAGACTGTGAGCCCCGAGACGGACTAAAAACCGGTCCAAAAATCAACAGATGTGAGCCTCAGACGGGTAACTAAAAAAACGTCCAAATCAACAGACGTGAGCTTGAGACGGACTAAAACGCGTCCCAAATCACAGATGTGAGCCTCAGAGGGACTAAAAACGGTCCAAATCACAGACTGAGCCTCAGGCCGACTAAAAACGGTCCAAATCACAGACTGAGCCTCAGGCGGACTACCAAACGGTCCAAATCACAGACGGTGAGCCTTGAGACGGACTAAAAACGTCCAAACACAGACAGTGAGCCTCAGGCGGGACTAAAAACGTTCCAATCACGACGTGAGCCAGCGACTAAAAACGGTCCAAATCACAGAACGTGAGCCTGAGACGACTAAAAACGTCCAATCACAGATGTGAGCCCTCAGACGACTAAAAACGCGTCCTAATCACAGACGTGAGCCTGAGACGGGACTAAAAACGTCAAATACACAGATGTGAAGCCTCAGACGGACTAAAAACAAGGTCCAAATCACAGGACGTGAGCCGGAGACGGGACTAAAAAAACGGTCCAAATCAGACGTGAGCCTGAGACGGGACTAAAAAACGGTCCAATCACGAGAGCCTGAGACGGACTAAACGGCAATCAGCGGCTCAGGCGGGACTAAAGTCCATACGAGTGGTCGGCGGACTAACGTCCATCACAGACGTGACCTCATCGGCTAAAAACGGTCCAAATAAAGATGTGGCCTGAGACGGGATAAAACGGTCAATCCAGAGTGAGCCTAGAGGACTAAAGGTCCATTCACGCGTGAGCCTGAACGGACTAAAAAACGGGACTAAAAACATCACACAGTGAGCTCAGCGGGACTAAAACGTCCAAATCAATACACGTGAGATCGGCGGGATAAACGGTCCAATTCAGACTGACCTGAGAGGACTAAAACGGTCAAATCACAGTTGAGCAGTAGACGGATAAAAACGGTCCAAACCGAGTGTGAGGGGACTAAAACGGTCCAAATCACAGACGTGAGCCTCAGGCGGGACTAAAAACGGTCAAATCACAGACTGAAACGGACAAAACCGTCCAATCACAGACGTGAGACCTCAGGCGGACTAAAAACGGTCCAATCCAATCACAGACGTGAGCCTGACGGCCTCAGGCGGGACTAAAAACGGTCCAAATCACAGACGTGAGCCTGAACGGGACTAAAAACATGGACCGTATCTGCATCTGTTCTGGCTCCTCTTCAACCCGTTCCTCTTGTGTCCAGGGCTCCTGAGAGCGCTCCGCTGAAGAGTAAGATGATCTACGCCAGCTCCAAAGACGCCATCAAAAAGAAGTTTACAGGTAAAACCCCCTGTGACCCTCGTGTGACCCCCGTGTGACCTCTGTGTGACCTCAGACTGGTGTAATGTCTGACCTAAATGGCCTTGTTGTTGACTGGTTAACATCTGAAATAATCTTTAATAAACGAATGTTGGCTCTAAAGTCACAAACTCAGTCTTTCTGCAGATTGTTGTATGTCCCGGTTTCAACCCGGTTTAACCCGGTTCAACCCGGTTTAACCCGGTTAAACCCGCGTTTAACCCGTTCAACCCGGTTTAACCCTGTGTTGTCTGGTGCAGGGATCAAGCACGAGTGGCAGGTGAACGGTCTCGATGACATCCAGGATCGCTCGAACTGGCAGAGAAACTGGGCGGTCCTGTGGTCGTGTCTCTGGAGGGCAAGGCTCTGTGAAGGGCGCCCACCGCAGCCAATCACGTGCCATCCTGCCCCCACGCCCCGCCACCGCCGTCTGAAGGAGGAGCAGCAAAACAAGGATCGGTTCAAACACGTTTACAAAAACTCCTCGAGGCTTTCCACTGAGCGCGCCGAGCGAGCGACTGTACACTGTACGTACGTACTTGTACTGTACGTACGTACTGTACGTACTTGTACGTACGTACTACTGTACTTGTACTTGTACTGTACTTGTACTTTTCTCATCACTTTGGACCTGGTCCAGACCCCCGTCAGCAGGAATAAAACCTCTCAAAAGTCATTTTCACTTCAAAACCCTGTTCGTCACTCCAGCTGTGCTTTAGCGCCGCTCAGTGGCGTTCAGTGGAAGCGCCTCGTTCGTGACCTAAAATCACGGCTGTTTTTGTTTAAATGGACAAACAATCTGCCCCAAAATGAAGAATTAAAACGACAAAAAAAGTGTCAGTTGTTTTTGCCAAAAACGTCTCAAAGTGAAGTTTATTTATTGTACATCACGTGGCTTTTCACACTACAAACTACAACTACTACACCTGAAGTACACACACTACTACACTTGAAGTACACAAACTACTACACCTGAAGTACACACACTACTACACCTGAAGTACACACACTACTACACCTGAAGTACACAAACTACAGACGGGACAAAACGCTAAATGTTCATGTTAAGAGTATGCAACAGTGGATTCAAACTGGGAGGAAAAACCTCATTTTATCCCACTTCAGTTTAAAGACAAACGTTTTTTAGACCAAATACTAAAGTATCAGCTCAAAATTCAAACTCGATTGGATCATATTTGTTGTGGTTTTGTAAAAGTACCTTGAGTCCACCGCTGCATATTCCACCTTTTTATGGAAAATACTTTGCTCATAAACTCCTGGTTTTGTACTTTTTCTCTGTTTTGAATCTGTTCTGTCTCTGTTCCTTTTTGTAAAGCCAAACTCCATTCACAAACACCATAATTCCATAAAAGGATTCTGGATCAGTTCTGTGTTTTTATAAAAGGTCAAGTCTGTGAAAGTCTTTGTGAATGAAGCCTGGTGCAAGGTTTGGACCGGACCGGGTTCAGTCCTGGTCAGGGTCAGGTCGGGTTTAGCCCTGGTCTGGATCTGGCTCAGGCCCGGACCCGGCCCGGACCCGACCCGGCCCGGACCGGCCTCAGTTGAATGTCCCTTGGATCTTGGGTGAAAGTCGAACACTTGGTCAGAGCCTTAAAATGAACGAGCCACAAAATAAACCCGCGTGGCACCGACGACGCCTCCTGTCCTCTGTTTACTGCAAATACTGCTACTACTACAAATACTACTGCAAGTACAGCCAGTACTCAGTGATGGGATGTAACTAAATATAAAAATGACTGTACTTGGATAACATTTTTACTTTTACTTAAGTAACAATATTGAGTATTTCGTCACTTCTGAACAAAGTATGAA